>CAJNDT010004802.1:198819-268819 GCA_905221615.1 Symbiodinium sp. CCMP2592
TCTCTTCCCGGCCTTTTGAACCGCAAGCCACTCTGCGTCGTAGCACAAGGGAACAGGAAGCCTTCGGAGCCTCAAATCGGAAAGCCGTCTGCAGCAGAATCGAGCTCCCCAAACATCCTCTGACTTCGTCCGGTTCGAAACTCCCTTGCATCGTTCTTATCTCTTGTTGCGTCAGTTCTCTCAACTCTTAACCCGTAGATCCTGGCCGGGTCCCTGTCTGCTTCTTGTACTAAGCTCGCTCTATATGCCTACCGTGCTATCGACAGTACGTATGATAGCTTGCCGAGAAGATACGGGGGCGTCTTCAGCCAGGAGGGTCGTGGCAAAGCTTGCATCGCTGTCGGACAGCGCGGATCGATGTCCAAGACCTCCATTTTCGATGAAATGCAGAGCAATGGCCCCTGCGACACGACCTGCCTTTGCTGCGCTTGGCACTAAGGAAGACCGCAGGGAATCGAAGCTATAAGTCAGGATGGCAAGAGGGAACGCCCAAGCCAGTCCTGCATATACTCACGGCCGGTCCGGCAGCGATCCAGGGCCAGGAACCTTGGATGAACAGCTTAGGGATGCCAGGCTGGTCAAGGCTGTCGAGTTCGCTATGATCACAGCCCGACGTTTTTTCCCTCCTACTTGGCAAGGACGAAGCTCGCATTGCGAGTACCCCTGGTTGAGCAGCAAACGGCTCATACTTTGAAGCCCTCATTAGCATACAAGGCTTTTCAGTCCAAAGGTAGCTTCATATGCTTCATGACCTCAGGACCAGAGCAATTTCGACCCATCACGGATCAAAAGCAGTCTTCTGTTAACATGTATTATACATCCACACAAAGGCTCACGTTCACGATTGTGTCCATGTGTTCATGTTGCAATGCCTTGAGGTGATACTTACAAACTCCTCAGGACCACATAGAGAATCATGCAGAGTCAGTTGCATCTCATTCTGTTGCAGCACAATGCCGATGTAATTCAGTTCGCATGCATGGCCACCTTCACTGGTTGTTGCCTCTCTCAATCTCGCAAGCAACGCTTGCGTCGTTCCCAGGGACTCTTCTTTTTCGACGTCCAGAGCCACATATATGATCCACGATGCATTGTGATGCATCTCAATACACGATCCATCTTAGTTGGTCTCAAGACAGCATCCGAGGAATTCTGAAGCCTGAAGCTTGAAATTGTCTGCCCAACAGTCTGCACTGACGTTGAGGGTGAAGGCTTCAGGATCCGAGTCATCGAAGCGCTCATCGAGTACGGTAGGTAGATTCGTTCATGACAAGCTCCCACTGGTTCGAATGTGTGAGTGAATTTGCTTTTGCATCTCCTGCAAGCAGAACGGAGGTCCACAGTAGAAGGAAAGTTGCCCGGCTTTCATCAACCAACCAGACATCGGGTGACAACTTGTGACAACCCCCTCCTAGATGCCCTATCCGCTCTCCCAAAGCTGCGAACGGGAATCGATGATTGCTACTAGTACCTAAGCTCTTCGCTACGATCTTGGAACCTACTCTGTCATATTCCCAAGCAAGCTAAATTAAATCAGATGAACTCCAGCCGGTGCCTGTCCCAGTCAAGCCAGGAACCGGGTGAAGGTACCATCGCCATGGGGAACCAAAGCTGGAAACTTCACCTGCCGAAGTCTGCTGCAGGCTTCGTATGAACAGGTTCTGCCTGTCACCCACCCTCCAGCTTTGTGTCGGCTCTGCACAAAAAGCTCTCAGCTCATCTGACCTCTTCTGGTCTTCACGTCTGCATGTGAAAACCTGGTAGCAGCGCTGACAAATGCTCAGTACGACCGGGGGCGCAAAACATCCCTTCATGCAACCGCACAGGCCGGCTCAGTGACGATGTAGTTCTGCGCAGTCTGCGGCTTGTGGTTGTACCCACTCCGTCCCCAGCAGGAACCAATCTCGACAAAACCCAACTCCGGATCGAGAGTATGAGTCGAAACAACCACACGAATTCGACTGCTCGCAAAGTTCAGTCCCTTCGGTCACCTGTAGGTTTGAGGAGAACCAGAAGAGAGGTCGCAGCTTCTTCAAGAGCTCCATGGCAGCCTTGGTTCTTGCAAATCTCGGGGAAGGACTGAGAGCCTAACCTCCGGAACTCGCGACACCGGACATGTATGTTTGGATGATATCGACGATCATGTCACCCACATTGCCGGCCCAGCAGCAGGGCTTCCCAAAGTGTTGCCTCGACCGTGCATGAAACATCAGGGCTACTCGGTCAATGTACCCAGGTTTCCAGATCCGACCCTCTTTAATGGCTGTACTGAGATAAGATTGCAACCAAGTTGTCAAAGCATATCTCCGAAAGTAACGAGTATGCTGAACCAGTGATACCGTATACGAGAGCCACTCGACCGTCACACAGCTACTTGTACCTCATCCATCCATTCTCCAACATCTGCATCTTCCCGTCGTCCTTCGAAGCCGGCTAAGCATCCTCAAGCCCCTTGGCCTTCCATCTCCCGCTTGACATTCTCCCCCAGGTCGGGCCTCTGCTTGGCTGTCGCGGGGCGTCAACTTTGAAGCTGCGGGCAGTGGCTGAGCCACAGACTGCTCGCACATCTTTTCGTAGTCGCCGAACTTCCAAATGCCTCGGAACAGAAGAGATTCCTCCACGCCGCCTGGACCTCTACTGCGCACTTTTATTGGGCTGTTTGTGCGTCACGAAACCTGCAACGAACGACCCGAAACTGTTCTGTACGCCTGGGCTCTCGGACTCATCTTTCTCAAATTTATGCCGACGAAACATTAAAACAACCCGGAGCCACTGGACTACTTCGACTTCGAATCACCAGCTAGACTCGCTATGCGCATACGGGTGGAGATGATCAAAGTTCAAAGTCCTGCCTCGCGGCCAGTCGTAAGACACTGCAATGTCGATCGGCTCCTGCTAGCTACGACTCCCGTGGCTGAGGACAACTCCTTTTATAACCTGCTTGGCTGTTCGGCCGCAGCGTGGCACGCAACACCTTTGGCTAGAAGGTTCCGTCTGAGAAATCCCTATACAGTGTCCTACACCCGAATGTGGGCGAGCGGGGTAAATCCCAGATTTGAGGACACTGTCGCTGGTGCTGCCGGAACTTCCTAGCCGTCTGGATGGATCGACACACACCTAAGCCCTGAAACCTCAAAATGGCTGCAGATCGCAATGGATGCACGACACTTCTCAACCATAGCCGGAAATTTTGGCATTCCGAATCCGCCACATTCACATAAACATGCCTGAGCATCACATGCAGCATCCGACGGCTAAATTGACGCTGCTCCGCTCCTGCAGCTTCTCCAGCCTGGCGGCATCGTACTCGCGGGCGTGGACTGCACTTCGCTTGTACTCCTGGGAAGTCCAGGTCTGCGCCGGGAAAGCAATATGGTAGAGACGTGCTCCAAGCGGCGGCGCAGCAACAGAAGCCAAAAGCCTCTCCCCTTTTTTGTTGCACTTGGGCCCTTGATCCTGCCTTTTGCTTGCATGCCGTGCATCCTTACGCTCGGCATCTGGAAGCTTTCAAAGAAGCAACATGCAGTTCAACTCTCGAGTCGAGGTTTTCACCACAAGCTGAACACGCAAAGTGGCCCGGAGCCCAGAACGAGGCGTTCTTCGCGTTGCCTTTGCTTCATCTGTGCTCTTAGACTCTCCAAAGTCTGGAGCTTCTGTTGTTGCGTGTCATGTTCCGACAGACTATGGGTACCGTAGCTGTGACTTCTGTTACCACGCACTGCATACTGCACCACACCCTTACCCGCTCCTCTGTGAAAGGTGGGCACTCGTGTCGTCCACGGAAGTAATCCTCATCAAACACATAATCCAAGTTCACGGTCAGCACATCCAGACTTGACGAGCTATCGAGCTTTCGACCAGATCGATATACACGGAACGGCTCTCAGGCAGCATGAAAACTATAGTTCTGTGAGCAAACACCAGGGATGAACCGCTTGGTAGGTAGGAAACCTCACGTACGTGAAAATGCTTCGCGACTATCTGTGCCTATGCACTGCTAGCTGCACCACGTTCAGGGTCTCCGGATCCTGAAGCCTTGAAAACAGATCCGGATTGTATGAGGCAGGTCGTTATGCTATACACATACTAAACTAGCCCTAGTATAGCCATGATCTACGTGCCAGGGGGCAGAGGCGACAAAGTTTCCCGAAATACCAGCAATACGCAACGGACCTGGGCGAGGGCTGCGCCTTGCCTGTGTACAGCCCCGGGTTCTGCGTGCTCGTTCCAGCTAGGCAGCCGGTACAGCAATCACGATGAATTCATAAGGAAAGGCTGGCAACCGCCGCACAAATCACTAAGACTTCACCACAGTCCACATAGCTGGAAAGGCTCCTACGACAGGCTTACCGTGCGATGTGCCGACAGCACCTGCTGCAACACTTCCATGTCTAGTCAGGCCGCCAATTCGCACCACTCCAGCGCAGCCAAGGTAGTAGATCCGCGGAGCCACCCAGCCGCCAAAGTAATGCTCACCTGACCACCGGCTATTGCATGCATCTTGCACAGGGCTTGCAGAGAGTGGTGGTTGTCATCAGCCTCTACACTCCAATAGATACGAGTACCAACCAACACTGCCAACCACGCCAAGCTACGAAGCAGGTTCGCCGCCTCGTTTCTGCCTGACGAAACACTGCAACTTGGAATGCTGTTAGCAGTCTTCACTCCAACATGCCACTGGGATGATCCGAGCTGACCGGGGAGAGACACACTTCAGCTTAGTCTTACATAGTTCAGACACGCTGCGACGACAGTGCAAAAGCCTACCTCTGCTATACCGACATTTGCAGCACCCCGCCTCCGACGAAGATAGTCGTTACTGGAGCCTCGCACGGGAATGATACACGAGGAACTGGGCAGGGAAGTCACTATTTCGTACAGTAACAATGCCAGCACGGATCGCGGCACCCCTTCAGCTGCCGCCACATCTGCAATCTGAGCAATGCACTTACGTTGTAGGCCTGGCACCCTCACCCGAGACCCGTGTATCTTGCCCAAGCGCGCAGTTCCCACTTTTGTCAATTTCCTGTGGCAGGGGTGCCACCCGCCGCAGGTGGCATATTTTCCCACAGCGAAATCAATGCGCTCTGGACAAAGCCAGAAACGGTATTCTTCACTCGATTTGTCTTGGGAGTAAGCGAACACGCAGACGAGACAGGACAAATTCTGCAATCAGCATGGCGAATAGCTTACGAGGTTTCAGCTGTGAAAGGAGTGTCCGAGATTGCCTTGGTCGCGAGGACCAGCCATGAACCCCTATGCCCATGTCGGAAACTGCTGAGTCCGACCCTCATGCAACATCTGCTTGCTTCATGTGAAACGGAACCAAGAGAACCCAGCCTCGGCACGACCGGTGTAGTACTTGCTGAAGTCCTTCATATCCTGTCTCTCCTGTCGAGTTTTGCTTTGCGCGCTTGACTCCCGACCTCGGGTCTTCGGAAGACCCAACAACCGGAAGAATCTGTGTGCTGGTGTTGCCGGGGGTTCGGGACTTTGGGGACAGGATCCTTTCCGCCCCGTTTTGTTCAACTACATCAGGCAGCGCCTGCAGTTCTAGGTTCCTGCGGCCCCTGCTGGCTGCAGTTCTTGCAGTCCTAAAAGAGCCCGAAAATTTTAGAGGGAATGAAACTCAACGCACATGCTAGTACACACTTTCTCTTGCAATTGTACGGTCTCGGATGCTCTCTTTCTCTCAGCGAGAGAGAGAGAGAGAGAGAGAGAGAGAGAGAGAGAGAGAGAGAGAGAGAGAGAGAGAGAGAGAGAGAGAGAGAGAGAGAGAGAGAGAGAGAGAGAGAGAGAGAGAGAGAGAGAGAGAGAGAGAGAGAGAGAGAGAGAGAGAGAGAGCGAGAGGGAGATAGAGATAGAGAGAGAGGGACGGGAGAGAGAAAGAGGAATGGAGCGAGAGAGGTGAAGTAATTAGTTGTAGGTCCCCAACCCTCTACCCGCAGGCGACCCCATAAGGGCAGCACTACTACCCCTGAGTTTTTCGGTAGTCTTTCCTCTTTTCAACGCCTTTTGGTGTGCATTCCGTGCCAGATTATCACTGAAAAATGTTGTGTTGCCGGGGAGGTTTAAGAAGAGGGAGAAGGGATAGCATTTGCAGCCCATGGACGCAACCGTGACCAAAATCGGGAAGCGATGTTCTGGCAAACGACACCCTCGCGAACAACCAACCCCGCATGGATTTGCAACAGAAGGAAGCTTTCACCGGCAATGATGGGCTTCAACCCTCCAACTTTTAGGGACCATGGTAATCAATGATCAACGGCGACCGACACCAGAAACCCAACTCTGCTGATGCTTGCCGAACTGCACGATGCTGTTGCGGCATGCAGACGTGATCCAGATCCTGCCTTGGAGAATGGTGAGTAGCGAGGATCTACTTATTGTAGTACAATAGTATACTCTAGGTATACTATGGTATACTATATAGTATAGTATATCGTTCCGTTTCGGCATTCAGGGAACACATGAGAAGCACCACAACAAGTCAGGCACGTGATAGCAACATCCCAGCGGCTCATTGCGAACCGACATAAAATCTCCACAGCAGATCAGCAAGTCGATGCCGATGCTTTGCCTTTCCAGCTTCCTGCTCAGAAGGGCATCTTTGCAGAAAGCTCTACATTTCCCCTTTCCCTTGTGTGTTGATGCTCAATCACCGCGGCTAAAGATTGCTCCCTGTTCTGGCTGCGATGTGCGGGAAAGCAGCTGCTCAGAAGTCCATGTCCAGCAACAGTAGCAATGCTCAAATGCTAGCGTCGCTGCCCACTCTGTAGCACAAGCTAAGCTATCGTGTAGAACGACGTCCTCACCGTTTCGTAGACGCGGTCCAGTTCTCCATGGCAGCACCCTATGACCTAAGCGCCGGGGTCTGAGTCATGCTCTTCCCCAGGTATTATGCCCATGTACTCACAAGCAGCTGTTGAAACATCCAGCAGCTTGTATGCGCTAACGGAGCCCAAGGGGGTACCGCATCCGACTTAGCTGACTTAGCCTCCCTTCGTAGGCATCAACACTACACGGGTCTGACTGGCTAGCCCACACTATGCACACGTAATCTTCTTGTCTTCGTCATTGTCGTCGTCAGCACCACCTCCGCTCTTCAAGGGCATGTTGTTTAGTTAAAGCTTGTCCGGGAGATGCTCTGACTAATGCAAAATCTGACTCAGTGGCTTGTTGCGCTGCGAACCTGCCATCTCGTAGTCGCGGGTTGTGTCGCAAGTGGTGTCTGGACGACTAGATTGACGAGATGTTCTACAAATTCTACAATCAAGACAAACTTTACACTTCGACCACGAAGCCGTGGAAAGGAACTCTCGATGTTGCAGAAGAACATTGGTTATCTTCTCTCTCCTATATCTCGGATGTGTAACAGGCAAAGCTTCACACACCACACACACACACACACACACACACACAGACAGTCAGGGTTTTCGACGCTCACACTCAGGGTTTAGGTTTAGGTTTAGGTTTAGGGTAAAGCAGATGAACATCCCAAACCAAGACGCTCCGATCCTCATCCTCGAGCACCCGGCGTGCTCCTCATACGTCCCGTTGGCACAGCAAACTGATCGTGCATGCAACATGGCTCCAAGCTCTCGGGTTTCTCTTCCTGGGCGGTTTACTACAGTCTACCGGAGTTTAATGTTCAATGCAGCTTACGACCTACCACATCTCTCCCAAAAGAAGCCCGGACTGAGAGGCATGTATGTGTGCATATGTGTGTATATATATATATATATACTCATACATATATATATATATATATATATATATATATATATATGTATGTGGCGAGCCTATAAATAACTATATATGTATAGAGAGAGAGAGAGAGGGATATGTGTATATATATATATATATGTATATACATAAGTACATATGTGCATACGGACCTACATACATGCATGTATACATACATGTGTGTGTATATATATATATATATATATATATAGAAATTATACGTGTATATTCTATATAGACATAGATGTCGCTGTCAGCTGCAAAGGCCATCTCGTTCCCCCGCCTGGCAGAGTCCAAGTGCTGGTGCTCCGCAGGTGGGCCATGGCCCGTCGAAGCTTCGCGTAGCACTTTTTAGGGTTTAGGGTTCAGATCCCAGAGGGTCCAAGTACTCCCCATTATAGGACTTTGGGGCCTTTTTAGGTATCAAAAACCATAAACAAGAACTACTTGGGACCCTTAGGGTATGCTTTGATTATCATCAAGACTACGGCTTACGGTTCGAATGAGACTATGTTTATGGTCAGCTCTTTTCATGACTTAAGATCACGAACACAACCACTACACCATCAGAAAGTATGATACTCCAGCGTTGTGGCAGTGCAGATGCAACATGTGCTGCTAGTGTTGCTACGCTCGTTGTGGTGCTTCTTGCTATAGTGGCTGTACTTTCTCTCCACCGTTACCACCGTTCAAATGTAATATCGCACACTTCTCAATGTTAGCAGCTGCAATGTCAGCAGAATCCTCAGCGGTATCGTTAGTACTAAGAATTCCAGTTGTTCTTAGTACTGCTACTAGGATGGTCGTTCGAATCAGCAGCAGCAGCAGCAGCAGCAGCAGCAGGAGAAGGATTGGTAGAAAGCGCATTGGAAGTAGAGGTAGAAGTAAAAGTAGCAATTTTACAATTAAACTAGAAGTAGCAGTAGCGGGACCAAGAGCAGGCAGGAGTAGTAGAAGTAGTAGTAGTAGTAGTAGTAGTAGTAGCAGCAGCAGCAGTAGTAGTAGTAGCAGTTGCAGCACCAGTAGCAGTAGCGGTAGCTGGAGCAGTAACCGTTGCCGTAGCAGCAGTAGGAGGAGGACGACGTGTCGCAGTATTGGTAGGCTCAGTAATGGTGTAGTTTCTTATCGGTACTATTACTTGCTACTGTTACAGTTGTTGTTTTATTTATATGTGCTACTACTTTTCAATTGTTCAATACTTGTGGCAGCAGTAGTCGTCGTCGTCAGTAGAAGTCAATGTAATCATCATGTGTAGTACATAGCCGACATCCAAACTCACCTTTTGTGCTGCCGGGAGATATTCGCACTTACGACCTATCACGACTATAACTTAACAAGAACTTGAGTCATTTCTAGATTCTTGCTGATCTCGCGAGCGCAGCCGCGAGCCCCACCTACAAGTAGCTGCACTTCCCCGTCGGCACTTCTGCATGCTCGTTCTTCTGCGTAAACTTCAAAAGTATCTCGGCAATCTGCTACTGTAATGAGGCCTGCGAAAGCCTGGCACCCGTGGCTCTCTACAACGGGCTGTCTCGCACTGCCTTTTGAGCAGCGTGTGCTGTGGAACTGAAGAGGAAGCTTTCACTGGAGTTTTGGAAACGTTCCAAGCTTCACCTGCGTCACAAGACGAGAAAATTAATCTGAGATTTTAACTTGGCTTGAGGCTTGTGGTTGATGGGATCCTGAACCTCCAAGAAGGATGCTCCGACCAGAGGGGCAGGACACATCTTCTTGATACAGGGACGACCCAACCACTACATACCTGCCATCGTCGGAATGGTTCTGACCAGGAATCTGGTCACTACAGCTGTTGCGGACTAAAGAGATCGAATGATGCGGCCGGGCCTTCACAGCTTCGACCCACAGAGCTTCAGGGCGACCACTCCAAGAAGCCTTGCTATTAGCTCGATGCCAGTCGTGCTGCAAATGCTCTCCGGGGGCTCAATGCTAAGTCTCAGTGTGTTGTTGCTTCCCGCACTGCAGTGCATGATTCTGCGGGCCTGGCTAGTAAGGTGCAGTAGCAAAGCACTCAAGCAGCAACGAGCAGCGCAAAGGACCTTCCAGCAGTCACTGCTGACTCCGGACTGCTCTGCCTGGCAAGCTGTCGAGCTAGAGCAACTTGCAATGAAAGCCACCACTAGAATTCTGATCCTATTTATATGGCACCACTGGGTAGAAAGCAAAGCTTGCACCAGCAGACCACAGGATACCACAGCCAAATTTGAAACGGTCCCAACACTGCCGTCAGGCAACGCGCCAGCCACGAAGCTTCCAGCTGTTGCCACCGTGGATCGCTGCCCCTGGCTGCCAGCGGTGCCTCCAACCAGGATCCTTGAGGTGTGACATAGGGCCATAGGGAAGCACTGTTGAAAAGGAACGCAAGTCTGAGTTCCACCTTGATCCGGTTTCCTGGAGTCTTGCCTCTGAGGCTGGAATTTTCCTACATGGGAACCTTCGGTTGCCATTCTGGATCTGAGCGCATTGCTTCAAGCCGAGAAGCACTTGACCCAACTTGCACCCAGCCGCGTTGCACTCCACGGGTGACTGCCTGTCCATGGCGCCCATGGAAGTTCGACCATACATCAGCCCGTGGGAAGATTTCCCTGGACGATCAAGTCAAACGAGGAATCTTCTACGGTCACGGTCGCTATGTGACACGAGAGCCCTCGCGACTCGCCAGAGGTACGACCACACACGTCACATTGGAATTTGAGAAGCTTCGCTGGCAGAATCAACATGGTTGGATGCAACCAACTTTGCAGTGCACTGCCCATACTTCGACGTGTGCCCGGGCCGGGCCCAACTTTAGTCTTGCCTTTAGCAACAAGGCTCAAGTGATGCAAACAAGCCGCGGGAAACTCGGGAACGTCTCTGCGAAAAGGCTGAGCATCCTCGTGCCGACGAGAGCTTATGGTAAAACTTACAATCGGTGGCTTGAACTTATAGATCCCTGAGGTCGAATGCTTGGTGAGGCTGACCCCTCACAGTAGGCCAACTAATTTTAGTGGCAGGGATCCTCAACGGTGAGAGTTTTCTTCGGGGCGGGGCCTACTCAAAACACGTCCAAGCTAGTATATAGTAAGACGGGGGGGAGCAATAACCGCCGAGACTATGAAACTGGGCGGTTCATTGTATGAGTGTGCATGAACCCTGTCCCATGTTGGACGGTACGTCTTCTAACATAGCCGGGCAGCTGGACTGAGTAAGTGCTGGTTCGTACTGAAATGTGCTTCATTGGAGAGAAGCTACAGTATAGCTCTGTTGTGCTTTGGGGCCCAGCGTCGCCAGCGTTGACCGTCGATCAATTGTCTCCGTGTAGTGGTCGCCACCTACGAATCTGGGCGAATGACGGTCAACCCCCTGAATGAAAATCGCCGGAATCGAGACTTTCCTCGCAACTTCCCGGAGTGCTCTCCGTGACAGTACAGGCATGAGTGCTAAACTCTGTGTTCACGGAATACACAAAGTGCCAATTGAACGAGCGAGCCTGCATATGCCAACCATTCTTTGAAACGAATTCATTCGCAGCACGGCTTTCATTCAGAGCTCAATGCGAAATCCTGTCGCGGTAAGCCGGCCTGCCTGGGGTGCCCTTTGGCAAGGCGAAACCATGGGGTCCACGCGCATGGTTCTCGAAGCGCCAGTCGATCTTCTGAGCGTCCATCTCCTGGAAGGGGCTCTGGAATTTCAGAGCACGCACTGGGTCTCGCCAGGCTAGGGATCGGGAACCCGATGCATCACAGCTTCTGCGGCATGCGGGCTGATAAGACCAGCTGGCTACGACTACTACTACGACTACTACTACGACTACCACGACGACGACAACAACAACTACTACTACTCTTACTCCTGCTCCTACTCCGACTGCTCCTGCTCCTACTCCTGCTCCGGCTGCTGGTGCTGCTGCTACCGCTGCTACCGCTACTACCGCGACTACTACTCCTCCTCCTCCTCCTCCTCGCGCTGCCGCAGCTGCTAGTCGTCGCACACCCTTCCCTCAATCTTTATCTGTGCTCGGTCGTCAATGCCCTCATGATCACGAACGTTCTTAATCGATCTGCATGCGGGCGACACTTATCCAACCTGCTGCAGGTGAACATGTAGATTTCCCCACATGCAGTCGGCAAACACAAAGCTAGGCTGCAAGAACAGTGAGATCAACTGAAGCCTCAGTAACTCAGAGTCTGTTGTAGCGGTGGGCCATGCAAGGCTTTCACGATTCTGTTTCAAGCAACCTGCATGAAGTCGACGATGGTGTCGCCAGGGACTTCCTGATCCTCTGCGCCGTTCTGAATAAGTACACGACAATCAGTGTTGTACCTGGAGGCTTCAGGGAAGATGCTTCTGTGCAGGGTCCGCAGCTCATTGATCTAAAGAGTACCTTGTCTAAAGTCGAAAAGCTCAGGTGGGTGGCACAGGTGAACAAAAACACCTTCGCTGCTTGGAGCATGAATGGATGGTTGATCCCTGGGAGTCATTGTGTGCAGAAGTGCAAGCTCAGTCAACACGGCACTCTGACTGCCGAGAAGCTGCGTGTTGGGAATTGCGAGTTCCTTGGCGTAGTCCTCTCTGGACATACGCTTCCTGAGCACAGGCTGTGCTATCCTGCGTGAAGCCCGCAAACAACAATTACTGCTTGCTTTGCTGGTGAGGAAGCACCACGTCACGTAAACATAAGAATTGATGTACTATAGGTACAACAGGCACACCCCGACACGCGCAACAGACACGTGCGGGCAGTCAACACAGAAAAGCGACCTCTTGAATCGTGCCATATGGGTAAACATCAAACTGCTCATACATGTCGCTAGGGCTGGGGTAGGTGCCAGTCAAAATTGCTTTGACCATCGCCTTGATCCTAGAGCGTAGACACGGCCGGGTTTTCCATATGCTTCGGCTGGCTGAGAGTGCAGGAGGCGGAATGAATGAGCTGAGGGGACTCTGTAAGCCTCGCCTGCATCCGCTTTTGCGACAAAGATATACGCATTATTAATTTTCGTTGCGATACAATGTGAGATGCACTGTTGCGCGAGTGTAAACTTTGCCTTCAGGGCTTTACGTACGCTACGACTTGTACAACCAATACCATTTATTGCAGATTCTGCTCTTTTTTCCATATACATACCCTGCACATTTGCTACCGCGCAATAGAATGCTCGCACTGTTCATTGATGCGTTCCGTTACAGGCCACATGTGAAAACAACGGGATTGACGTATCTATATACACGCGTGTGTACGTAAATACAAATTAAATAAATACAAATAAAAATATACATATATAGTTAGATATGCTTATATATACACACATACATTTATGTGTGTGTGTATATATATATATATATATATACAAATTTCCTCCTCCGATTGCTAAATCATTTAAAACCCTGGAGCCAACAAGAGTTTAAAGGGTCAAGAATGCAGTATGATTGGAGTTATTCGGATGAACCTGGGGATCCTCCAAGCGTCAAGGGCTTGGGGCCTTGTGGGACGAAAGGCTAAAGGCCTGAGGGCTCAGGGCTTAAGGTGCCTGTCTGTCCAGCGGGCTAGTTGTTAGCAAGTGCGTGCTTCATAAAAAGGAAACCATATTATTTACTGTAGATATTAGATACTATAGATCCCTATTTTATAGTAACTTATGTTAAGTTCCTGGACACTTGAATTTATGAGTTAGTTGGTTCTTGAGTCGTGAACTAAGTAACTAAGTAAGTACTGAATAGCCGGATCCAAGTCCGAATTACCTTGAACCACAAAGGCTCCACAAAAGGCATTCTTAGTCGATCAAAGGTTTTGAGCTTAGGATTGAGTGTCTTAATTGCACAAGAGCCGTTTCCAATTTTAATAAATAAACTCAGGGACCGAAGATGCTAAGACTGAGGCTGAAATATGAAAACTATTTACGTACGAAAACAGACGATGACATGGTAAAGTACATGCTGAGATCAGAAACAGGTCTGGCTCGAGGCCTTTATGTTGTTCCGCAGCCGTCGTAAATATCATGAAGCCGAGCATCAAGGAATTGAGAGGTTCGGCCTCTGTCGTGGGCCTGAAGCCAGTGTAGGGGCCGCAAGATTGTTGAAGCTTCAGACGCCGGCTGGGCTTACCCGGGCTTTCGTGACAAACCATCCAAGTTAATCTTCCACGCTGCCTGGAGTGGAGCAGGCCGTGGAGGCTGCAAATCGCCTTCCATCGGAGCATGTCGCAATCCAGTCCAATGCAGGGAACCCTTTTGCCGGAGGAGAGGCCTGGACCTGGTGCCCCGCACGGACCTGCAGGAGCAAGGGAACGCCGGGGTCTCGCGTGGGCCGCGCCACTGTGCACGGATGACTCCAGGGCCTGTTCCAAGCAGCTTTGACCACCCAGGCAATAGCCGATAGCTCCTGCATAGCCACTTTTCACCTCCGGCTTGATTCAGGTGTACATCAGGATATAAGAGGATCACGAGACGCGTTCGTTGGCACGTCGTGTTTCGGCACTCACACAACGTGTTTGAGGAATCTTGTGGCACAGTACTAATCAACTACTGTAACCTCGACCAAGGCACAGCCGGATGCGCGAAAGCCTTCTGCAGAAATGCATCCATAAGCCCTCGCCACTTGCCTTCACTCTTCACTGGGAAGGCTCTTCGCCGAACAGAGCATCGGGCAGCTTGGAAAAGTGCCCCCCGAAGTCATCACCCAGTTGGCTGTTACCCAATCACAACTCGGCTCTGGATTTCGGGGTTCCAACACTAGCGGCCGCCAGGGGAGGGTCTGCCAAAGCCTCTGTGTGGGTCTTGCTGGAAACGCTCTTAGGGACCACGCACCGGTCCAACCGATCGCAGACTCCCGAATATCGATCAGCCTACGCTCACATAAGCTTGCCATAGCCCGAATACACCTAGCTTGCCATAGCTCTCACTCCTTGAAAAGAATGCCCGAGCTCTGCAGTGTCCCAGAGTCCAAAAAGTTAAATGGCTCATGAAGCCCATGAGAGACAAAACCATGCTCCGGAGACACCCCTCGGGTTTCGGGTCATCTCACCGGACCAGCCCGGCCTGGTGCCCGCAGCAAGGCATTCATTTGGCGAAAAGCTCCAATGAAGTGTTTGATGCCCTGGTGCCAGCGTGGAAATCTATCTATCTATCTATATCTCTCTCTCTCTCTCTCTCTCTCTCTCTCTTATCTTCTCCCTTGCATGACTTTCGATGTATCGATAGCTCCCTGGACCATCGACGATACCTTCGAACGACACAGCACAAGAGGTCTCAGGACGCGGATGGCTGACGTGCAGAATGCCGTGCGTTCTTGTCCTAGGTGATGTGCTTGTCAGGCGAGCCAGGGAGGCGGGCTCACAATGGCTTCAGGGCTGCGGTGGACTTGACATGGCCATAAGCCTGACCAGTTGGCCTACCATCCAATGCAAATCGACCCAGTAAGTTACAATGTTGCTTGGGTATCAACCTTTAATCATGCCAAGGCACTTGCCAGTGCACCTTGCCATCGGCTTTAGGCACCGCATCGAAGAACACACGTAGCTCCTGCGACCCGAGAACCCACGAGGAGAAACCTTCCGGCACAAACTCACACAAAGGCCACTGCGTTCCACCCGACGGAGAAGCATAATTCCATCTCAAGCAACTGGCTTCACACCCTTGGAAAAAGAGGCCGGGTGTGAGCAAGTCGACTTAGGTTCGGCTTGGTAAACACTTCTGAAATCTTCTGAAATTTTCGTTCCCAGGGGATGCACCACAATCCACAAGGTGTGCGAGGACCCTGCGTGCTCGTTTGCACGACGTGTCGTAAGATAACGACGAAGCCGACTAGAAGTACGGTCCTCGTCGGAGTACTGCGAGTTCTCGCGCTCCATCGGATTATCTTCACGTGCGGCTGCACAAAATCCCTGCAGCCGATCACATGCGGAAGCAATCCAAACCCGTAGTGAAAGTAAGCACAGCAACCAATGCTTGAACGCGCGCAGCAATGAAGTTGCGTGGGTGCCCCACGATGGACCGTGGAGGATCAAGACTTCATCAGGCTTCTTGGATCTTCGATGAGCTGAGTCTGAGTTTGCAATCATGAAGTCGCCCGGGGCTGCTGCTGGCCAGGCCCTAGGCTACTACGATGCTATGACAATGGCCTATGCGGCACAACTCGTCCACATCACACTACAGAATATTAGAGATTGGTCGTGGCCTTGGCAAGACGCAGTTCAGCCCTGGCACCCAGCCTCAAGATCAACAGGACGCCCATAATTCACAGACCTATCCTTGTAGGTGAAGGCCGCTGTCTCTTTGTACAAGTCCTCAAGCAGCTCGGAATTGAACGACGTTTCAATCGCTGCCTGAAAAAGTGCTAAAAGTAAGGCTAATCGGAGTCAGAGAAACCACTGCCAAACCAACGTAGCCCACCTTCGCAAAAAAACTGGCTTGATCGATGTCAAACTGCTTCAATCCTGCGTAGTTGTGATGCACCAGGATCACCGGCGCAGGTGCACTCCCAACGATATATGCAATGCGTCCGTGGATGTAGTCATAGCCATCGAAGGAGATGGGAAACTCCTCCACTACGAGATCTCCATTCTTTGCGACTGCCTTGTCCACGGGCTTGAAACAGCCTTGTGTCCGGTACTCCGCGCCGCTTGGCTTGTCTTGGCCACACATGGCTGCTTGCTTGGCTGGCCAATGCGGTCAGCTGTCAAAGGGGCTTGCTGCTTCATCCTTATGTCGCTGGCATTAGTGGTTCGTCTTTCCACATTGCAAAAAGATGCTGGACGTGTGCGAGTTATGAATGCAAGGGGCCCACATGAGTCTCGGGCTCAAGCCCAATAACTGCTCAAGGTTGCCGCATCATGACAGACAGATGTGATACTTCAAGTGTGGCATGAGCCGGTTGGCACGTCCATTTGACAGGCATGCATCTCGAGATCCACTCTCTCGTGTACTGATCACAGGTGTCATATGAAGCTACACATACGAGTACGGCATGTGCGGCCAAGATCCCAGAAATCCTTTAATTAACGTTCGATACGTAGACTGCAGATCTGGATTCACTTGAGCCCCGGTCAGCAGCTTTGATCGAGAGGCCTCGGTACCCTTCCTAGCAGGCGTAAAATGTTGGACTCAGCTGCGCCCTGCAAGTACAGTACCATCATGTACTATGCGCAGAACCGACTTAGCACACCCATTCATGAGTTACACATGCTTGGACAAACACAATCAACCACCCAGCCATCCCCTCTCAGAGGCATCAACGCAAGGTCTGCAAGGCGCGGCGAAGGCGTGCCACATAGCCTGCAGTTGAGTGCCGAAAAAGGCTGCAGCAATGAACTTGCTACTCCTGCAGGTTTGCTTGTCAGGGCCTGACTGTGATTTCACATACAACAACAAAAACGCGAAAGAGATCGACATGCGCTCATGTTGGATCGATTTAAGTAGACCACACAGGCAACACACAAACCAGCGTCATGCTGTACCAGCTGGCAACGGAGCCTGTGCGGGGCCGGAACACTTGGAAAAGCTCCTGCCAGGTGCCCGCTCCCAGAACCGCACGAAGACTGATTAGATAACACGGACGGATTCTGGATGCCCTCCCTCAGACCGGTGATGATTAAGGAAGCCCAGCCCTTCAAAGGCCCCCCCCCCCCTAAAATATGCCCTATGAGCGCTCCATAATGACACTGGACCCTCAAATCGTCCTCGTCCTCAGATGGCGAAAGGTCGCGGAGCAGCTCTAGGTCTTTGTAGCCTCTGAATTTCACGAGCGGATTTCCGGAGCCGACTTGATGCTGACACGGCCAGGCGAAACTGATATAAACTGATTTTCTGGCCCACTGCTTCAAACGTTGAAATGCTCAGGACACGATGTTTGGCCCGAATCGAAACCAAGCCCAACCTGTCGAGTCGACCATATGCCTCTTATTCAGCAGTGCTAGCGGCTTGCTGTGATCCCTGCATATAAGGTTCTCAACTTCTCATCCGACTCCGCAGGTGTATCAATCTAGAGCAACTGCATAGCTTGAACGCTCGCCCAAAGTTGGTGTCGACTGGTAACGGTAACGGCCACCAATTCCATTCTCCGGAAATTGCGGAGTTCAACAGTGTGGGACGGCATTGCCAGCTAATCCGACGAGGCCTTCGCGCTCTATCGGTGCACAGAACTCTTGCATGTAGAAGTGCAGTCCTAGTAGATTTGAAGACCTCTTTCACGACTCGGCACAACTGGGACCGCAACCGTTCCATGCCAAAGCAGTGCTCAGGGAAGTGAGCCGTTCGGCCTGGGAAAGCTGGCCCAGATCTTGGCCTAATCTGAAGATGTTGACCGAGTGGATCCTGACATTGACAAAGCGCACCCACACTTATCCGATGAGGAGTGCATAGCCGTGGCAGCTTAAAATTAAGACGGCCATTATGCCCCGAACACAAGTCCCTGGAGGGTCCCAACAGAATGGAGTGGGTCAGCGGACTCACGACTCTGGCCTGAAGCCACTCCTCCAACTCCACGCTCATGGGGCTTCCGGGTGGCCTTGGAGAGGGCTCGCAGACTCGCAGCTCAATCGTCTTCGATTCGGAGTTGTGACGTTTGGGACAACAGTCTCAGCTTTAAGCCTATAGGCCTATATTCAAGGCTCAAACTTAAACCTTCTGCCTGTGAGCTTTCGGGCCTTTTTTGCTCCTCGTCTCATGTCACCGAGCTATCGCAGCGAGATGCTGTGATGCCCACGTCTTCGGTCTCACCAGAGCACGCCGTCTGTGCTTAAGGGTGGAAGTTAGTCACGCTTGCTTTGGTTACGCCAGGATACGAAACTACCTGTACATGTTGGCATTTGAAGGCATAGGTCTTGTTGCTTCTGAAACTTTCGTGGCGTTTTTGGGAGTCGCGGCACACGGCAGTCAACAAATCTTCAAACTCTGGAGTCTGGAACCGACTCGCTTGACTTCAGTATACTTCAGTGTCATTTGGGTGGAAAGGAAAGAGTTACTTGCTTTCATTGCCGATATACATACATATATATATATATATATTTATTTATTTATATATATATATATATATATGTACCTTGGCAATGGCCTCACAAAGCCGAAACACAGCTGGTTGCAGCGGTTTCTGCGTCAAGCAGGGACAGTGCGATGATGCTGTGCGGTGGTGGCGGTACTTCGCCAAACCCGCCAATGCTCCGCAGGACCACTTCTATCACAGGTGGAAGCACCTATCGACACGTGGGATGTGAGTGGCATATGTCCGGCTTCACGAATTTTCGAGCTCGTCCCGTAAGGTGCGGTGGGACTTGCCACAATCCATCTGCATGAGCACGAACCTGAACAAGCAGCAGAATGCCAGGACCTGAAGCTCACAAGTCTGCAGTGCTTTGCAACCTTTATCAGGCCTATCAGGTAGATCTCAGCGTCAGGCGAAGAGACTACGCGCTCGCGCTCTGTCGCCTTGGACAGTAGGATGAACGCTTTCGGAGGGTGCAGCGCGTTCAAATTGCATGTGTCTCGTTTCCACACAGCATTATTACATCGACTGAGGCTGTTTGTGCACTATACTTCGCTGGTCTTCGCAGTTACAGCATGCCACGAGAAGCAAGCAAGTCTAAGTCTGGTCACGCGGAGCTGTTTGATCGAGCACATGCCCGCAAGCCTCCGCCCGAGCATTGCTCTCTCCCGACCGCGTCCAGGACCACATCCGACCCTGAAAGACGTGAGGGAGGTTGCAAGTCCGAGTCAACACAGCGCTGCCGCTGTAAAAGTACTAGGGTGCTACTCGTGGTGGCTATAAAGTAGCCAAAGCTGAAGAGTTCGCTTCCTGCTGATCACTGCACGACCAGTCTTGACTTCTCTGCCTGCACTGCGTCGGTACCGACGGGAGGCAAAAGCTACTGCTGGCCAAGCCGAACCCCCGAGTCCCGGAGCCAACTTCTCTTATAAGTTGAGAAATGAAATGGACACCAAGCCATACAAGCATCTTAACTATCGACACCCGACAATCTGAATCTCCGATGCATCACCGGCTATGGTGGCTGTGAGCGGCTGCGGAAGGGCGTTTAAAGGGAAAAGCACTGCTACCGTAGGCGTAGTCAAAACGGAGACAGAAAAATTGCGGATTCCTGACTTCGTGCTGAAATCACCGAACAGAGTACAAAGAACTTGGACAGCGAGCGCCAGTTAAATGATGCATCTTCAGCTGAAGTCACATCTATAGCTCGTGTGTAGCGAATCTCAAGCCTGTAAGCACCACCGGTCACTCGACTTTTTAAGCGTGGGCGGAGCCCACAACTCATGTCGGAACCCCTGTTGCAGGAGGGTCTTCTGCAATGCACGGATGACAGGAGTCCCGACAGGAGCAATGAGTGCTGGTATAGAGGGCCGCAACCTTGGGTGAAACAGTCAATCCTGTTGGAGTTCAACGAGCTACAGCAGGCTGTGCTAGCGGCCGTGAGCGTCGGAAGCCGACATGCCCAGGGCCTCCCGCGAGCACCTGATTGCAGTGAACCCTCAAGCGTTCCAAAGACAGGGGAAGCTTACTACATGGTTCCTAATATTTCCTACTGATACCTTTGTGAGGCAGGGGCCGCATGGTATGCCAAAGACAGCAGCAGCTCCACTGACTTTCCACTAGACCGAAAATCACGATTTTCTCCTGCGTACTGCATGCCGAGCAGACCCGAACCTGGATCGTCGAAACTTGAACTCCCCCCCAAGCCCGACGAGTGCATACCAAGAGGCTACGAAGAGTCGCCATCAGATCCAGAGCCTCAGCATGAGAATTGCATCTGAGTCTCTGCGCACGAATCACAGGTCCTGTTGCTGAAAGCGCAAAAGCCCAAAGCGGCGGCAAGCGTCCGAAGGGAAGAAGCTATGAACCATCAGTGTCTATCTATCGGTAGCATGCTGCATGTTTAAACTTCGTTATATATATATATGTACATATGCACGTACATACATACATACATACGTATACACACACATTAGGTGGCAAGCCTATAGATGGAGAGGTGTCTGTCCGCGTGTGCGCGTCCGTATCCGTATGCGTTGCGTGTAGCTACATGGATACAGAACCACAGGAAGAAATACATACCTGTGTCCGTATATGCCTCCACCATACCCATACATACATACATACACACACACACACACATCTGTGCGTGGTTGTGTTTATACATGTGGATACCCTTGCCAGTTGTTTTGCGAGTGTGCGTGCAATTGCTTCTTCTCACATGTGAGACAGAGCATATCTGCCTGCATCGAGGTGGGAAGACAAAAAACGTTCATGCGTTCATGTCGACATACTAATATAGACATTGCTGCAAAAAGCTAGCGATAAGTGGTAGCCATGTGCACAAACTTGCAGTGCACAATAGAAGCCTAGTGTGTGTGTGTGTGTGTGGCGGTTTCCTGCTGCACTTAATCAATGCTTGAGCTTGGTCCATGTACTTGTGCCATGTGCGAAGTTGCGCATGCACGTATGTATGTGTGTGGCTGTACATAGTGACGGAGAAAGAAAAGGACAGAGACAAGGAGCTAGCAGGAGAGAGACAAAGGGAGGGAGCCCAGACATGCAAGCAAGACCTTAGCATGACCACCTCTGAGCTGTCAAGATGAACTGGCTATTTGCTGAGCCACTTCTCCGCCGCTTGTGCTTCTGGCTTTTGCCACGACTCTTCTGCCGCTTTTCAGGCGATTTGCCCTGCTCGAAGCAAGCTGCAATGTGATTCGTAAAGCTTTCGGTCGAGTTTTGATCTAGCCGCGTGGTGAGGAAGTGCTTCAACAGTGGAAATGGATGCTTTGACTCTGTGTTCTACATCCTCAACGTCAAGTGTCAGCTGAAGTAGTAGAAGCTTTTCCGAACATGCTACATGACGACCATCGCTGAAGTCGCCGTGCACGATGCACTGCTGTTGGACTTTGCTATGCACTCAGCCAGGGCCTTCTTTTTGGGTCGTTTCCTCGTACTGGCAGATGAAGCCTTGAGAGAGAGACTGGATCCGACAAGAGAAGCGAAGTGGTAGTGTGCGCGCAAAGTACAACCTGATCACACACACACAGTCTTATGACTAGACCGTTTCAGACATGTCCCGACTCCTGCAGAGCACTTCGATTAATTAGAGAAGCTTGGCCACATGCCCCGTGAGACATGTTTGCACAGCCTGAGCTCCAAAGGCTCCCCACTAGATCCTCAAAAAAGGAAGGAGAGCACAAGGCGGGGCGACGAGGAGTCGGAGGTTGATAACTGCGAAGTCTGCGAAGTAACAAACCGAAGCTGTGCCCTGGCAAGCATCAGCAGCATCAGCCTCCTCCTCTTCGTCGCTATATGAGCTGTGCTTGCGCTTCTTCTTGGCTCTGGGTTCCTCAGATTTTTTGGCTTTGACCTTCTCCTGCTCCTTTGTCTTGTCTTTGCTCTTCGCCTTGTCCTTCTCCTTCTCCTTGCTTTTATCCTTCTCCTTTACCTGTGCAAAACCGCAAGATCAGGCGCTGCACGTACATACAAACTTGCTCCACGGCTCAAACACAAGCAATCAAATGACGACAAGTACAAGAACTATCCTCCGAAGATGGCACAAGCTCCCTGCCAAACCCGTGCATGCTCTACTCAAAGCATTGTGGGACGAGGAGCAAGTCATCTGCAGCGATGCCGGGACATTTCACTGCATCCCGCCTTCTCTTTCTTCTGCTCGGGCTCCTTGCCACCCTTCTTGTCTGAATCCTTCTTCTTTCCTGAGAGAGACCGGATCCCGTGGCAAATTTTGATCCGTTGCCGAAGCACCCACACAGCACAGAGTTCGTAGCCAAAAAGGAGACAAGAGATGACAAGAGTCCATCCTTAGAAGGTTTCTCCTCCTTGGCGTCGTCTGGCTTCCTCAGCAGGCAAGGGGTCTGGTTCCACAAAAAACCAATTGCGCACATGTCGGAATGTCGGTCTTGTCGTATAGCAGCCAGCAGCTTCTTCCACAAAATGCCACGAATGCTGGAGAGCGCTGAACCGGTTCCACCGTCACCTTTGAGGTGCCCCTCACAAGGCACCCATAATGAAGATGAAGCCTTCACCACTCAAAATTCTCGTGTAACGATAATAATGTAAACTGAGAGCCAGTGGAAGGGGAGAGAAAAGGAGAGAGACTGAACCACAGTGACACCTGAGCTCATACTAAAACAAGATAATCATAACAACTCGGATCATCACCGTACGGCACTCTGCGGGCGACCCCGCGAGTCAGAATTCAGCACAGGTGCTTGGCTTCAGCAGCTTTCCTCTTGGCTTCCTGCAGGTTTCTTACTTGCTCTCGGCGGTTCTCTGGCGGAGAGACACTGGCTCCACCTGGTATGCAAAAACACCATTTGCAGCAGAAAGGGCCAAGCGATAACTAAAGACGCATCTCCCCCCAATGTGTTTGACTCTGTCCTCCTTAGCTGCCTTCTTTTTTGCGTCATCCTCTGCTTTCTTCTTTGCTTCCTCCTCCGCTCCCTTGATCACCCACTTCCAGCCTCAACCACGCACTAGCTGGACCAGTCGTCATGTAAACAGAATAAATGGTGGCATCTACTTGCACCTCATGAACTGATGGCAACGACTCTTTACCGCTGACCGGTGCAACTCAAATTTAGGTTGGTACGAAATGAGGCTGCAGGGTGCGGGGATGCTGCTTGTGGCAGATCGAAGATCCGGGCAGGTGACCACATTCGCACACAGACTTGGCGTATGACAGAACTAGGCAAGAGGGCCCCCGGGCTTCGGCGACTGTGAACATGAAACAGGACAAACTCTGGCTCTAGGCTCTTATCGATTTGGGGTTGGATCGATTGTGTCCCCCATGGCATCGAAGAAGTCTTGACATCGCAGAACGGCAAGCCCTCGCATGGCCACCTGTTCCCACCTGCGCCTTCGGGATCGTCCTCTCACCTCTGGCTCGAGATATGAGCACGCATGGAATGCGCAAGAACGGAGCACTACACTGCACATTAAACCTGAGCACGACAACACAGTTCAAAGCCCTGCCCGGAGACTCGAAACTTCACGCTTCAACGGCCCCGCCTTCAACCTTCCAGAGGCCCGTCGCTTCTCCAAGGACTTTTACACGCTCGCCCTTGTGCATGGCGTACCTCCAGGCCCAAAGGGTCCAAACTGCACTCCAGCCACTACAGCACCATATCCTTCCGGAATATTCCGGCTAGCACCAGAGCTGCTGGCAGCATGCAACACACATCGCCAGCCGTATCTGCACAAGCCAATTTTCAGGTATACAGCTGAGACCCTGGCTTTTTCTGCAAAGCCTCAATCACACCGCCGATGCCTTTCACGGTGCCTTTACGTGCAGAGCAGGTCAGCGAGTTTGCCGTTACCGGGTGCGGCGACGCCTGCTATAAGGTTGCATCCCTGGCCCTCAAGTTTCGATGATCTGAACCTGTTCTCTCGGTCACAACACCGAGTGCAACCCATGTGCCTTAGAGCCAAGTTCAAGCCAACGAACTCAACACCTAGTTGCTGGACTCCTCTTCTTGAGCTTGCCTGATCCCACAAGTTAAGCCTTGAAGGCGTCATGTAACATGAAACACTAACCAATTCTTGGATGCTTCGCTCCAAAATCAATCCGAGAGCTTTCTCTTCACACTCGCGGACATGGAAAGCAACTCCAACTTTCATCCTTCAGTGGCTGCTCAATTTTCCAAGAGTGGCCTTCCATCACCTTCGGCTTTGCGTCCTGGAGAATCCGCCATCGGTATACAGTTGTTGCATGGACGACATATCGGCCGAAGCAAAGAGCGTTCAGCTAGGGCTTGCCGAAATATGCACTCATCACAGTCCGAAGCAGCCGAGCCCCCTCCCCGGCATTCGTAAGCGTCCCTACTAGTGCTTCAATTGCGCGAAGCGTGCACGACACCAGCAGATAAATAGCGTGTCCGTGAGCTTGTCAGACAGATATATGGTTCAGATATTCGTGGGAGCTCGACTTCAGTTGTCTGGAATGTAACCCGTCGAGGTGAAGGCAAAATTGCGAGTTTCGGGTCCCTGGAGAGTCAAGTCGGAGCGCCTCGAACTTCTGATCCACGCCGGCGCACCGCCGCTCGTGAGCTGGAACCTGGCACCGGATTTGCGACCTCTTTGCCCAAGTCTAGCAACATCTAGTAACTCAACAATTAGCAACCCTTGTCGCGTCGAACCAGGCCAAAGGGATTTGCCACAGTTTTCCTCCTAGGTCCCAGCTGGGGTCTGCATAAGGTTCGGGACATGCAAGCCAGCCTGGACAATTCAAAACAGCGGTATCCACACCTAGGCAAAGGCTCTCACGTACCGACCACGGTATATGACTCCTGGAAGCACATATATATATATATATATATCTATTTGTATATATATATATATATATATATATAGGAGCCTAAGCCCGAGCCCTTCGCGGCGCTTTCCGGGCGTTTCATGTTGCCCTGCTCATGACTTCGGTACCGACTTGTCGGAAAAGCCATCCACCCGGCGGCCTCCTCGTAGATAGGATTGTCCAAGGAGTGCGCAATCATTGCAGAAAGCTCCTGGCTGAAACCCAATTCAGGCCATCAGTCCCACACTCTTTTTGCAGTCACAAAGACTGACAAGGCATTTCCCAGAAGTGAGCAGGAATACGGGACCCCAGATTTAACTCGTCATGCACCACAGGTGCTGAACTGCTATAAGGGTGTGCAGGACTCCAGTCTGAGCATTTTGCGGCAGCTTGCGGACGGCTTATCGACCCAGAGCTCCCTTTTCTTGCCGGCTGCAGGCGTGTTAGACAGAATGCCACAAGTAAAGAGTGGCTGGACGTCGACTCCCAGGACTTAAAATTATCAGGAGCCTTTGTCCGTGAGAATTGGTTGTTTGAGGATGGTAGTTCGCACTTCGCAGCTGAGTCTTGCCTATCGTCGGAATTGCAATGGGGCTCGTTCGGAGTATAGGATGATGTGCTTTGGAGTGCGGCATCTTCCTGTCCCGATATGTGCCTTTCTGAGCAGAGACTGCCTAGAGTCGCAGCACAAGGGATTGCTGTTGGACATCCCCTCACCAAGTAGCACATGTTTTCGTCTTCACATGGCTTCGAAGAAGTTTGCATTGTGTGAGGGTGATCTTCGCTTCAGCAAAAAGCGTGCCGCGTTTAGCACGTGGGCAAAACATGGAATCCTCGGCGCACGTCAGCAGAAAATTGAGCCCCTGCACACTTCAATACGACAGCAGGTGAACATGGGGCATTGCAAGCCACTGGGAATGTCAGACTCATCTGACGCATCTGTCATAAACGAACGCGAATAGCAGAAAGCTCGGCAAAGGGCTCAGGAAACAGCAAGCAATCAGCACCACTGCAGCAAAGTCTGCTAGCTGACGGCTAGAACATGTGGAAGGCATGAGTTTAATGCGATCTCGTGAAACCTAGCAAGAACTGCAGTGCATAGACAGGCGCAAAGCCGCCATACTGCCAGAAAGCTCCGTTGCAGTGTGCAAATTCTTAGTACGGATCTAGGTACTGAGGCACAGGTAGGCACAGCCTTGTTCATGAACCTGAGCCTGCAGCAGCTCAGCCCATCTCCAGATAGCCGACATGCAGCTTACTCGTGGTAAGGCTTGTTTAGAGATTTGCATCAATCTGGACACATGGGCTGCGGATCAGAGTCCTTGCCTCTGGCCCGTGGTGCCATAGCGCCATATGAAAATGCAGAGGCGGAGCACAGGCAACTATTTTAATTGCAGCTTCGATCCTGCTAAACTGGAGGCCATCGTATCAGGAGAAACTCGGCTGGGCTTCGGTGTGCCTAGCCTTTTGGGACAGAATGTCCATCGCAAAAATTAAACCATTTCGGATTCACGGCCCTCTCACATCAGCAGGGCAGCCGGGGTAGCAGCCACCAAGCGCTTCCAAAGTGCACTGAAAGCCGTCGATGCAGATACGTCCTGATGGTGCACACCATGCTTCTTGCAGACATCGCGGGTGATGTGGCGAATGGTGTCGTAGCAGTGGTGACCGATACCAGGGAAGAGGTGGTGCTCGATCTGGGTGGTCAGTCCGAATGCCATGTGGAACCAGAAGTCCGACTCAGAGGCAAAGTCCACACTCTCTGCGATCTGCATCTTGGCCCAGGAGTCCTAGTTCATGGTTGGGATGGGATTTAAAATGTAATTGTTTATTCCTTCTTGGGTTTTAGTACCAATAAAAATGTAAAATGTTACCAAACTACGACAAAGAGTCATAGTGGTTGGAGTTGGGGTAGAGAATGACGTGGGCGACCTGGGAGCAAGGAACGAAGATGGCCCCGGCGGTGAGGTACATGCACAAGTAGCAAAGTGTGGAGGGGCCGAAAGTATAGTGCAAGACGCACCACAGGGGAATTTCGAAGAGAATTCCACCCAAGCGGTAGTCCACTTTGTGCCCGCCGACATGGCCCCGGATGAGCAGGTCCACGATCATGCGCTTGACACCGAGCTCGATCACAGCGCCAATGAAGATGCCAGGCAGGGACAATGCCTTCATCCACCCGGGCAGCTTGTCAGCGATCCAGATGTATTCCACATCTACATCCTTCTCGGCATCACCATCCTGGTTTGTGCTCACATGGTGGCTAACGACATGCTGGTAGTACCAGCACATCGAAGGTCCAACCAGGAAGAAGCCGGCGAACATGCACAACCGATTGACCCATTCGTTCTTGCTGACTTGCTGGTGGCCGCCCTCGTGAGAAAATCGGGTGCCCACAGTGGCGACAATGCATCCGGCAAGCAAGCTGGACAAAGGTGTGCGGACGATGAAAAACAGCCACATCATGATGCACCACATAATCGACAGTCCCACAAAGGCGCGCGGGCGCATTCGGGTGCTACCGCAGCCACCGGGGAAAGCCTTCCGAACTCCTTCCTTGATCTCCTCGTAGAAAGGATCTGGCGCCGGCGGGGCCACGCCGTGGGCCTTGAGAACCTTCCTGTGCTTGTCGTTCCAAGGATGGTATGACTCAAAGAGGGCAGTACAGTCACGGCCACGTCCTGTCAAAATAGCGAAGCGACCGCCGGGGTGCTTGTCCACGAAATCATGAAGGTCGTAAGAGTTGCCGTGGATGTACCAAAGATTTGGGTCGTAGGTGCTGGGCTTCTGCTCCTTGGGCTTGGCCTCAGTCGGAGAATCAGAGGCACGGGTGGACTCGTCAGAGTCGGTTCCCTCAGCCCTCTTCACGGCGTTTTTGCGCACCATCTTGGAGACAGGCTGATGTTTTACCTTGTGGGGTTGGGCGCGTTATGCTTCAAGCTTGAGCCAGAGCCACCAGTACTAGGCTTGGGGCTTTGAGGATGCTCGTAGGTGGAGTGGCAGCAAGCGCCAAGACCTCCCATCTTCTCATGCGGTACAGATCCTCCACAGAGGCCTCTCCACGAATCAAACATGCCGGCGGTTGCCTGCATTTTCTTGCTCGGCTGCTTCTTGACGGTGACCTGTTTCTCCTTGCCCGTTCCTGCAGGATAGATGCGAGAGTTTTCGAAAATACGGGGATTCTAGTATAGTACCCTAAAAAATAGGATCCTGATTATAAGGAACCCAAATAAGGACCCCAGGTTCGGAAACTCCCATCTTTTTCAGAAAATTGGGGGGTACCTTGTTTTGGGGTCCTTATCATAAGGATCCTATCATTTAGGATACCATGTTAGGGTCCCCTATTTTCGGAAACTCCCATACTCCAAAGCACTGTTCAACAAACATCTGCGGCTCTCGGTGTAACTGCGCTTCGTGCCGCTGGCAGTGCACGTCAAGGAGCCCAGGTACTCACTTGGTATGTAATATAGGGGCCTTAAACAAGTATAGAATAGGGCCTTGCGCTACATTATACTATAACTGTAATGCACTATACAATACCATCCTATCATACTCTGCTATTATAGCTCTATAGCTTAGGCATACTCTACTACAACTCTATAGCTTAGACTTCGGGTCTTCGCCTCCCGGGAGTTTCCTAGTAAAGGACCGGATGTACATCGCTCCTTGGCCCCGGAACTTCGACCCAGCAACAACCAGATCCTCCTGAAGCCATACTTATTACTATACTATACTATACTATACTATACTACAGTACTATAATCTACTATACTACAGTACTATACTATACCATATTATCATACTTTTCTTCACTATTTTGAGAATTACTATACTATACTATAATACCATACTATAACTCTATACTCCCACCATCCTAAGAAAGCGTTCAGCCAGCCCCTGGGCCGTCGGCTGCCCGAGAGTGCGCGGAGCTGTAGCTCCATGTCCAGGAACCTCAATCCGAGGCGTAAGTCACTACCCATACCTTAAGCCGGAATAACCTACCTTTTTAGGGTTCCTTATTATGACTTCCTTATATAAGTCCTTAAAAAGGTAGGTTATTCCGGCTTAAGGTAGGCCCCATAGTAGTTCCTTTTGGGGATTACCTCAGAGAATTCTAATGTAAATCCCCCATTAATAGGAACTACTATGGGGTTTATGGGTACTGGTAGGAGCCTCCTGCACTTTGCGGCGTCGCTCGACATGCAGCTTTCATGCGAAATAGTCCGAGTCCTCTGGGCAATGCTTGCGGCCCAGTGTCCGCTTGACTCTCCCATAGAGGATCTCGACCTGGAGGGGATCTGACACGTCAACTTTATGACTTTGCGGAACTGTAGGCTCTCAAGTATTAGCATAGAACTGAAGAAAGAACCTCGCCAGTGGTGCTTCATGGTGCTTCTGCGATGAAAGGCCGGTCATGGCGGTGCTGGAGCTGACATCGTTTAGTTGGGCGGTTGAAAATAACAGGAACTGGCCAGACAAACACGATGTTGCATAGGGTTAACGCTGCGCCATACAAGGATCCCGGAGGCTGGATGGTAACAAGACGGCCGCAAGATGTATCTTGGAACATCTCTGCACTTGTCCCTTTGATTCCAATGCACAATGTGGTTGCCGATGCTGAAGACCCCTCTGCCGACAAACTGGGATCTCGGCTGGATCTCTGGATTCTTTCATGGGGCCATCGAAGATGACCCGGTACCTCTTTGGTCTATAGCATTGAAGCTGCAGAGCGACATGATGCAACGGTTCTACATGCCCATCATTGGACCAGCTATATGGTCTGGAGGTGCGGTACCGGTGCAAAGTGGTCACAACTTAAAGAATGCAGAAACGGATGAAGTCTCGACATGGACGAAGTGCGCTTCTTCCTTTGTATTTATTGAGACCCGCGCTGGTCGGTTGGACTCATCTCCTTTTCAATCGATGTCATGCCCATGATCGCAAGCTTTAGTGGCCGCCATCAAGAGCCGTTTATAGTCTGGATCTTGCGGCGCATGGGCTCATGCATGGATCCAGGTCTAGCTAGCAAGCGTGTGGGTGCGGCCCACTGAAACTTTCGATTGCACCGCGGCTCCTGGAACACGCCGCGCGCCTTTTCGTTCAGGTGAGCGTAGTTCTTGACCAGAAAACTATCCCGCTCCTGAACACGGCGTTAACAAGTAGAATTTCTACTGTCCTGCATATTGTGGCAGGTGTGGTACTGTGTGAGCTCGCATGCATTAACGAACACACGCATACGTATATGGACCTAGGTATTTTGGCTCCCACTTAGGTATGTATGTGTGTATGTCTGTATGTGCACATGGAAGGATCCATAAAGGTATGCATGAATGCGTGTGTGTGTGTGTGTGTGTGCGCGTGCACTTATGCATGTATGTATAAATCTATCTGTCTGCCGATCTATCTAGGTATGTATGTATGTATCGGTAAATGTAAACACACACAAACACGTACATACCAGACATGCAGGCATATAGACATACAAACATGCATGCATACATACATACGTCCACATACGTGCACACCTGCCTGCACACATACAGAGAATAAGTTCTCTGCGCATGCACCCTCATGCACCCTTCTACATAGATACTGCACAGTAGCCATCTTGGTCATTCCGCCACTCGCTGGCTGATTACGTCGCGCAACCTATGACAGAATGGTAGGGGATCTAGTAAGAAGACTACATAGGCGCTAACCCCAACGCAGATTATACGGAGTTCCATGCAAAATCTGAGATTGAGGGTTCTAGCTTCTGCTGCCTACGGGTTGATGCTCCTAACTAGTACTGCTCCAGACTCACTACCGTCCTCTGGCGTTGCATCCCTCGCCACGAAGTTGCGAAGAATCCTTACATGCGGCTGAAAACTGATCAGAAGTTGCAGGCGACACTTAATCTTGGCCAAGCAGCGTCTTCTCTTCTTCGGTCGCCGGATTCCTGGCAACATTGCCTTGGCCCAAATCATGCTGCAATATGTTACTCCGTTCATAGATACATTTCGTGTGCAACAAGACCTCGAACAAACCTGCTCTATGTGCACCTGCGCCTACGAATTGCGCTGTCTGTGTTCGATGCCGAGAAGTGAGGACCAATACTGTGCCCGGTGATGCTCAGCCGAAAACGCAAATTGTCTTGACTTGCAGCGGGCGTCCCACGCGCTGCGACATCACTTGGTAAGGGTCCTTCTGAAAGCATCACATGTTGCATGCCAACCTGTAGTGCCAAGCTCCGACCTTCGCTAGCATGCTTCTTTTGTCTCCTCGAAACGGAACGCGTAATCATAGTCCTGCCGCGCAGTCCCAGAGATGTGCAAGCCAAGGCACGGTCATCTTCCATGGCCACACTCCGGTTCCGGCGAAACGATGTTGACAAGTGTTGACGTCAGGGTGGTTGGCTAAAGTTGGGGTCAATGCTGCACGTTTTGTCCATGTCGTTTCTGCTAGCAGTGTAAAGCTTGCAATTGCCACAGTTTTGGCGGCGCTTGTCGGCATCTGCCGGGCCTGCTGTTGACATAAATTGCCGTTAGCTTGCTACTTCCGACCTAAACAACGACTTCGTCACCATCAAGCGATGCGCCTTCTGCGTCCTCTAAACGTGTGGCGTAAGTTTAGGTTTGATGACTGTGCCGGATGCATCTTCATTAATGCACCACAAGCTCGCCCGAGCCTAGTCCCAAACCCAAAGATGATTGGCCTTGCACGAGGTGGTCTAGCACACCAGAAGACTCGGGCCACGGCAAACGGCACAAGGAACATGGAAAAAAAGGAGCTCGATGCACGGATTGAAACGATGCAAGCTCTCTAGCCGGCCCCTGCCGGTCTATCAACATGTTCAAGCATTGTCTCGCCTTTCCGCCTTCTTCCAGTGTCAGACTTGCAAGGCCGCACAATACCTCGTAGGCGGAAAGATCCAAAGTAGATCCCCAAGCCCTCTTAGCCTCAAACAACGCCAATCTTGGCTCGCATGCAGAAAACGCAATCCCGAATGCGACAAAGAGCTGTGACTGTGCAGCACATGCAATCAGCAATCATGTTATGACCACTGTGAAATCTCGAGCGTGTACTCTTCCTAGCTTCCGGGTCGGACGGTAAAGGAAGCTCGCAAGGTGCACACCCTGCCAATGCAACATGCTGCTGAAACTCCAGCCCCTTTCTTAGGCTCGTTTCTACAGACCGAAACTACGACAGCCGACGCGGCCCTCTTGTCCACATACATCTTCACGACCGGCTCGACAAAACGGACTGACTTTTTTCCGCAGGCATCACAAGAATGTTACGATCAGGTGAAAAGTGGTCTCTGGACACGACCTTCAGGGAAAGGGCCAAGCAGAGGGAACACTCCGAAGCCCATGTCCATGGCTACTTGGCAAACGTCCGAAATAAGCCTGCAACTCAACGCGACTTCTGCTGGGCTCCATTGATACGAATCACCGAAAGGCGTCCCAACAACTCAACCCGTGGACACTTGCGGTTTAAGCATGGCTGAACTTATTGACATGGGTGGTGACCTTGGCGAAATCCAAGTTATCACGAATCGAAAATTATGGACCATAGCGTTTCCGCAGCCAGGCAGGATCAGTTCGCATTCCAACCCACAACATCTGGACTGTCATTGCGCAGTCTGATGTGAGATCTGAACCCACGAAACTAACCGAAGAACATCTCAAACACCGATTGAAACACATTTCTGGCAAAGCCTCCGAAAGAAGGCCACGAGAGGCGCAAGCTGCTCGACGGTTTGCCCGAACCTAAGGCATGGCAGGGCAGCCAAACACGTGCTTCGACTGAACCTCGTCCTTACAAGATGCTCAATTGGAGTTACCTTTCGAGAGCAGTGCGTCGTGTCGTCACGGCTAGATTGCAGCGAGGAGCTTCAAGATCCTTGAGAAAAGCTCAAAACAATACGATGGCTTGATTTTGCAATCAGGGTTCCGGCAACTCTGGGTTCGAGGTATGATTTCCGTGGGCTTGCGCAGGTCTTTGCAGGAGTTGTCCCGAGCCCCCCGCCGCAGCAGAAAAGCCGGACGTTTGCAACCTCATCCACATAAGCTGGCACGTATCGCGACATGGTTCCTTGTGGTGATTCAACCAAAAAGGAGAGAAGGTACGCTTGACACAACAAGCTTCTGTGCGCCCGGCGCCAGAAGTGCCGCCGCCGCCCTGGAGTACCAACAGTGACAGAGCAAAGTGGAGCCGTGGCTCTGCACTGCCTCGACGCTTTACAAAGATAGGCAAGGGGCGAAGAGCAGCTGACACCGGCTCGGCATCGGCCAGGGAGGCACATCTTTGGCACCTGGAACAGAAACAAAACTTCTCATAAATGGTCGCCACCCCTCTTCAATCCTGAAGCACCGAAGCAATCCTCGTTCCTGGTCCTAAACTGCTTTTGCACGCAAAGATCATCAGGTCTTTTTGATCTCTGCAGAATTCGACTGTGCGGTCCACGATGTGGTAGGACGCATCTCACATCCTCGCAAGCGTGAGCAGGAGATTCAACGCAATGGAGCGTGGATAGACAATGTCTTTGCATAGCCCAACGGGAAGCTGCATCCTAGGTGGTTCGTCTGTGTGCGATGGCCTTCGGGAGAAAACGCCCAAAAATGCTCCGAGTGCAGTACGAGACTGCCAACTGCGAAAGCTTCATGTAGAATGTAGATACGTCGCTACCCCGAACATTGGCTGCCTTCTCGACGCCGCATTTTGCTGACGTACCCTAATCAACTATGCCCACCCTGAACACGGTGATTGCTTGCCAGTTCGCATGCAGGACCTGACGATCTGATTGCTGCAGAAACATGCAGAAACCACTGAACATATCGAGGTAGAATCCCGGACTGGCACGGCTGAGGTCGAAGCATCCAGGCCAACAGTAGCACCAGCAATGCAGAGGCCAGCGGCGTGCCGACTGCCTCATCCCAGCACCAAACCCCCCAAGTTCCCAGCCAAGCAAGCACAGCTGTGGCCTCCCCTGGCGCTCTTCCCGTTTTTGTGTCTACCAGTACTGCCCTGTTTAAGCCGGTGAGTGCTGACTTCTGCGACTTGCAAATCTCTGGGCATGCCTGCTCCCTGCCCACCTACGTATGTTTCTCTCTTCCCAGTCACACAGTACCGATCTAACTCTGGGGCTGCCAATGCATGTATGCCGGACGAAAGGATTGCAGGTTTACCTCCAACTTCATGTCGGTCTTATCCTGCGAGCTGCAAGTTACTTCTTGCCGGCCTTGTGACTAGTGTGAGGGCCGGAAGGACATGATTGTGACAATTGGGGGAGGCTTGTGTGCGTGCGCTTGGGTGAGGACGGTCGCCGCAATGCGGACGATACCCAATTGAGACATCATGTAGCATGAAGTATTCGGATGCCTTTTTTTGCCTTCCAGAGCACGGGAAGATTACCTAAGACAGCAATACTAGCTGACTCGGGTTTTTAGTGCTGGCATGGTGCCTGCGACTTTTCCTGCCATGCGGTCCAGCAACACCTCGGAAGCAAAAGGCCGGGCACTGTCTCTGCAAAAACTGGTAGAGGTCTTGTGCCAATGCATCTTTGTTGCAGTTGCAGCTCCGGAGCTATAGGACATACATCACATACCCATATGCTACACACACACATATGCCGCCTGTAGCCATCAACCGTAAGGCAGCATGCAGTGAACAACCAAGGGTGCAAATATCGTGCGGTCGCCATGTCGTCCCCTCTGAGCCTTTCGACTCGAATGCTGAGCCCGGTGCTCGCTATAGGCGTTGGTATCGCCCTTCAGCTCTGCCTCGCGAGCAGCACCAAGTTCCTCCGCGAACTTGCGACAGTCCTTCACGCACAGAGACAAAGGCACGTTAAGTTACCTAACCGACCGCGATCACCTGATTGGTTTTAACAACGTGAGCGTGTGCCGTCCACATGACTTGAGGCGATACATGCATAAAAGAAATCAACTCTGCATGCAACCGCCGAGAACACAGCAGGTCCCGGCGATGGTCGAAAAATACCTTGCGCACGGTGGGGAACTCCTTGTCCAGGTCACCTGCATTAAAACAGGCTTTGAAGTGCTCACTTGAACAGCCATGGCAAAAGTCACATCCCATGCTACAGATTCTGCTCTAAATTGACAGGCTGTGCTATAGGGAACTTAAACACCATTGACCTTGACCGAGGCACACTCTTGACGAAGTGCGATAACCAGCTGCTCGTGCGTGTAGTAGGACTCCGCCTGCAGTGGACACGTGCCTCCAATTGACTACTCATGTTCAACGCCAGCCAGTTGGCCAAGTCAAGCTAAGATAACCGAGAAACCCGGGCAACGTCTCCCTCAGTTCGGACCCTGCCTTCTTGACAATGGCCTTGAGCTGCTGCGCACACTCCTTCATATAGGCACTCAAAGTCTCCTGCATCGGCAGACGCAGACGGCGCATCTGAAGGTGATGTGATGAAGAACAACGCTAGCTGCCGCTAGCCACACTAGCTTCTAGTTCGAACATTCCACACCCTTCGTAGCCTTCCAGCATCTGCCTCAGCGACCTTCAACCTCAACCTGTATCCACAGAAAAGCCATTGACCCTACACCTGCATCATGTGTCATCCATCGCAATACCAGGTTTTGTAAGGCCAGGGCATTGTCGACGGGTCCAATGGTGGTGGTGACCTGCGGAGATGTGCTGGAACGAGCACGAATGAGCACGTTGGGGGCGACCGGGAGTTATGTGCCCTCGCTTTGCAGTTCAAACCATTACGACACGTGGAGGTCCGGAATCAAAGTCGGACCGGAAAGTTTAGGCGAGCAGTCGCCAGATTAGATACCTCAGAACTTCAGAACTTTGTCACAATGTGTCCGTGTGCGAAAATCACACAATACCAAACTCCTACATGCAAAGAACTCAAGATACCAAAATCAAGGTTATACGGAGGCTCCAGTATATACTTAAGTCAAACTGTGATCAACCAAAAATGTTCCGTGAGGTCGCAGGGTCATGTGTGAGCATGCAGCTTGCAGCACTAACGCTGGGCTTGGGTTTCCGCACTCGCGACTCAACATGTTGAAGGCGCATCACCTTGTTGTCCTTCTGTTCTGTATACCTGTAAGAAACCTCCGAGATCACAGAACTTAAAGATCTTGTCTTTGACGTACTTGCACAGTATCTCGCTCCTCACCTTCCTCGATCAACTCACGGCATTGTAAAAGTTTGTCGGTCAAGAGCGATCACTGGCGCTGTCCTTCTGGACGTTGGGTGCATCGTAGACGGACAGCGTAGTGCCTGGAGTACAGCTGAGTATAGCTGAACCGTGGAGTCCGACCAATCAGTCTGGAAAGCCAACCACAGCATGGCACGTGGCTGCATCTGCTGGGGCCCTTGCTGGTTGTCGCGACCGTGCCTTTGCTGCATGACTCGTGTCAGTCACTGCTTCTATTGCCTGTTCCGCGTCTGAGACCACCAGAAGGAACACTACGAAACTGATAATCTCTGTTGCCTGGAGCTCTTGACCCATCAACACCTCTGTCACGTTGCATCGAGGTCTCCGAACTCAGGAATCTCAGGAAAGTAGGACAAGGCAGGCATACACTGTTCTTGAAGTTGTATAAAGACTACGTCACGGCGAAATCAACCACAGCCAGAAACGTCCGAATAAATAAGATCAGCCGCCCGAGCCACTGTCGGCGGATTCCTTCGCTTTGTCCTTCTCTTTCTTGTCGACAACTGCTTCTGCTGCTGGTGCTGCTGCTGGTGATGCTGCAGGTGCAGCTGCAGGTACTGCTGCTGGTGCTTTCTCCTCGTTTTCATCAGTCTTCTCTTCTTTTTCCTTGGCGGCATCTGCTTTTTCGGACTTCGCGTCCGCTTTCTCCTTGGCAGCTTCGGATGCCTTTTCGGACGTCTTTGCTGTATCTTTGGTCTCATTCTCATCCTTGTCCTTAGCCGCCTGTTCTGCAGTTGCTTTGGCCGGCTTGGGTTCATCCTTTGCCGTCTCTACTACCTTCTTGGCGGTTGCCGGTTTCTCCTTGATCGCCTCCGCGTCCTTCTTGGTATCCTCCTTGGTGGCCTGTGTCTTGCCCTTGCTTGTCGCCTCCTTCTTTGCAGCTTCCTCCCCCGACTTGTCTGCGGAAGCTTGCTCCTTGCTTGCGGACTCAGCGATCTTCTCAGCTTTGGATTCCTTGTCCTTGTCGGACGACTCCGCGGCCTTCACCTCAGCATCGTGAATTTTGAACCAGCAAGATCAGCTAGACACTAACATGATCTGAGACGGCCAAAAGAGAGTCGCTGCCACTCGTTCCCGCCCACGCCCCTCGCCATCGGATTGCCCCAGCTTCCACAACACACACATCGTGTGAGTTCAAGTCCCTGCACTACACACTTTGACCTACCACGGCAGCATCGCTTTAAAGCCAAAGTCACGGCGGAATCATCGGCCTCCTTCTTGGCTTTGTCAGCCGGCCCGTCAGCAGACAACTGCCCAGATGCGCAGTATTGGCAGGTCGCAGAACTAATTACGGCTCAACATGCATCCCCAGAAACCTGGGACTGCCACAGGTCAACAGCTAGTTACAACTACTACATAGCGAGAGAATCGGACAGAGCTGGTGAATTGAGGGGTTTAGGGGTTTGGAGTTTTAGGGTTTGGGGGTTTAGGGATGTTTTTAGGGCTTTCCTGGGGAACCAGTAGAGGATGTATATGGTGTAGGGTGTAGGGTGTGGCGAATAATGCTTTGAGACAGCGAGAGAGAGAGAGAGAGAGAGAGAGAGAGAGAGACAGACAGAGAGAGAGAGAGAGAGAGACACAGACAAAGAGACGGACGGACAGACAAACGGAACAAAAACAAGCAAAGACGATCAAAGATATCCCAGTGTTCCGATGGCGTTTGACAACGAGCAAGGGCACACGTATCTTGGCCAAGAGCTGCTGGCACATGCTCGATACCTTCTATCGCTGCAAGCCTACCCACACATCCCGCCATTCATCCCGCCTACCATTCCAGGCAACCCCTCGACTACAAAACCCTTCTTATAGACTTCCACTACCCTTCGAGACCCTCCTCTAAACTTCTCTTGAAACACTCCTGCAAATCACCACATAAGGCGCGGCCAAAAGTACTGACGGGATAAAACGCGGCACCCCGTGCGGAGCACCCGGACACAGCAGTAACACCGAGACGGTTGTCATTCGCGGCGACCATGCGGCCGGTGTATAGGAAGGTACGTTGCAATTAATGTGCATACGGTTGCAGGATGCTGGCACCAGAGAGGGGCTGCCAAATCCAAAGGAAGGATCGTCACGGCAACACACGTGGAGAGACGCTTGCTATGCACTGCGACTCCCGGAAGCCCGGCAATAAGAGGTATTCAATTAGATTTACGAACACCCGCATCAAGCCCGACATCAACATCATCATATCATGCCATCCAAGCATATCCAAACCACCTGCACGGACGAACGCGGCAAGCAGGCCCATCAGGCGCATGCATCATCTCGAGCAGCTCTTCGATTCGTAGATAATGCTTCCAAGCAGCTGCCAAGTCCTCGAGCAAAGGGCCTGCAGGTTTGACGCGCAGAGAGCCGGACCTCACATGCAGGCGGATGGAGATATGCGAGGGCTTCTTGCACTGCCTCACCCTTCCGATGCCAGAATCATCGCAATCCACACAACATCAAGAACTACCTGAACTACCTCGGGTTTAGTAGAACCCTGAAGCCCTTGATTCTCAAGACCCCTTGACCAACATCAGGCCTCTTGAAGCGGCTCCCATCGACGAGGGGGAGCAGCGCCAGAAAGACCTGAAGCTAGCGTCCGTTTCTGTTGCACCCGCTTGAAGTCTAATGTTACATTTATAGACAAGGTCCGGCTTTCAGCGCTAATGTAGTGGGACTCGGCCGAGTCTCACCTCCTTTGGCCTCCAGCACGCGAACCCTCAACCCTGAATGGACCTTGCCGAGTCGTCTGGATCAAGGATTCCGGTCCGCCACTCCCCTCATGAGCGCATCTTGAGATCATGTAACAGAATCCTGTCAATGTACCTAGACAGATAAACGAAAATCAGATTCCCGGAGAAACCAGAACACAAGAGCCCAAGATAACTCAACAAGAAACAGTTCTCAAGACTCAGACGGACATACCGAGACATCCAAACAAAGACTCGGTACTACGAGACATGCCTGATTCAGCCTGATATTATGACGAGAACGGCCCCAACAGTAAGAAGAACGCTCATGCTGTGAGTGATGATGTACTGCGAATCATCGCAGATGCAACCATGACAATGCAAACCGGGACTGACCATTTGCTGGTCCTTGTAACAGAGTTACAGAGTATTACCACTAAGTGGTGGTCATGATGGCTATTGCTCAGCGCAGATAAGTGGCCAGGGAGAACTTCATTGCGGCACACGACGTTCTGTGAGCTCGAGCGGGCTGCTGGTGCCGTCCCAGGTGCTCGGGCCAAGAACAACTGCGCTGTGCCAAGTACCCAGCACTTCCGACTGGTTGCAAGATTGGCCGGAATGTTGACTGACTACCTCTGACCGGATAGGCTTGCTTCCGTTTGTTCTGCATGGTTTTGTTGTTGAGCGAGGACGGTGTGGGCGAATGCTGAACACAACGTGTTCAGAACCCAGGTTCGTCTCGCTTCGGCACCCAGATATATAGTTGGTCAGCGATCCGATCTAAACAGTATGTATATATATATATATATATATATATATATATATCTTGCTTGAATCACAGAAGAAAACCTCGACTCATTGCTGTGGCCGCTTCTTTGGAGGAGACCAAGCCCGAGACTCCGTCCCTTGGCAGTGGGGACTCTTCGGGTCCGCCTGCATTCAGAGACTGCAGCGGATTTCTGAGGGGCATTAACTTCCCAACGTATTTCGGGCACTAACTTTCATTGTTGCAGGCCTACATCATCCTACATACAGACCTACCTGCCATGCAAGTATATTTACATATGCATAGCGATGCTGGAGTTGTTTTCTCTAATCGCGTGGAACTGTTCCAGCCTTGGCCACAAGGTCTACTCGGCCGCGAAGCGGATCGCGGTAGTTCCGAAGATCCTGAGAGAAGCTTTCAATGCAAACGCGCTTGTTTAGATGGTGCGCGCAGACTATAAACCCTGCTCTGGCATTGCGACACCCGTCACCGACTACCCTGCGCAGAATATGCAACCCATGGCTTGGCACCAGTCCAACTGGCATGAAGTCACCCTCGGGGAGCGGTTTTCAGAATACAGCGGAAGAAAGGGAAACTTGCAAACCAAAATGCCTGGGACATATATGGTCATCATACCATATAACACTCATATAACCCAACCTTTCCAAGCAAGCGACTGGATGTCCTAGCACCCATGCCCGTGCCCATGCATCCTTTTGAAGCTAGGCTGTCTGTTCTAAACTCCCTCGGGCCCCCTCCTCCGTCAGTTTTAGAGGGCGCAAAACCCTCAACCAGGGACAATGTCAGTGTGCGCCCTCTAGGGTGGTGCCTCGTCGCTCCGCAATCGCTCGAAGCCGGCCCAGAGCTGCAAACGGCAAGTCAGCGGCGGCACCGCCTTGTACAGCTGCTGCAGCTGATCTGCACTCAATTCTGCATGTAAGAGACGGGCACACAACGGTGCACGTATGTCTATAGTCTATATTTGTGCTGAGCCGCCTCCAAACCCTGCCTTTAATAAGGCTAGATAAACACATGATAATAGCCTTCACCTCCCCAGCGCCTGCGATCCTCTTCGCAAGACTCCAGCATTCATCCCTTTTCCGTCTCCTGTATTGGGGGCTTCAGTACATGAGGCCCGAAATGACCGAAGCACTACTGTTGTCTTGGGCCGTATCTCAAGTTTCAGTAAACAGTGCATGGATCATCGTAGGCCTTGATGCCAGTAGCCGTGTAGGTGGCCACCGATGGTGGCAAAAGTGACTGAGTTGCAATTCCACATATCAACAATAACACTGGAAGTAGCGTCAATAGAAGTAGTAGTAGCACCAGTACTAGTAGCAGGTATGTATGTATGTATGTAGCATGTCGCATGTAGTATGTAGTAGGTACTGTTGAAAGCTGCATCTTCAGGAAGCTCGGGCCCCAGCTGCTGGCAGCAGCTCCTCACGGAGCTGAGGCAAATGCACGGAGCAGCTCTGGAGTCGTTCTGGCAAAGAGGGAAGACGGGCCGAGGCGGAGAGTGACCGGGGTTTGGGATACTGGGTTTAATATAGGGCCTTAATGATTAGGTTAGGTTTTGGGGCCCATGATACTATATATATATATATATGTATGTATATATATATATATATAGTAATAACAATAATAAGCTTTGAAAAAGTAATTGGTGGCTTGGATCTGCGTCAGGGACGGTGGTGTATGGGCCCCGCAACCCTGCAGCAGAGCCATGCCAAGGAGCGATTCGAGACGATTCTCCGATATGTTAGCAGCTAGCTACGTCCGTCGTTCAGCCCAGAAACTCCTCCAAAAAGGAAAGCTGCCAAACTCAACCTGCTCAGCATCCTGCTCCGACTGAAGGGAGACGGTGCGTAGCTCTAAGGTTACGGTGCAGGTCTCCACCGACAATCGCGAGGCCCGGCAAGCTTTCGCGTCGCCGGTCCGATGCATGTAGGGCATGGTATGGTGCGAACCTTCGTACGACATGCCTGACGACTATGTATTTGCATCAATCACATGTTTTCATAGTCACAAAAGAACAATGGTAGTGAAAGTAATGACACCGTGCTTAGGAACCCAACTTTGAATTCATGTGGGTCTTGCTGCTGGAAGACATGTTCCAAAGCCCGCCAAGTCGGCAGCAGTGAAGCGTGAACAAACTCGACAAGTTTTGCGAAAGTCACGAAGTCCCAACAGCCATCAACTGTTGAACCAACACGCCAAGTTGGGCTCAGGGAGCTCCTTCTTTTTACAGCCCGAAACAGATCCTCAAAAGCCCCGGACGGCAAGTAGCTACTCGGGTTGACCACAACTCCAAAGCTGGTGGCGGCGGCACGGCACAAAGCGCACTGCGGCCAAATCCGGGCCGCCGCTTCTCTGAGGGCGAAAGCTGCAATGGCCGCCTTGGATGGCTAGAAGCATTAGGGGCTTCTCAACACTTTGGGACGGGGGTCGGAAAGTTTTCGGCATCTCCTTGACCAATTTGGGAAAAGAGCTTGCCGGGCTTTGACTCTCTCATCTATAGAAAATGAAGGTATATCCTAGTCCGTCGGTACTGCTCCCTCCCTTTGCATATGCTTCCGTGCAGTCGATGGCTTTCTAAACCGACTCTCTCTGCTTTCCGTGTGATCGGAATCATGAACTGGCCTCAAGTCTAATTTCAACATCGATTGGTCGCCAAACCTGCGCAGCTGTTCGCTCTAGCTCCATAGGCGGCAAATGAGCTGACAAAATAAAGCGGCGGTCGCACTCACACAAATCTCAGGTCACGGCAGCGACAGGAACCTTGGCTGTCATGCTTCGGGGCAATGTCTACTTAACTTATGAAGCAGCGCGGTTCGGGCAGTGATCGTGAACGGCGCTCAGTTCCTGCTCAGATCGGGATAGAAGCTCTAACACGTGGTCTAAATGAAGGGATGATACCTCGCCCGCTTCGTTGGCAAACAGCAGGATGGGCGCAATCCTGTCTGCAAACTGCTGTGCTTTCGTGGCCGTGTAACCCTGACATACCCTGACCCTAGGTCTGGCATTCCGGCACCCTCGACGAAAGCATGTCGAGGTCCTCTTGGCTGCGCGGACGTGCACCAGCAGGGAGGTATCGCTTGCCTTGCAAACCCCGGTCAGCTGGCGGTCAATCCATACGCAGATACTTACATTCATTCACAAACCTCGGCAGTGGAAAAAAGGGCCGATCAGGAAACATGTTGAGAGAAGGTAGCCGGCGGCGAAAATGTACGCAAACTTTGACACGGCACACCTCTTTCCTCAGGCTTGGCTAAAGAGCTTGCCCGGCCGGGTCACGGCACGCCAGATTTTGTATCTGCTCGCTAGGTTGCCATTGCGACCAGTCTTTTCAAACATTGCGTCTTTCAATGCCATGTTAACACGCTGACGTACAAGTGCATGGCCAAGGGCACGCGCTCGCGCTGCAGTAAGAACTGTTATGCTTGCACGTTTTTCGCAGGTCGCAGGGGCTAGCCCCCGCGTGGATGCATGCTCTTTGGTTGAAGGTCTGCGTGGCTTTGGGCGATTCGTGTATTTTGTGTGGGATGACGGCCACTTCAAAGCTTCGGCTTAAATTGCTTGACAAGGTCATTTAGAGGTGCCCCGAGGCCCCGAGTGCCCTCTGTCTCTCGCTCTTCGCTCCCCTCCTCGCAGCGCCGGAGTCTGCATGCCCTAGTCTTTGCATCTGTCTGCGTGCACACGACAGCTTCAACGGAAACCATGCCACGTACTTGCTGTTGTTACGTACAACAGTCAAGAGTCAAAAGAGCCCTTAATTGCCTTGAGGTCCGCGTAAAGCACAGCTGAAAAAAAACCGCTCGTGAAACACATGCATCGCCTTCGTTGCGGCTTGCGCTGCAGTCTCGGCTGCTTCCTGCCAAAGCGAGCATTGGCAAATGTAAGGCCCCACCAGTAGCGCCTGAAATGCTTCTTACTGGCGACAGAAGATACTTTGCCCCGTAGTTAATGCGAAGGCCGCAAGACTAAGAAATCGCTGCACATTCTACCTGCACGTTTTTCTGTTCCATGCAGACCACCGAATAACCGGTACACGTGCCGCTGGAATATCAATGCATTCATTTTTTGGCTCTCGCAGTGCCGGTGGCCTTTGCCCGTCTTGGGACTTCTGGAGCTCTGCAGGGTCTTCGACGCGTCGGAAAGGCCTAAACCTCCACATCATCCTCTGGCTCTGGGTCAGCATATCCGTCTCCGGGGTCAGCATATCCGTCTCCCTCCTCGTCCATTTCCAGTTCCTTAGTTTATCGCCAGCCCATTCTATAAAGAACGTCTGAAACTCAACAATGACGCTGAATCAGCACTTGCTCAACGCCAAATCCCTGTTGGAGATCAAGGTTCATGCACGCGTTCCGACTGCTACAGTCTTGCGCTTAAGAAATTGCGGTCGATCGGTTACAGCTCCTACCCAGATCACCAGCCTCTATCGCAGCACTCGGTTTATTTACCCAAGACAAAACTGAGTTGACGAAGGCCTGCCCGTCGGTAAGGCAAAGAACAGCTATCAATGCGTCGACAGCCGAGAGCCACGTGTGGAAAGAGTTCCTTCGTAGCAGAACTATAACATACCACTCCTCTCCCTCATAAACAAAAGCCTATATTTCTACTCAGCATTTGTTCTTTCTTACCCATAACAAGTTCTTTAAGGAAGTAGGTGTGTGTATATATATATATATATACATACACATATTTTTACACACACACACACAAACACATACCCCACACAGCATATATTCCATGTTGTTGAGCCACTTCCTTCCTCCAAGGCTCTGCAGCTGAAGCCTCGAGGACCTGGATCTCCTCGAGGAGGTGGATCTGCTCCTGAACTTAAGGAGTTGAGGCGAGGATTTAAGAAGGGCGCGCGCGTGTGCGTGTGTGTGTGTGTGTGTTGCATGGATGGATGGATGGATGGGTGGATGGATGGATCCATGGATACACACACATATCTACAAGTTCTTATGCATATGTACATATTCAATTACATATACATATATACACATACACGTCTTTATCTATACATATGTCTGCACACATAAATTGGCAAAAAACACACACAGGAGTAAATACTCAAATAAACAAACTGTGTGTATACATGTGTACAATATATCAGAAAACATTACATTCGTATGTACAACTTATGTACAAGTACTTCTATACTCGTGTATATACATACACACATATGGTATACACAAACATACTTGTATGTATATACATGCGTGAGTGCACGTGTGTCAGTGTGTATGCGGGTGTAGTTAAAATTCTATGTATGTATTCTATTTACATATGTACGACGTATGTACGTATGTCTGTATGTCTGTAAGCGTGTGTGTAGGTACGTCTTGTGCGTACCGAGGGCTGGGTTGGCGGTCCATGGGTTTCAGATAGGGGGAGGATGTGATCAATCACAGCGCAGCCAGGCCACAGGCCTGTCCTCCAGTAGCGGGAGCCGAGTGACGAACTCTGCAACGCGGAACGTACGAAAGTATGTACGATATGTACGTCTGTCTGCGTGTTGATGCATGCATGTATGTATGTGTGTATGTATGTATGTGTGTATTATACATATATATATATATATATAGTATGTATTCAAATTCATATCCCGATGTTTGGGGTTTCGCAGCACCTGCAGCAGGCTGCATAAGCTTGCCTGACTGGCCAGGTAGTTGTACTCGGGCGATCTAATCATCTGCTCACAAAGACAGGGAGCGGGAGGGAGAGAGAGCAAGGAAAACAGTAACCACGCCCATCTTTGAGCCATCCCGCTCCTCCCACTACAAGGCGCGCGGGCTCGATGCACAAGGAACACAGCGCCACGCGAAATTAAAAACGGCACATTCTGCGAAGCAGCTGTCTTAAACAGGCTTCCGAAGTCAGATATCAGAAAGCTTTGTTCGGGCCACCCAACACCCAGAACCTGAAACCCCGAAGCTTCGCTCTCCTGCAGCAAGCGCTGCTCCTCAGCTAGAACCTGCAGTGGGTGGGGCACAGAGCTGGCTACGGCGGCTCTCGGATCTGTTTTCTAACACCGGGCAGCCCAGGGCCTGGGACCCTGGTTGCTGTCTGGGTGTGGTTTTGTGTTGTTCGGTGGCGCTGGTGAAGACTTGTATGAATGTTGCGTTCTGCCAATCGTGCTGGACAGTGACGTGCCGGAACTACTGCATCTAGAGACAGTGCAAAAGACCTTGATGCCTTACTTCATATCACATGGAAACGAGAGGTCGGGAAGAACGAGCTTGAAGTTCCATGAGCTTCGGACTCCACCTGGAACTAGCACGGCCTGGTTTCCCCTCACCTGTTCTCCCATGACTTGTGCATGCCTGAGGGTCCACGTTCAGCAAATGCGCTGCCGCGGCGAGCGCCTGGAGTTTCTTTCGAATGGCACAAACATATGTAAGCACGCGGAGCTGTAGCTGCAACATGCGCAAGTCGGACTTAGTCTTCACACTCTCGCCATGAGGGTCTTTCAGACTTCGGATTTCGCAGCAGCACTCTCTATCTAGGGTGCTAGCATGCCACCAACATGGGCCAAAGAAATGCATGTAGACATAGACGACTCGTAGACGTATGGCTATACCACCATGTACCCATGTGGCATGCATGCCTCTGTGCGGGCGCATGTGCGCATCTGTCTCACTGTCTGACTGTCTAACTGACTGTCTGTTCGTCTGTCCATCTGTCTTTCACTTTCGATGCAGAAAGGGCGAGAATTGAACGTCGCGCCGGGCCAGGTTCCAAACTGTGATTTCGGCGAGATCTGCACACTCCGTCGATGAGCATACATTCGACTCAGCGATTCTGAAGTCGCGGAGCACTACAAGCTTCGCGTCGCAACAACAGTCCTGATGGCATATGGAACCCACACCTTCTGTACAGAGCATGTGAGGCCCGTCCGGCGCCGGCACGCAAGCATTGGCGTTTGGGCATCGTGCACATGACACAGGTGATAGCAACAAATAGCTGGCGGCTGATTGTGCACTGACATGTTCCGAATGTATGACAAGAGGCATCTTTGTCGCCCGCAGGATCCTCCGTGTCGAAGACCTCGGGCAGCACCTGCAGCACAGGTGTCGGGCAATCTCGGGGCACCACGCCAGAGTCGAAGAAGTTTGGCGCTGGAACGGGGCGACTAATTGCCTGACAGCTGGAACTTCAAACTGGGCATCTTTGCAGGATGCAGTTTCCGAGTTGAATGTGCTTAAACTGGCATATGGCTGCAATGATCCGGTCTGGGCCTTCAGCAACTAAACACTACATCATTGAAAATCGGGGACGTGGATTGCTGCCGAACTTGCATAGTTTTTAAATCGCCGAACCAGCAAGCTAGAGAACAGTCAAAGTATGGCTGACAGGCAAGCAGAGTGCCAAATAGCGGCACGCAGTACACAAGATTGAGAACATTACAACCAGGGCGTGAAAGCTCGAGGGCATTCTCTGTAGTAGCTTTACCAGGGAGCTGTCTGGGTTAGCTGTTCGGCTCCGTGATCGTGTGAAAGTGCCGTCCAAGGCACAGCAAGGGGATCATATGCTTCGTCGTCCTCGTCTTCGAGCTCTCCGTTGTCAGCTCCTGTCGCCATACACTTCTCGTCGACATACTTGGCATTTGGCCGTTTGGCTTTTAGGGATCATGCCTCGGGCAGGTTAAGGTTCCCGGGTTCATGCCTTCTGTGCCCTTCATCAACGCCAATGCATCAAGGTGTTGCCCGTGAAGACTGGAGCCCCTCAAACGCTGGATCCGAAGCCCTGCACTGCACCTCAAGTCGCAACTGAAACCTGCTTCAGAAACCCCTCAGTGCCCTACAACTTTCAAGCGGCAGAGACCTCCCGACCCGTTTAGTTGGAACTTGTTGCGCCTCCTCTAGCTGATTCTAGCCCTGGTCGCGTAGTTTCCGATTCTGTAGTCCTGGGAGCTCCGCAGCCAAAAAGTCCAAGGCCCCGCCAAGTTCGGCAACCTCCTGCAGCATACGGCCGAACTCTCTCACCGGGCCCTCTGCACCTTTGCCACACTCATGTTTGAAAGCAGCTGTCCAAATCTGAAGCGCTCAATCATTTCCGCACGCTCTCTCGGGCAAGCCAGGGGAGGTTCGGGCAGAAGTCTCACCACAACTACAGGCTTCGATGCCAGATACTGAAGAAACCTCTTCATTCATGGAACAGGCACCTATAGTATTTCAGACCTCAACCCCACAGTCGAAGAGCCTTCCTGGAATAAGGGTAGCACCAGGGCCAAAAGAGCAAAGACCCATAGTTGGCCTTCAGCACGCACCCGAAACTCACTTGTCGCTACATGCACCCTTGCCCAGCCCTTCCTCGGTCTCTGCCAAGAAGGCCAACGCATCGCCCAACTCGTCGGCATCCTCTTGCAGCTTTGTCTACTTCCAACAAGGTCGGGGAAACGGCGGCTAGCACACCGTCTTCCGGATGCTGTGCAGGTCCTCAAGTCCTATGCATCGGAGCTGAGCCCTGTGGCCTTACATAGTGCTGTGCTCAGAAAGAGAAATTCTCATCCCCGGTCCTCTGCTGGAACTGGGGGTACAGGTTCGGCCTCGCTGGTCCCAGCTGTGCAAATTTTGTTGTTCTTTCTACACCCAAACCGCTGCGTATCACGTCTGGTTTTCTGTCCCAGAAGTTCTGGCAACTCTGAGGATACCTTTGTCTTGAGACATCAGGATTACGGGCGCCTTTGCCTGCAGGGCCGGGGCCCGAAGAAAACTGCAGAGCTCTGCAGTAAAGCATCGGCACCCTGGTTCGATCCCCACTGCAAACCTTTCGACAAGAGGCCGGCTCTGTGAGAGGCACATCCACGGTTGGCGCATCTTCCCCACGACGCCTCTTTGGTGTCGGCTCCTGCGCCTCCTGCAAGACGAAGCATGAAACTTGCGGGTTGGACATTCCTAGCCTGAGGTGACGTCAGGTCTCATGACCTCAGGCCATGCCCGCAGGCCAAACCTTCGTCCAGCAAGGCCATGCAAGCCACTACGATACCTGAACTTACTTGCAAAACAATCCTTGGTTGTTCTGGTGGTACATAAGGGTATCAACTGGAAGCCTCCAGAAACCTTGAAATAAATACTGCCAGTCCCTGCCCGTCTTTGCATGTCGACCCTAGAATCCCTAGAGTAGGCATCGACAGCCCGAGAAATGCCCGAGACTGAAACGACTCAGCGATCCCGAAACCCCATGGTATCTATGTATGCACAAGCCCCAAGTCCTCGTCACTTTCCGGACGTCCGACGCCCTGCAACAGCATGCACAGGCACAGGCATCAAGAGTAAGAGTCGAGTTCTTTTCGGATGTTTCGGACAGCTCCTTCATGCTCCATCTGCCATCAACCACAGCATCAAGCCGAAAGGGTCCATAGCAGGGCCTCCAGGAAGGGTGCGGGCTGCTCGCGGTAGAGCTGATAGCGCTCCGCAATGGTCGGATGGTCCTGCCAGGTAGTCCAGGTCCCAAGCACAGGCTTCTCAGGCTGGCGGCCGTGGTGGCTGCTTCAGAAAAAGGTGTACAAACAAAGCTCAACACTCACTGCAATCCGATGTATGGACCTATCAGTCCCTGGCTGCTTGACTTTTTCTCCTCCTACGTCCTGTCGGAGGAGGAATGGGCAAAGAAGGGATCCTTCTGGAGCCTTTTTCGCCAGGAAGAGCGCCGACAGGACCTCCGAAACAAACGGACAAATCAGCAGCTCCTTGTCCCAAAGTCCCACAGAAGTAATGTAGGGGCCTAAACAATTTTCAATACCGCTGTAGATTCTCCTTAATCATTAAACTAGTTTTAGTATGATTCGCCCTGAAACCCAATTCTAACTATTATAAGGCCCCTGTATTACCTAACTCGAAGTCTTTCGGCGTTCCCGCGCGATTTTACGTAGCTTCGTCACTTTTCCACTCCGTCCTAGCGGCCTGGTATCCGTGGTTGAAGGCAGCTCGGACCAGCCCTATCCTTGGCATCGTCTCAGGTCCCTATAAGAAAGAAAAGCTAGGAGCGCCTGGCCAGGGGCGGAAGCCAAAATCATCGCAGAACTTGTAGCTGCTCGAAGGCAGGTGAGAAGTCACACACGCACACACTGCCAACATGTGCAGGTCGCGAACTTTCGGCATCATGCTTGGTCCGGCTTGTCCGTCCCTTTGTGTCGCAGCCTAGTGTCTTGAATATCCGGCCGCCAATGTCCAATGAAGGCTCTGTTGGCGACCTTGATTAGGTGAAGGGGGGCCAGGTTCGAATCGGCGATTAGGGCAGCAGGCTATCGTCATACTTAAAAAAAAAAAATATATATATATATATATATAGATATATATAAATGTAACGATCAAACCTACCGCTGCATGGCTCCTAGTCTGCACAGTCCTTTGGGAGCATCTCTGAGGCAGAACCGAAAAGTCCGAAAGGCTCGAGGCATAACGTCGCCTGTCCGGATCGAGTTGTTGCGGTCCAACCTTCAACAACGATTGCGTCTTTCATGCACAAAATCTTCCGGAAGCTGAATTAGCTGGCTGCTAAACAACTCAGCTGTACATAAATGGGAATGCAAAGAACAGCAGCTTTGCCCACTACTACAATCGCTCGTCGTAATCTTCATGATCACCACCATCATTCTCATCATAGCCTCCTCCTCCAAGACATGAAGGCTCGGCTCATCATTGTATGATGTAAGTATTCCCTGGTCAGCCATGCTGTGGCAAAGCTTGGCAGAACCCAATCCGGACTGTGATTTTCAAGCAAGATTTCGCGTGAAGGAGTTTCGGTTATAGTAGTCATAATATTCGCTTGAGGATTTTCTGGTTCGAGTGGGTTGGACACCTGAAGTGTTGGGAGTGGACAAGGGTTTGAGCTTCAAAGTTTAGGACAGTGTTGTGGTGCTGACGCCCAAAGTTCAAAGTCCAAACAGCCATGGGCCTCGCTTGGCTCTGTCGAAGAGGGATCCGCCCTCGCGCACTGAGATCCCAGTTGCAGCGTAGCGGAACTCCTGGCCATAGTACCTGCGGAATACGGCGCACATGACGAAAGCTTTTGATGATTGTTGTGGTAAAAGTTAGTGCATATAACTCGATGGTGAGTGGGAGATTCCTCAACTTAGCAGCCGTCTATGTTTCGACTCCCTCGCGGCCTGAAGAAGTCCAGCAGCAGGTTGCCCAGAGTAGTTACCGAATGCAAATGGGAACTCTGGGCCGACTTGTGGTGCTGCAGAAACGAGAGCACCACCTCAACGAATGGATACGCACATATCAGATTCGGCCTACTTGCCTAGACTCCTACATGCACATGAACAGGCATCTGCTTGTGTTGTAACTTGTTACAAGTATAACATATGAACCAGTTCGTATGATTGGAAACAGTATACACCAAACAAGCTTTTGATCACCTCTTCTTGCCCGCTTGGGATGGCAGGCATGCAAAGTAACGAACTCTATGGCACCAACACATCCAGGGCGCACAAACGAGCACGTAGGAGCCCATGCCGCCCATGAACGTTTCATGCAGGTTCCTCTGTGAAAGGAACAATTTCAGAAACAGCACCAGTGGCGACAGCGCAGGAAATAGCCGCATCTGCTCCTGAGGAAGCTGGACTGACATTTTCTGGCTGCGCCGAGCTTCAGCGTTTCCATAATTTGATTCCGCAATGATACATGTATGTGTATGTAGTATGAAGAACCAATCATCTACATACACCTAACCATACACAGATATTCACACACAGACCCACATCAACACATGCAGACATTCTCGTGCACGCACACCCACTCACCCAGACAAACACAACGATGCGAAGGCATACATACATGCATGCTTGGATACATGCATCCACAAAAAGTAATACATACGTAGCTATAAAATGAATGCTGGCCCCATAGTCTTTCAGCCAAGCAGGACCCTCTACCATCGAAGCCCAGCCCTTGTACCTACTTTGGCATCGTCGGGATGCGTCAATGAATTGCGCGGTCTCGAGGCCATCGGTCCGGTTGACTACGATGTCAGCCATCAGCCCCGTGTTTCCTGTGCTGTGTTCAGGATCCAGTTTTGCGGCAAGCAACGAGAACAGGCGATTACATTCGGGGTACATTCGGTCAAAATTAACAATCACTTCGGGGTTCCAGCCGCTGCCAGCGGGCGGTAACCGACGGGGTGAGTCCTGGACGAGCTGAAGGGATGCAATATTGCAGCCAAGTCTCGGTGCTGGACCTTCATCACCGGAACCTTTGCAGACCTCGTGGTCACGGAGCCATTTTTGTTCTGCGAAACATGATTCAGGGACCGATGAGAGTAATTACTGACTGCACTGCCTCTCGTCTGCTGAATCTGTGTAAGAAGACATGCCGTGGACAGATGTTCAGTCGGACCCAGTGCCTGCATGTGACCTACGACCACTCGCCGAACGCTCCATTGATTCAGATCCATGATCTGTTAAGGCAAGGCTCTGGATTATTTCAATTTTACTGACCTCCTCGCGCTCCAACAGGAGCTCGGCCAGCTTTTTCATGGCCGTGGTGGCTCTGACGCCTCAACACGACCGGGAAACTCCCAGTTCGCGTACACAACCCGCCCTGCGCCTACTTGTAGGAGACATGAGACACCATTCATCCCCTACTTGGTAGGATTTGGTAGGCAGGGAGGTAGGCCAGGTAGGCCTGTGGCCAAGTCATTACATACGTAAGTAAGCAAGTACTGTTAATCAGCAGTCGTGTTCTTTTCAGGAAGAGATCCTCAGCCGCTCCTGCCGAAAGGGTGGGCTAGGATTCTGAAGAAAACCGAGACAGCTTTGGGCGCAAGGAGCTGCTTAAATGGGCCGGGCGGGGAGGAGGTTTGTTGAACCACCAGAAACTGAAAGCAAACCACCGCAAACCTCTGAGCCCTAGCACGCTGCCTTCTATGTTGACGATGGCAACGTCCACATCGGCATTTGGCAAGTTCAGCTTCGTGGCAGTGGAACCGAAGACATGCACTCGCGCCTGCGGCCACCTGATTGCTATGCACTGGTTGCGCTGAGGATGGATATACATCTTGGGATCAAAGAGCGTCTGGATGGGGCCACGAGGTTTGCCTAGCAATGAACGAATGCCTTCCCACTGAACCAGTGCTATCACGATTTGGTCTGGGCACGTCGATGCAATGCTGGTCCTTAAGAGGTGTGCAGTGCTGGTACAGTGCTGGTACGCTGAGACGCAAGATCTTGCGCATGTGCTGGGTAGAGCATACCGACTCGCGTTGAAGAGCTTCAACCAAGCGCAATGTCTCTGGTGCTGACTTTTGGCTTTTTGTGCTGGGGGAGCCTGTGCTTCTCGGTTGTTACTCTTGGAGAAAAATTTAGAAACCGGATGCTGGATGCTGCTCAGACTTGGCGTTCTTGCTCCATGTTCTATAGGGTCAAGGCTTGAAGCAGCCACAGGGCCTTTGAACATAATGAAAGATGCTTACCTGCGGTGTTCATCACATGTGGGGGTAAAATCAATATTCCAATTTGGTCGCGAAGAGGGTCTAACAGCCATACACCTCTGGAAGAAAGAATCGTCATGCACATTTCGAAACCAACCAGCCGCTTGTGCACCAAAGCGCAAGGACTCGGAAGCTTGCTGCAAAGTGTGTGTCCAGGCATCCCTTGCCGCCTCAGCTGCATCGAGAAATGACACACAGGGAGTTTCGAATTCAACTCATCAGGCTTCGACGACACTGCACAATACAAGCACGCCGACTTGGAATAAGAGGAAGGAGCTTGGAAAAAGCTAGTTGTCGAGCAGAACTCACAGTATAAGCCTGCAGTGGATGCAGCCTCGCAACATCTTTCTGAAGCTCGGCCACATGCTACTTAATGGAAGGACGAACCACCAACAGACTTTTCCAATCCCCACAACTGATTCAGTACTGGTAAACAAGTCTCTCTACATCCGTGGCTTTGGTTGCCTAACCGTCCCAGCAGCCGACTCGATGATCGTCGGCCGCATAAAGGCAGCAAAGTCGAGGAGCTCCTGTCGCATCGCTCCGTCTTTGTTACACTTGCGGACTCGGGTAAGTGACTTACCTCTGGTTAGTAGGGCATGGAAGACTGGTAGTGATAGTAGTTGTACTTGTACCCCATTCTTCCATTCCCTACTAACCAAAAATAAGGTGAAGGGCACAACTGTCCCATCTTGACTCTATTCCACGGAGGACGGGCTCACAATCAAGAACTCACCCGTCCTCGTGGAGACGCAGGCTCACCTCTGAGGGCTCGTCACGATAGACGAGCCAGGGTGGCAGCTCCGAAACTTGGTCCTGCCGTCTGAATGACTACCAGTGTTGAGCCTAGTACTAGGCTTTCTTCACAGTGTTATAGGGTCTGCAACGGAGCCATTATTGCTTATACTATCATCCCACTTATCCCATCTGAAACTAAGCCTCGCAGTATTTTCGTTCTTGGGTCGGTGGCAAACCCAGCCACAGTCATCTACACTGGAGTTTGTCGCCGCACCTCCAGCGTCCTTTTGCCGGGAGCCGAGAAGCATCACGTTTCCTGAACTCTCCTTTCTGATCCCTGGTTGTTCATTACTGAATCTCATGTGGACCCCTAAGCCCTAAAACATATCATGTCCTCACTGCAGATCATGCGGAGGCACAGACAAAGCTTTGCCTCCTAAGGTAGGGCGCAGGGTCCTCAGCCTTTGCAGGCTTTGGCTCAAGCAGGTCGGTGATGGTCGCTACCTTCGCTCTGATGGGATTTTGTAATGTATGGACAAATATCTAGATATAGAGAAACAAACACACACGGATAAGTGTATGTATATATATATATATATATGCATTGAATATATATATATATATATATATATATATATATATATATAGTTGTATACATAAAAGTATGCACACCCTCTATCGATTTGTCTATCTATCTGTCTGTCTATCTATCTATCTCTGTGTGTGTGTGTGTATTGATTAGTGTCAAAGCTGATTTCTCGAATCCAACTCTAAAGTCACAGTCCGGGTTCCGATGTGCTCCCTCCCGAAAGCCCGAATGGCCGAGAGGCTTCGCCCAACGTGTCGGGCTTCAGCAGCTCCTGACCGGAAGCGCCGTTGCCGTGGAGGGGATGCGCAGGGCGGGAGGGGCGAGTTGTGGTACAAACCTGCGTTTGCAAGCGATAAGGCTTCGTCCCAGTTGCCGAAATCCACGAAGCCTCCGCTCACTTATGGAAGAAATGCCGCCTCGACAGTGGTGTCTCGTCGGCCCTTCAGAAGGCCACGGATGCGCAAGTTACGGCGCGCCTGCCACATGGATCTGCACGTAAAATGGTGTACGTGGCGTTTGTACGCACCATCAGTGGCATGTCATTCCGCTGCGTGCAGCACATGACAAACGCCGTTCTGGCAGGCCTGTCGCTGGTTCTTTGCCTCATCTTCCATGAGCATCCTTGGATTCGTTCGAGCAAAGGCCCGCTCCAAAGGTAGAGCCCGGGCCCCCCGCCGAGACTTGCCAGACATGCCGGTCCCATAACTACATAGTAGAATGCAGGGTCTCTATATTAGGAACTACTATTATGACTTGGGGAAGTATCCCCCATAACAAGGACCTAATTAGGACCCTTTGGCAGTGTAACCTCAGCACATCCGGCAAGTGGCTCCCCGGCTTCACCGACCAGACTGCCGAACATCGGCTTGCCATCCTCCTCAGCCGGGTTCTCCTGAACCACGAGGCCACGTGTCGGGCAGGAAAGCAATCGGTGAGACCATGTGAAATGTATATGACGGGGGCCGTGATACGAAAATCAAGCCTGATAGAACAGCGAATCTGCCAGCTGCCTCCATCTTCGTAACAATCAAAACTCTCAAGATGTCAGAAAGGGAAACTGTCGGGATAATTGCGCACACCCAGGCGCACCCCTGCCTTGTCATGTGAGATGTTTAGATGATCTCATCGCATCAAGCACTCAGCGCCGAAGCTCGGCTTAAGACTTGTGTTTGTGGCAGCGGCCTAGGTCTACAGTCTCGGTGTTTTCGGGGGTGATGGAGAGTGCATGAGGCATGAGCGGCATGGGGGCCGAAATCTCGTGTTCGCGGGGCTTGTACAGTGTCAATGGCCTGGGCTCCCCCTACTTTCTAAGGTATCCTGGTGCGCATTTTCAAGATCCGATCGATTCAGCCCTTTTGAAATCAATTTGGATTGTTGGACGAGACCTCATTGCCGACTAGGTTTGCAAAGACAATGTGAATGGAGAGATGGTCCAGAGAGTGTCCAGTGCTTTCACGGGACTCAGGTCAGTTTGCATGAGGCCCAGGATTCTTCGAGCCGCGTGCATAAATCACCAATGCTCAAACAGGGTAATCAGTCGAGTGATGGTCCCACGGACCTCCTCGGATCCATCGCCATAGTCACCGTAACCATCGTCGAAGCCATCGAACTCACGTGCCACCATGGCAGCACATGCGACAACTGCTGTTGCTCTACGGCTAAGGCAGAGAAAGCTCCGCGAGCTAGGCTGCAGTCTCGGTGTAAGTGCTGGTAGGAGTGAGAAGGCTATGCTGGTGGTGTGCGTCCTCGCTGGAGTGTGCGAAGCTGCGCTGTGTGTCGGGTTCTGGAGTTGTTTAACAAGGACAGGGTTCAAGCAAACCATCTATTTGCCTCCGACCGTGTAGGTTGAGTCTGTGTAGGTTGAGTCCACGAGTGTCATCGGCGATGCATGGCAATCTTGATGCTATACGGTGAGAGCAGGGGCCGTAGACAACGTGAAGGTCCGAAAAAGTGCTGGGCTTGGCGCAGGTTCACTCGGGACAAGATACGCCTAACACAAGACAGCATGCCTTGCGCATCTGGAACCACCGCGACGTCAGTTCATGTGCCGACCTGGCAAACAGAAACCGTGCATCCGCATAAACGGCGTAATTAAACATCACCAGCAAGACAATCTGTCTGATGCTCTTGCATCACACATCGCTTCTAGAGAAGTAAGCCAAACGATCGAAAACAGCTGTCTTGCAGGCGAAGTCGCGCCAGCTTGCTGCACCGAAGGCCTCGAATGCGCGAGGCTGTTAGCCCGTCATGTGCACTGACACCGACAGGTGGAAAGCAAAGAATTTGCACAGAATGCTCAAACTTCTCGGAATTTGGCCATGGGCCACGCATGGTCTACAGACACAACCACGCCAGCATGACCATGAAAATCTGATAGCAGAGCTGTAGAAGGGACAGCAGCAGCAGGAGCTACGAATGCCGGGAATTAGTTCACATCCGTTCGGGGGCCTCTGAAAGCGAAAAGCTGACTGCATATAACATCACGACAATCAGATGGTTGCACGGGTGGTTCTCGGGTCGTAAACAGATTCAATTTTTGCCCAAAGATTCCTTCAGCTTGCCCCAGCGGATTCCCTCAACTCCAATCCTAAAAGCCTAAACCCTGAACGGTAGTAGAAGGAACCGGAGTTGAAAGACTATTGGTGGAGAGAAACCCCAAAAGTTCGTGAATCGGGCTTAGACCACGCGCGGCAGCCATTTTGCAACTAAACTGATGCTCAGCACTTATCCTTGTGCTTTTGAGTAGCAGCCGCCGGTCGAGAAGCCCTGGCAGCGTCGAGAGGCCTGCGCAAGGAGCCGAGATGAGGAGCACCGAAGTGTAGGCTGTGAACTTTGAGTGCAGGGTGTGGAGGATTGCGAACCAAAAGCAATGAAGCGACAAGCCTGGAAAATCCACACGCGCTTTCGCTAGCTTCACACTCCACTTCGAAAGCGTTTCCAACTTGCTTGCTGAGGACTTCAAAAGGCAGGGAACTCGGGCTATCGCGTTGCCAACTCGTGTGAAGGTTTGGGCAGAGAACAGACGCTTAGCATCCCACAGCCCGACAGCGGTACAAAGGCCCCAATCTGACTTGCCAAACCAAGGGTCATCTGCCAAAGCACGGCAACGGAATTCAACTTTTCAATTCCTAGACGGCCTTGTTGCGACGCAGGTCGAAGACTCGCGCCTCTGAGGACGCAAGATTGCAACAGCGAGCACATCAACAGCTGCTGCCCTAGCCGCGAGTATGCGTGCCTGGCCCGAGCCGAACATGGAGACGCTCTGGCCTTGCTGAAAATGATGCATGACTTTTGCAATTGGACATCGAGACCCCGCTCAGGACAACCAAAGGTCAGAGTCAGAGGAGTTCACGCACGATTTCTGCACAGTTGGCCGCTGCGGTATTCGGATGCCGGAGCATTTCCCTATTAAAGATTCGATGCTCGACCGTCAAGAAAGAGTGAGCGCATCAGTGGTGTTTCTGTGGTCAATACAGCTTGTTGGAGTTCTCTGTCTTGCAGCCGAAGTTACTAATCTGCAGCGGCACCATCTGGCACCACAGTCGAAATTCGCACGAGCCCTGCAAGCCGACTGCACGCATTGCTCTGTGCATCGCTGGGAACAAATGACTCGCCTACTGACCAGTACCAAAGTAACACGGTGCGTTCACAAACTGTGAGCAGTTACATCGACTGATCAGTTCTGCAAACTTGAACAGTTGATAGTTGACACGTTAGTCGGGCTAATGCAAGAGTTTTGTGGTACTTCCAAGCACACACAAACCTTCGCCTAAACGGGGAGGCGCGCCCTGTCCTTTGACAGATGGGCTTCCGAGCAGAGTATACAAACAAGTACATTAGTGAATCTCTCAGTGCATTCGACGCAGTAAACTTTCGTCTTCATGACATTAAGAAACCGACAAGGACGTATATGTGAACGGGACTGGCCCAACGGCCTCGGGAAGACATGCTTCGGGCAGCTGATGCACCGCATCCTCGTCGGGCACGAGGAGGCTGCCGAGCCTTTTTGGGCTTCAGGTTGTCTAGTATATTCCATAAACGTACAGTGTGTAGATAGCTGTGTCATACTATATATGTTACAGTATATTAGGCGACTGGGACTTTTTCTGATATTCAAGCCGGCGCACACCGTCAAGGTTCAACGTCGTCGATACAAGTGCATAGTGCGCGCGCGCGAACCCTTTTTCGCCACAGCCTGTCGGTGAGGCCTGCAGCATGCAGCAGGACAGAGACCTGCGACTGCGAAAGCCAGCACTTACTTAACAAGCTTATGTGGTTGAACTTCTATAGGCTTGTTCAGTATAGTAGTAGGCAAGTCACCACGATGTCACCGGCAGTCTTGTTTCAAGCTTCGAATCCGGGTACGTTTCATCCAAGCAGCACTGCCAAACGAGGTGGTCGGATCAAGGGACACGTGGCACTTGTCGTTCCCAAAAAACTATGTACTATAGGCATTCGGTGTAATGTTTTCATCGATACTGTACTTCAGTTTACCCACTGCACGAGTGACGAGTAGCCGTCACAATGGATCACGTATCAGGAAGCATTGTGGAACGAGTACGGGATCAAGCTGAAAGCCAAGAGAAGGCCTGCAGTTCTCCGGCAGTGACGTCTGGACTCTGGTGCGGTACCTTGCCGACACTTGAGACAGTTCAACAGCTCTCGGGACAGACTAAACCACAGCCTGAAGAAGACACCGGGAATCAGCCAACACCCACATGACATGTGGTAGTGGACTCCAGGTGCCCAGCATGTGAGTGTAAGTTGAAACATGCTAGGCCGTGAGGCTTGCATTGCAAGACTAGGATTGCTACGCACAGGCATCTACAATCTCCAATCTACAGCGGACACACGGCACGAGCAAGGCATCCGGCCTGTATGACTTGCCCGCCATAACGCACAGCGAGCTGGCCATGCTTCTGCTGTTGCATTTTCAGACCACCGTACCAGCAAAAACTGCCACTAGTCTTTTCTGTAGTGTGGTGGTTTATTGCAGCTGAAGGGCCGATGCTCTACAAATGCGTGTGTATATATGTATAATAATATATTAATATATGAATATATTAATATAGTAAAAGATTAATATATTAATATATTAATATATTAATATATTAATATATATATATATATATGTATACAGTGCATACTTTCCCATTCAATGTCCAAGGGAGCACCTAAGCATCGCAGCCCTGTGTTGATTAGGGCCACGAAGCACAAGCTACTGTAAAGTCTTACAAGGTCTAAGCCACTTTGATGAAGCCTCCGACCGAGCCATAGCATTGCTTTATAGATGACAGACTGGCATACCCTGTCTACGAAGCTGTTCACAGAAAAGCTGCAGGTACAATGCTGTCTGCAAACCAGCACTCAGACAGAAAAGGAGTGCAACATGAACATGGTTTCTCAAATCTGCATATATTGCAGCACCGCTGGCAGCACTTGCTCCATGTGGCACTGCCCTCCAACGTCTTACCTGAACACAACAGAAGATGCTTAATCATTGCTATGAATACCATGATCACAGTGTTGGGTCTGATACGCCAGTCAAACACATGAGCACACAGCAGCCCGGGGAATGCACACATGCACACACATGTGAAACACACAGAGATGTCGAGTATTCACCACACAGACAACTCGTTCGATAGCCGTATCTGCTAGCCCAGAAGAGCAGCCGGACCTGAAAATACAAAGTCCGAGAGAGGCCCTCCTGCAAAAGGGCAGCGCGAAGCTTCAATTCAGGATCAAACCTTTCTTCTACCAAAACAAGCAAAGTCACAAACGTACACCCTCGCACTATTACATCTCAGCGAGGGCCATCTTCGAGAGTTCAGAGACCCTCTGCCAGCAATCGTCACCGAACGGATGGTTCAAGGCCAGAGAGAACTGAGAGGGTCCCTGTATTTTGGCAGCTGAGCCTTCCAGAAAGTCCTGGCCGCAAGCCTCGCCGCAAGCTGACACCGCTTGAGTGCGTCAGCCTAGTCGCCTGGTGCCAAGCGACAGCAGGGTACCGGTCGGTACTTTCTTAACTCGGTCAGGGAAACATTCAGCGCATGTTTATCCTTAGATGGGCTCGGACGAAAGGGAGTTGGTCAACTCTTCTACCTGTTTCTGAGTCCTTTTAGGTTGCGTTTTGCCGATCTGGAAACTGGCCCGCGGGCGATTTGGAAAGAGCGCAGGCACCGACTTCCTGGAAACAGTCGACAAGTATGGCAGCTCAGAAACATGCGCCGCGACTTGATATACACACATGTATATACAACTATATATACATATTGTGCCATCAACCTTACCATCGCTGAAGCGGCGCCCTGCTGCAAACGAGATCGTATCGAATAGCAGCTTGTTAAAACGACAGAGGCAGCAGCAGCAGCATATCAAGAGCCGCACATGGCAGCCGACCAATCTACCCACTTGCAAACATCCACAAGCCTGCACAACTTGTCAAGTAGCTGCACCTGTCAGACCACTTCACCAAATCGTTGGAGCCGAGACAGAATTTCAAGTGCAAACTGGATGCAAATCCGGCAAGTATTCCGAGTTACTCCTAAATACCTTGCTTTATCCAGTGCAGAGACAGTGAAAAGCCTTCTAAGGCAAATAGACAGGCACATGGATGTGCACAGTGGCTCTCGGCCAGGAACTCGCTGCCAGCACTGCCTCTCGACGGCTGGTCCTCTAAAAGCGAAACGACACTAGGACGCCAGTGGCCGTCCGGAGAAGCTTCCAAGCTTCACTTGGCCGGTCTTGCGGAAGAAGGCCTTCCGACATGCAGCGGAGATGGTGCGGCAACTTGAAGACAACAAAAAAAACCCAACGTGTTCCCGCACGGGTATGTTGAGACTGCGAGATCCCGTTAACTCCGAACTGGAAAGGCGGTTCAAATTTCACCTGTCCGGCCTGCGCTGTGAGGTGGAAAAATCGCTCAATGGAAAACTCCACCTGATCCTTCACCATGTACAGCAGGGCACTTTGCCTCAGTCGCACAACAAAAGACACCCAACGGCATGCGCTGCGCCTCTCCGTGTTTCCTGCGTCTGCCTTCTTCCTTCCATCGTATTTTCAGTCAGGGAGGCCCGGAGGTACATCGACACATATACATTGCGAAATTGGTGCGGAGACATGCGCTTTGTGGGCGTCAGCCCAGTATTTGCAGCTGACCCTCCTCCTCTTCGTCTGCACTCAAAAGTCCTTCACGCCCACGCGATATGAACAGATTGTTTTGGAGGACCTTGTGGGTGAAAAGATGTGAAAAGTAACTAGGACATCCTGCATCAATGAATTCTACCCACCACCTTCCTTGACATCGTCTCCGCGTCTCACCGTGTCTCTGCCTGTTTTTCGTTTTTTGATGTGAGAACAGACTCGACCTGTGCCCTGACTGCCTGTTTTTCTCTTACTTTCACAGTTGTGTGCGTTCCGTCGTACTGGTCCGAAGACCTTTGTCAACCAAGCAGTGCCGAAGGCAAGCAGGCCAGCTGGCTGAATAAATTGAACAACTACTTTAGAACCACAGGCCATTCCGGACTCTCGCTCTTGTCAGCCCAACCCCGCCCGGCAATCACTTGGTCGCGCTTGTCTCTGGTCCGATCCGAGTCACAGCGTGCTCTTGAGCAGGGCAGAGTAAACGCCCCGGTACAACTCAATGAATCTGCCACAGGCTTTGAAGAACACGGGCTTCTAGGCAAGGAAGCAGGGGGTTTTACTGCAAGGCCCTATGTTGCACGTTGTTGCCTCTCGGCTTGCTCAGAGCTGAAGATGGTGGTGCTGAAAGCTCTGCGTAAACCAACTCTAGATCTGTGAATATACTCGTCTTTGATTGATTGATTGACTGCCTGTGGGTGCGAACACCCTTTCAATTGCAGGGCATAGGAGGGCTGGCCCGTGTCATACACACAGACAGCGCTCGTACGCTGCAAGACTGCACACGAGCATTTCTGAGTCTCTAGTCTCTGCCCTGGCGATGCAGTCCGACACAAGACTGGCGACTTGTGATCTGACATGTGCCACTCGGAAACAGAATCTGACAAAAAGAGATTCAACACTGCCCACCAAAACCTCTCATCGCCACTGGTAGTTACTGCTTAATCTCACAAAGGTCACGGGAGGCCTCTGCCACAGCGTCTGGACCTCTGGCTTCTTGTCCTCGCGGCAGCTGTAGCAACAAAGCAAGCCCTATAGTGCCGCAGTCACTCCAATTGTTGGCTCTCCTGGCAGGAACATGTGTACGTTCTCTTCTGTGCTGTAAGGTCTGCTTCACGCCTCATGCTCTTGTTCCCAGCAAACTATGCAAAAGCCCTCCGGCCTGACGGAAGGACATCGCGCGAATCAGCTCCACAGAGCCTGAAGACAGCTCGGAGCTTTACGTCCCTAGACGTAGTACGCACAATAGACCTCTTTGACTGCCATGCCCAGCTTCAGCTGCAATGTGAGAGTATGCTGCGCCCGTGCAAGAGATTGGACAATCCGAAGCATGTAAGTCGAGAGAGCCATGTAAGAGCAGGACGCGTACGCGTCATGTGTCCGCTGCCAGTCCTCTCGATTCGAGCAGAATGGGCTGTTGCTTTGAGTCTTGCCAGACCGTCCGTCCAGTGCAACTACGAATGCTAATAGAGGAACCCGCCCGACGAAATCAATGCCAGCCCGATAACACCAAGTCGAAGCTGTCGCACATCCGATACGAGTACTGTAGGCAGTTATTCAAACATGAAGCGAGAACATCTTCCACGATGGAGTAATAGTGACAAGCAGTCGTCTTGCTCTCGAATGTAATCCACTAGACATCATAAACCCTCTACACTTAATATCGACTTATATATCCGCCCGAAAGAGAGGATGTGACCGGTCCAAAGGCAACCATGCACAACTGTGCAATATCTGTAAGCTTTCATTATTCTCCAGCTTTTTTTTCGTGAATGCCTGTCATCTTTTCTGACATGCTGTAGTTTCTTAATGTGTTACAGCATGGTTTCAGATGCTTGTCCTGTTTTGTTTTCGCACGCGTTTGTTCAGCGATTTTTCGGGATTTAGGCATGTGCGTTTCGAACTGATTGCACGACCGGTTGAACTCCATGGAATTTGCTTGCCGAGGATGACGAAAAGCCCGGCCGTCTGTCGCTATCCCACTTCAACCGTCCTGGACATGACCGGTTGCGGTGGTTCAGCAGCCGGTTGGGGCGCCGTGCCAGCTTGCCTGGGACCAGGAACAGGAAAGTGCTGTTACTGGGCCCAACAAAACGAGGAGAACCAACAGAGCTTACCGAGATGATCACCGTAGTGTGATTCGAGATCGATGCTTCCAGATACGTCCGAGAGGCAGATTTGTCTTCAGTCGCACCAGGGGATATGTTACTACGGTCGCCACTGCTTTGGCAAAGGCGCCCAAAGTGAAAGCCTCGGTCCAACAAGACACTGTGCGCATGCCGACTCATGATGCCATGACAGCCAACATCGGCCCGCTACCCAATGCTGTGGTATGGTGAGGCTTTCCACCACCACCGATCTGGCATGTCCGCATGCTCTTTAATGGTTTGACTTTTGCAACCGGACACACGCGCACATGTGCATGTTATTGTGTCCGTAAGGGTCCATGTGCCCACATAGTATCTACTTTGGCCTTAACGTTTCTTCCTGTATAGGGACTCCACTATGTTCAGGCCAACGTAGGGTGTATGTGTGTATATAGGTTAGGTCGGAAGGTAGGTAGGCAGGCAGGCACGCAGGGAGGCAGGTAGGGAGGCAGGCATGCGTACATGCATGTATATAGGTATGTATGTACGTTATGTGTGTAGGTAGGTATGTAGGTATGCAGGTACGTATGTTCCTATGTGTCTATGGTTGCATAAATGCATACACTATGTATACATGCATGCACGGATCGATGTAAGGCACATTAATTAACCTGAAAATGCATAAGCCCCACCACACCAACTCAACGCAATGGAGAGGAACCGTAAGTCGGCCACCGGTCACAGCAGGCAGGAATCCCAAGCTGCTCAACCCCCACTCAACGCTTCCTGGTGAGCCGTCACTCTACACCTCTTGGAGGATTTGCGATCCAAGCAGCCTGAAAAGCTGAGAGAGCTGGAGTCACCTGCTCACCACGATGACAGTCTATGACAAGCATGAGCATATTGATGGAATACTTTTCTGCTCGGCGGGCCAGCATCAGAGACTGAACGCTGCAACAGGCTAGAGTCCTGTTGATTCATCGGCCAGTTGCAATGGCTGACTGTTTTGAAGATCCGTCGCTGTTCTGCTTCCGCCCACAGTCAAAACAGAAAAGAAGACCCCGACACCCGTCCATACTAGTCTTTGAGTCTGGCGTTGGTTACGAAAGACCTTTCCACATTGGATAGTTGGTCTGCCGTTAGTGCGGGTTGCGGGCCTAGACACATGCCACCCAATGCATGCGGGCATGACGGGGTCTCCTGCTTCGCACCTGCTTGCATGATTGGTTGTCGGAGTTTTTGTGTTGAGCTTCATGTGCTAGAACGACCCAGCGGCATGAGCAAGAGCAGCCCTTCCCGTGGCAATGTTCTGCTGGCCTGCTCGTGCAACAACGTCTACAAAAGTCTATTCATTTCTCTCCCTATGGCACAAGGCACCGAGCCTCACTCCCGCCCGGAGGCCGCTCTCTCGCTCCCTCTTTCTGCCGTCGGCCCAAAGTCACCCGCGTCCGCCTCAGGGTTTCTGCGTTTCATTTGCCGGAGAAGGGCCTCTTTCAGCTTGTCCTTGACTGCAGTCATAGTGACGGCAACAATGCGAAAACAAAACTATCGCATGCTTGCCTGCTGCAGGCGTTTCCACGTGCCACAAGACTCGAGGGAAATGGGAGTCACAGCGTTTCGTTAAGCAAATCGGGAAGTAAGCAACTGCAAACAATCCTTGGTGGTGAAATCGTGAACTTCGTTGAATAAAGGGGGTGACTGATTCGAAACCACGAGGCAAATGACCCGATTCTCCGAGGCTCCAAGATGGTATTCTGAATCGCCGGGTTGATGCACAGGGCCTCGTTGTGACCAGCCACGGAAAGAAACGATTGAATACTCGACTTAGTTGCCACGCGGGAGACATGCCGAGGCCAAGACAATGTTGAAGCCAAGGCCGGTGTACAAAGCACCAAACCCTTGGCGACACGTGGGAGTTTCCGAAAATTAGGGGTGCCTGGTTTTGGAGTCCCTATAATAAGGATCCTACGTAAGACCGTCACCATCTCCAACAGAGCATGCCCCAAACTGGAAGTCATCACGCGAACGTGGACTCACGAGCCGGGCAACCCGAACCTTGCACAACATCTCGCAGATCAACACAAGGACCCTTCTTTTTGCGGCAGGGGCGCCATCTTCGTTCAGAATGCGCTGGAGCATGCCAAAGGTCCCCAAGCCCTAGCATCAATTCAGGGTCGGGCCTACAGAGGTCTGAGCCTGCAAACGAATGTACCGCTGTGGGTTGTGAAGAGAACAACCTGCAGTTGGCAATCCGCAACCTGCCGATGGGTTGAGATTTGGTGTCAAGGCAAGTCTATGTGAACGTAAGATGCGGTTTCTGCAGGATAAGAGATCTACAGTAGAACCTCACTGCTGGACACACGGCGGGAAGCCGGACAAAGGGGATACCTTGGCATCGTCCAGCTGCAGCTTGGTAGAGACAACTTCCAGCGGCATGTTGATCAAGGTGTTCCCTCAGATGTGCTTGGCTTCGTGGGATGTGCAAGGTGTTGCAAGAGGGCTGCTGTGAGCCAGGTTCCTCTTCCTCTTTCACAGGCACTTGGTCGATGCAGCACCAGGCTCGCTCGTGCAGGAATCTGTGCCAGGACACCCACTCCGGCAACATACCCAAGAATCAGCTTCACCTAGGCTCAGACACCACGTTGGAGACAAATTCAACACAAACAGCGAATCAAAATGAGGGCTTCTAGATGTTTCTCGCCTCCTAGCCACTGGCTGGGCTGCTCTCTTCCTGAGGCACGGACACCCGTTGTGACCGCCATATACTGCTTCATAATGGCGTTCATCCCATCGTAAATGTAGAAATACCTGAAGGTCAGAGGGTTGGAACAAGCCAAGGCCAAGCACATGAGCAGTAATACAGCAGCCTTAATAATTAGAATAAGGTCTTGGGGCCCATATACACTATAATTCAAACAATAAAGAACCCACCCCAAATAGTATTGATAACTATTTAGGCCCATACTACGAGAATCAGGCCCTGACGCGAAGTTCTTGGCCCCATTCCTCAGTGGCCGGCAACGGGGTTCGACACTGAACATTCAAGGGTTTAGGGTTCAAGGTACCGTCGGCACGAGGCTGCGTTCGCTGCACTGCCAACTACCAATTGCTGGTGTCATTGGGACAGGGCCCCTTTCCGCGCACCGACAAGGATCCCGCTATGTTCGAGTTGAGTGTCCGGAGCTACCATGTGCAAGTTGCCTTTGGAGACGATTCGGGGTCAGCCTCACACCTCCGTCACCGAAGTCCCATTCTGGATTCTGCCAACGCTCTAGGGGTGTCGAAGCCGGACTTGCTTGAAAGTTGGTTTCCCGGTACTGCGACCCGTAGCCAGGCTGAAAGCATGGCGTCTAGGAGCTTTCCAGATTTAGTGCGTGCTTGCAGTCCAAATCCAGCAAGCTTATTTCGGTCCAAGGGTCTCCGTGCATTTGCCACCTGCTCCCATCCAAAGGTTCCAAGGCTGGAACTCTCCAGCCGGGCCCCTGGCTATCTGCCTGCCATGTCAGATTGACATTTCGACGAGCTTCCTGGATCGCTTCCAGGTTCCGGAACTTGGACAGCGTATGAGATAAAGTTCCGGACATTCGTGGACTCATGCGGTCAGGTTCACGAGAACCGAGGCATAATTGCAATAAGCGCATAGCCTTCATTGCGAAATGAATGTCGAACCTCAAACAGTCTTCGCTGGCAAGCCGCAAGTGAGAACCTGCATGTAGACATGTCGTGACGACCGTGTCATGTCGTCTGGTGCGGTTGTCATAATTCTTGCGAAAGTCTCAACCGAGATGCCTCATGGTTGCGACGGTGCTGTCATCTCCTTGCAGCAGCACTCTGGATCTCGTCGAATTCGTGCCAAGAGGCATGCAGAACACATGCCATGCTGAGAACGTGATGCTCTCTTGGTGTGTGTTTTGTTTTCTCTTTGTTCTTCTTCACCACAGCCAAACAAGTGAAGCCTCCCCCACCCCCAGTGCGCACTCGTGCACTGGCCGCCACAGTGCGCTCTCCTCTCTCTCTCTCTCTCGTTTTCTTTCTGCCGGGCTTCAGGGTCTACCAGGGACCCCCCCACTGTACTAGTTACTAGTGAGTGGTCGGCCTTCATGGGGTCATCGTGGGCTGTCGGCTCCTTGCTGCAATCCCCGACGCCCTACCCTAAACAACACTATATAACCCAGGAGGCCTCATCTCCGCACCCCCATGGCAACCATTCAGGGACTGCAGCTTTGCAAGCAAAAGGCAGAACCGCCATGCATGCGTCGCAGGCTCAGCAGCTTCGCTGGGATGGCAACACCAATATGGGGCGGTGTGTTCCCCTCTCTTTTTCCTTCGGGGATTTCTTGTCTGGTCAAGATCTGGGATGGGGGTATTGCCCCCCAAGGGGATCTCAACGTCCTGCAGGGCATGTCTCTCCCTCTCCCTCTCTGCCTCTCTCTCTTTCTTTCTGCCGGGCTTACGGGTCACGCATGCCTCGCCCTCTCTCTCTCTGCCTCGGCTCTCGGCTCTGTCCGTTCATGTCTGTCCCACATTTCACTGTGCTGTTTTCTTCTGCGGAAGTTCTGCTCGAGGTGCTGAGTAGGAGGTAATCAAATTCTCCGTGCGTGCGCAGCAAAGGCCGGCCTCCGTGACTGATCTGGATCCGAGTTTTCGCCACCTGAGGACGATTCCGTTCCAGTTGCTGAGCATGGAGTTTTCTTGAGCTTTCGGAGTCCCGTCAATGAAATCTGTCGATGCACCTGATTGGGTAAATCAGAGGAACGGGATATTGAAGCTTCATACTTCTCATGATTTCGCTCTATTGGAAACAAAAGCCCTGTTGCTGCCCGCCTCCACTGGTTGCAGAACGAACGAGGCGAAGACAGCGCCGGCTGCACCAGCACTGGCCTGTACAGTCAACACGGGCAGGTCAGACAGTGCTGCGTCTCGAGTCCATGACAGCCATGCAGAAAACTCATCGCCTCTTGCACCTTTACTACAGCAGTCTCACGCCCTGCCGCACATGCTGTGCAAATTGAACCGGACATGATAGTGTGCTGAATGTGTGCAAAACCAACGACATCAGGAAGCTTCATGAGACGATGTATTGAAGTGACACGGTCGTGCCTCGCCTGCACCAATGCAATAAAAGCAGGCGACTCCTGGCTTATCTTCATAGCGCTGTCACCTGCAGATGCTGATGGAATGCTGAACTGCTCGAACCGTGTTCTACGAATCGTAGCAGGAAGTGCTGGCCTAAAGCAACCCGAAACAACAAGGCAGTCTTCAGAACATGACATGTGATCCTGTGTGCAACTATAACGAAACATCGCAAGCTGCTACTGCACTGGTATCTGTTCGATGGAACTGAAATCCAACGCATCTTGAAATTTGTGAGAGCTCTCGGTTTGCAACGTCGGATGGCTACGCGGACGGACAGTCACGGACATCTGTGTATTTCTTCACCAGAAGGCAACTAGGTGAAACCACCAAACCTTCCTGTCGGCAACTTTGCACAGACAAAGATATGCAAAAGAATCCTGCTACTGGTAAGAACAACAACATCAAACAGCAAACTTGCGTTTGTTCCGGCTGAAGCCGGACTCTGGAACACTTAGAGGTAAGAGCTGCGAGCATGCCACTCAGTAGTCTTTGCTAGAAGCTGCTGCTGTGCTGAACCGTGTGTTCTTGCATGTCTCATGCTAAAAATGTACGTGTCTGACCTGCTTTAGTAGGGACCCAACACGCACATGAAAGACTGTCTCCAAAGCCAACCCTCCACAGGAATCTGTACCCTGAAATTCTGGCCAATCCCGCCTCCAGACAGCTGTGGCGCAGCTGCGAGAACTTTACTGGCCAACCCTACAAGTACAGCTTCTGTGGTACATGGTTGACATGGCGATTGTGAGACCGGGCTATTTCCGAGACTGAGGCGGACCAAGACTAGGCCCCAACCTACAAGTGACTCTGCGCCTAGAACACATTCCAAAAAGCACATGAGGTTTTCGATTTACTGCTCAGGTCATGATGCAGACAGTGCCAAGATGCATGAACCCTGCAGCTGTGCAGCATTACGACGCGCCCATGATAGACAGCCCCAGGAACAGAATGATAAGATCCGATCCATCCATCCATCCATCCGTCCATCCATACATACACACACTGTCCATATGTCTGTGTACATACCATGACATCATGTATGTATCTTGCATACATAGATGCACACATACATACAAATCCATACACATGAGCAGGACAAAAAGAGAGAGAGAGAGAGAGAGAGAGAGAGAGAGAGAGCGAGAGAGAGAGAGAGAGAGCGAGCGAGCGATCGAGGGAGAGCGCGAGAGCGAGAGGGAGAGAGC
>CAJNDT010004802.1:273819-322220 GCA_905221615.1 Symbiodinium sp. CCMP2592
CGACCTGCCAGGGCATACGGAGTACGACTGTCATCAAGAAACAAGTCCAACCAGCCGCTGCTGATTGCTTGATTCTGCTTGATGAACACGACACAGTGTCATTAGAAATGTCTTCAGCATTCTTTAACTAGTACCGAGCTTGAGCTGTCGCCATCTTCAGACAAGCAGTGCAAGCTTGACTGCACCTCCGGACATAGCGTCGGTGCAAGCTCGGGAGCTGGGCCGGGTATCTGGTTCCTCGTCGCAAGTGTACGACCGCTCCCACAGCTTCCTCTTCCACCCCGAGTACATGTAACCACGGCAGCGACAACCACAGCAACAACTCCACCGGCCACAAGAGGTTACCAGCTTACTCTTACTCTTACAACTACCACTGCTACTGCTACTGCTACTGCTACTACTACTACTACTACTACTACTACTACTACTACTACTACTACTAGTACTACTACTACTTCTACTGCTACTAATACTACTACTACTACTACTACTACTACTACTACTACTACTACTACTACTACTGCTACTGCTACGGCTTCTACTACTAATATCACCACCATCACCACCACCACCACCACGACGACCACTACTACTACTACTACTACTACTACTACTACTACTACTACTACTACTACTACTACTACTACTACTACTACTACTACTACACTATGCTACGCTACACGACACGACTACCGCTGCGGCTGCAACTACCACTAACCACTAACTGCTAAGCACTCACGACTAACTACTAAATACTACTTACTAACTACTCACTACTATCTACTGACTATAAACCACGAAATACTCGCTAACAACTACTAACCACAAACTACTAACTACTACCTACTACTACCTACTACTACCACTACTTCTACTACCACTACTACCACTGCTTCTACTACCGCTACTACCACCACCACCACCACCACCACGACTACTACTACTACTACTACTACTACTACTCCTACTGCTACTGCTATTGCTATTGCTACTCCTACGCACTGCTGCGCCTGCTCTTACTCCTACTCCTGCCCCGACCCCCACCCCTGCCGCCACCCCTACTCCTACTTCTGCTTCTGGTTCTACTTCTACGGCTACTACGACAATCACGACGAGAACGACTACCAATAAACAGTACCGCTGAAAATTAAGATGATCCTTGTTCCGCCACAAGGCCGTCACAAGGACAGGACCGTCAATGCCGTTCTGTCACGCAAGCTAGATCTGCAACCCAACATAAGAGGAACCTCAAAAACTCCGGTAAGACCGCCGACTCTACCAAAGAAGCCACATGATGCATAGCAGCACTCTATCGGACTCTATCGACTTTAATACTTTAGTCAGACTTCTTTGATATTGTGGTCGGCTGCCCAGCTCGCAAGTTGCTTCTTTCAAAACTGAGAATATTTGTGTGAGTTTTGAAAGATACCTGTGAACAGGACCCGGGATTCACCTGCAAATGCTGCTTGCCGTCTCATATTGTTGTGGCGGGGGGGGTCAGTCCGTGAGTTCCAGATTTAGGCAAGCGCAAGCGGACCCATCGAAAACATGAGTCTAGCTGCCCAGCACACCTCATTCACAGGATGTTCAACTTTCGTCTCCTCTGTGTACTCTGAAACCGCGGCTCAAGGACAACGTTACAAAGAGCGGGTGTCAAGCACAAACACACGGCAGGGTTCGGACGGGGAGCTGTAAATCAATGAAAGACCGGCCCCGTCGCGCAGATTGAGCGCCGAGTGTGCTGGCTTCACCCAAAGTACTGGATTTTCCAGGCTGGCGCATGATGCAAGATACGGAAACAGACTCAGACTAGCGAATTCTCAAGTATTGGTAAGTGCTGCGGACTAAATACCAACCACATCGCATTCATCCGTGGAGCTTTCGCACACCACTGCTATCTCCGTGATTCCAGCTTCATGGCCTAAGAACCGTTTAAAGCACAGAGCCTTGGACCTGTCGGCTTCGTCGAGTGCTCCCGCAACAGGCACCCTAAGGTCGAAAGAACTTGCTCTTTCATGGGGTGCTACGGAAACCAACGTGGCCGGATAGAAACAAGCAAACGAAACATTCTGAGTAGGTCCAGCAATTCTTGGGGCCTGAGGCGGGCCCTCAGGCTTTTGAGGGAGCGCTGCTCGAGCACTGGAAGCCTGTGGCATGGTCTAGACTAGACCCAAACCAGTGCCAAACCACTCCTCGAAAGCGAAAGGGACGAGTTCCCATCCCACGCACCGTGATCGGACGGCTGAGCCTTTGCAATATGATGCTTCGAGAGTCTCCACGTGCAACTCTCATGCCCTGCACTTTTTTCAAGGAACTCGGCTCAAGTCTTGAAAATAGAAAGGGATGCCCAGACCTCGCTGGTCCACATTATGCCGATATGGGCACACGGGGGCGCCATGATGGCTCTGGCTAAGCACTGCGGTCGCGAGCCCAAATGATCAATTTGCCCGAACTGTCTCCTCAACACCGTAGTCGGAATATCTTGTAGCTGTGTGTGCACTACGCGACCCGATCAAGCAGTGGTAACTATCCCTCATGCAGCTGCTGTATAGCAAATTTTGCTCCGCTATCGGTTTTGCAGCGGCAGCCTCCTTTGCAAAGATGTTGTTGCAAAGGGAAGTTTCCCGAGCCATCGGTCAGATACTCAGCGGCTAACATCGACTTAGGCAATCGAGCAGCAGAGGTTTGGAGGGCCTGGTGTGTAAGGGCGGGCAAGCAAAAACCAACACGCTCGTGCTCTACATCTCAAGAATCCGCGTCTGATTTTAACCCTTCGGTGTTTGCCTGGAAGTGAAGCAAGGACAAGCCGACGGCTTCCTTGATATGTGCGGTACTTGGATACTCCACGCAGACGGCAGCATCAACTCTCAATGCGCGGCCATCGAGCTAAACCAATGTGCTCTACATACAAAAATAGGAATCCGATCACCAATGCTTACTGATTTGAATATGAGATGCACAATCGCATCGCGAAAGGGTGCAAGCACATACGAAAACAAAGTTTGCAGTCCCTCCGTCCCTGTCTCTCTCGCTCTATTTTTGTCTCGCACCATCTTGCTTGGAGGGCCTGCGCACCATCTCTCTCTCTCTCCCTCCCCCCATCCTCTCTCTCTCTCTCTCTCTTTCTTGGCGCCTGGAGTCTTTTCTGTTCAGCAGGCCAAAGCCAAGTCCCCTCTCCACCAGGTTTTGCAGCCTCCACTTCGCCCCCACCCCCACCCCGGGGTTTAAATCGGCCTAGACAACCTGTACAAGCGCGGCAGGACTAGGAAGAGGGTTGGGGGCACTGCTGGCAGCCACTTACCGCCTGCATAGTCGTCTCTGTAGATCTATATCGCACTGGACCAAACACACGACCATTCTGTAGGATTGCAGTACCCGGAACCCTTCAGCAGGCAAGGTTCAAGCATCTTTGAGTGACATCTATCTTCAAGATTGCTACTTACTTGCCGTTTGCTGTTTAGCCTCCTCTCTCGTATACTGATCGCTGGCTCGGATTCTTGAGCACTCTGCTTACATAGCTCATGGTGAAAAAATCGCCATGTCCATTGCGGGCATCCCGCCTTATGTATAGGTTTGAGCTAGAGCCAAGTCAGGACTGGTTCAGCAGGCACAGGCCGGAGAAAATGATGAAGTATGAGCATCTCGTTACTCGATCCTGCACAGAGCTTGACTCCACAGCACAGGCTTGGGACGTCTGACACTTGAAGGGGCAACAATCATAGCTAACACAACCGTCTGTAGTGCACTTGCAGTGCTCCGCATCTACGGGCAACCCGACCTACGTGCACATGCGTAGCCGTGCTTGGCATGCAAGCGCCAAACTCTTCGTTTGGGTGGAAATAGATAACTGGGTGGTTGTCAAAATTAGGGTCCCTTTTTGGGCACCCTGAATAATAGGTGCCGTACTATAATAGGGACCCAAAAAAGCCTAATTTTAACAACCCCCCAACTATGAAATCAAGCTCAGCATGCTTTGCTTCGTCACAGAGAAGCCCTGCATCCGGCAACTTAGGGACCAAACATTGTTTGTATAAAAAAAGTTTTTTATAAACACCATGGTTTTATAAAAACAGTTCACATGCAATAGGGACTTGCATGGAGTTTAGACTTCTTTTCGGACGCAACTGTGCCCGTCCTCGCCTGTAAATGGTGCTCTGGACAGTCCTCGCGCACGGGTCTGGGATTAAGGCGGGCCTCTAGCAGACAACACGCCACACGCCCGATCGCCGCTAGCCGTGCAAAGGTGGCACGTGTGAGTCAGCCCACAAGCGGCAGAGACACGATGTTGACATTTGGCGGAACAGTAGAACATCTTTTCGACAACAAGAACCGTACCAGTACCGGACAATCGACAAGGCAACGGCTCTCGCCTTCAAGCTCCTGGACCCTGACCAAAGGTTGCCTCCCTGCAACGAGCCACAAAATTTTTGCCCAATACCGAATTCGAAACCCTGGAGCACCTGGGGACGGCAAGCACTCTTCCACGAAGCGGGCTTGCTGAACTTCCAAGATCTTTGGAGCGCTCGTGGCACCTGTTCTTGCTCTGAAAAACGAACTTCGAAGCTACCAAGCAGCTACGAGCAAAATGTCAAGCACTCTCGGGAATCGGGTGATATCACCTCCGAAAAAGCATTCCGGGAAACAACTTCAAGCAAACAGGGGTGCTGTTGATCGCTGGTGGAAGTGGGCTCCACATCGCATGCGGTTTAAAGGCTCTGTGTGCACCTTGTGTATCACACGCGATGCTTAGGAACACGGATGTGCAGGGTTCCCAACCCAAACACCAAAACATCATCCATCTGAGAACAAGAGGGTGTCGTTTCCAAGCACTACTAGACGGGACGAGTTCAAAGCAGCGGCGTGCTTGCTACCTGTTCTCGGTGAGTCAGCCCTGAGTCCCGTTGTGTTTTGAAACGTGCCTGTTTGCATCCGATAGGCAGCACCAGCAGTCCGTAACCTCGGGAGGGCTCGGAAAAAACAGCTCATTTTTCATGCCACGCAAAGCAAGACTACTTAAATTAATCCCGGAGGCCTTTCTATGGATTCGGCTGTGCTGCTGGTCCATTAGCCATTCGTTCGCCCCCTCTACCCCCCCCCCCCTCCCACCCCCACCACAACGCTTTGCACTGAGGTCCAAGCCAGGCATCAATCCGCCGGAAAGCCTGTTCCCACTGCTGTCGCGACACAAGTGCCCTTAGCTGACCGAAGGTCACGATGAAGATGATCAGAAATTAATCGTTCCTCGTTGAAAGGCTTTGACGAACCATGGCAGTAGCTACTTTGGGTCCTTCAGCTTCGGTGGCCAATTTGCGGAACCCCAAAGTCCATGCTAGGCTCATCAGACCCGCACGAGCACTGACCGCCGATCCCATGCCGAGCGTCATGTACGGGGCGATGCGAAAACCGTGCATAGTTCCGTAGACAAGAACGTGACCCAGGCCGACTACGCTCAGGAAGCGCCTGAGGCAAGCAATGTCTTCATGCGAAACCCGTGCTTTCGGATGTCTGACGGTTTATGACGACGTGCTGACTCGGCCCCTATCGCAACATCGCCTTGCAGGCACGGCAATCGTCAGAAAAACAAGCTTCAGATAGACAGCTGCACAGCAATACGCAGGACAACTTGCACGAAAAGATTGTCCCCCCTCATATACCCGCACAAGAAGAATGAGCCACCTCAAATTGCCACGTCCACGCCAGACCATGATCCGCATGATTATACTAAACCCTAAACCAATGTGGCAGCCAAAGGGGCTGCAAATACTTCGTGAGCTCAAACCTCGGTTCGAACGCGACGTAGGGTAAGGCATCGGGCTTAAGTTTTTCTCTTGACGGTTTCCACCCTTACAGTCCTCGGGCGGTTGAGGGTTCGGGTTGTAGCAGCTTCAAGCTTGGGGCTCATGCTAAGGACAAGCTATCCAGTCCAAACAACTTTTCTTGTTGCCAGTCATGGCGATGATTACGAGTATTAAAACAGTCGTATCACTGTTCGTGGATACTTCTATTACTTTAGTATATTCTGGTTCAAAAACTACCACAAACTCCAGCCCCTCCGCCTTAGACGGATTGAAGCGAGCTGCTGCTGCCGGGTGGCTTTCATGTTTTCATGGCTTCAGAGCCACATCTTTGTGTCAAACTTCAGCCAGACATGCTCCGCCGGATGTGCCACTGTTTTCTTCGGTCTTCGGTAAAGTAACTTGAGTGCTGTACCTACTTGCATGCACATCAGTGGCCACGGCAACCCCAGATTCACAAAGCCTCAGGATGTAAGGCCAAGACAAAGAAAGTTGCTCCCGCATGTTAGTCAGATGTGAGGCTGCCTACCTTCCGTTGCGGCTCTCAAGTTAAGGTTCAGTCAGACAGAGGTGGGTGGATTTCGGGAAAGGACCTGATGTATTGTTCCGTCTCTGCCACTACCTGCCTGTCAGAAACGCTTGCCTCCCGTCTTTAGCTATTCCAGAAACTTGTGCCAAGCAGCTCGTTGTAGGGCAGCCGATGCCAGTCCTACTCTGCTTCTGACTTGCCACTGTGACTCGATTCCCATAAACAAACTCGAGTCCCGATCACAACAAGCCCAACACCACCCACTAGCACTACGGCGAGGAGGACGACGACGACGACCACGACCACGACGACGACACCCACTACTGCGCCGACTCCTCCAATTACTCCTGCTGTTCCTACTACTGGTACTACTCGTACTACTCCTACTTCCTACTCCTACTCCTGCTCCTCCTCCTCCTCCTCCTCCTCCTCCTCCCCGTCCTCCTGCTCCGCCTCCGCGTCCTCCTACTCCTACTCCCACTCCCCTCCTGCTCCTCCTCCTGACTACTACTACTACTACTACTACTACTACTACTACTACTACTACTACTACTACTACTACTACTACTACTGCTACTGCTACTGCTACTGCTACTGCTACTGCTACTGCTACTACTACGACGACTACTACCACCACCGCCAGCACGGCTGCCGCTATTGCCACCGCGACGACGGTTACTACGACTGCTGGAACTGGTACTGGTACTAATACTGCTGGAACTGCACTGCCGCTGTCGCTGCTGCTGCTGCTACTGCTACTCCTGAAGCTACACAGCTCGTGCGACAAATGCACAGGTAGCCTTGAATGCACACCGAAGACTTACACACTTACATGTTCACCTACGTGCTCATCATGCTCATCTACCTAGCTACTTACGCCCTAGCTCGCCTTGAAGTTAGGGTTTGAAGCCCAACCTGAGAGCTTCGAGGACTACTGGGCTCGTCGATTCATATCGCTTCTTGCGTCGTTGACGGACCGGACCAGCCGGACCCGTGGCTAACTGTGTCCATGGAAAGCTTCATGATACAACTGCGCTGGAACATCCTCAGCTCTCCCGGTCAAGAAAAAGGTGTTTTCAGATTTTTCAGTTGTAAAGTTTGAGCACTGAAGCAGATGCGGCAGGCTTTGCAGGCATGGAATGGTTTAGTTTCACCCGAATGACTCGATACGCCGATTGCTCAAAAAACAAGTGGGGATCCTGAGGACGATTGGCCACGGCATGGCGGCTGCGGGGAAGAAATGGACTGCCCGCTGAGCACTTCTTCAGCGTTAAGACCTTAGCATGTGCAGCTTGCGCAGGTCAGATGTTTGCAAGTGATTCTAGGACATTTCCGATTCTCATTGCTGGGATCGTCCAAGCGTATCCTTGCTGCAAATATCAGCACCACTCTGCTGGAGCCAGGGCCAACACCACAGGCACAGCCAAGGCACTGGAAGGGAATTCCTATGTGTAGCACAAACCAGAAAAAAGCATTCCCCATAACCCAATATCACGGTCCAGATTCGATGTAGTACGTGTCCATCATCTGCTGCGTCTGCAGCATGTGGGGGCATCTTGCCATTCGCAGCTGTGTGCAGGCACTGGTGATGCCAGGCATAGTCTCGGTTGTCCAACACAGGCAGTGGTCTCTAAATCTGCTGGGTTAGCTCGCAAGACAAGGCATCTTTGCATGCGTGGTCCCCAAACCACGCCGCGGCTCAAGATCAAAGCCAACTCCGAGAAGGCACAACGCCTCATGCCTTTCATTGACTTCAATGGTTGCCAACTTCTCCGACTGCTGTGCTACTCCAGCTATGGTTGGTGACGGGTGATACAGTGCCGAAAAAATAAAGAGGTGGGGCTCGGGCTGAGGGCTCATCTGCAAGTGTGGCAGACTCCAGTCAGTTTCTCACCTTCAACCATTTTGAACCCGGGCTTACCTTAAATAATATTCTCTGTACAATTCCCAAAGCCCGTGGCTGTATGGTCGCGTGAAGTACGAGGAAATACGACGAGGCAACCAGCCCGACAGCCCAACCCAGGCCGATCTGCTATGATGATGAAAACAGCCTAGTGGCAGCAACAGCGCAGCTCGGGTCTACTCCAGGTGGCAGCCAAAAGCCTGCTCATGTGGAGCTTCGATGTCTTTTGTTTGTTATTGTTTAACTGCGCAGGCAGGTGGGGGGGCTAAGAGTACTTGCAGTGCTGGACTGCGCCGTGCTCCCTTTTATAAGAAGCAGCATGCATCCTTCCATGCATCCGCCGTGACTCAGGCAGTGTGGGCATTCGGTCTTGCAGGCACTGTACATGCCAGACTGGGGCCATGGAACAACTTTGCTGGCCTGATTTCCGAACTTCCAAACTGAGGCTCTACAGTGTATGCTGCTTGACAGTGCAGGGGAAATTGAGCATCTCACCTCCGTAGATGCACTGTTGACTTGACGACAACTGGGCTTAAATATCCTTTCAGCTGTAGAAGCGGACTTCACGAGCACGATCGCAGGTGCCACTGCACTCGTACCAGACCACATGCTTCAAAAGCTTCGGTTCATCGAGGGGGAGTTATTGAAGGCTATAGAGCCATGCATAAACGACCGTCCGAGTCGCTTTGGGTGATGACGACCGCCTTAGCCGGCACACCCGATCCGAGATGTAGCTTCTCGGGCACATCGAAGGAAACGGATACTTTCGAAAAGGACGCTGCAGAGGCACAAGCAAGCACACACTCCAAAGCAGCACAAAGGGGCTCACGGTGCCGAAGGCAGGAACATCTTTTCGTTGCCGAACGTATTCATTGCATCGTCGGGGCAGGTACACTCTTGAACATCCTGGCGGCGAATCATGCAGTCGAGGGGCACCCGGGAAATCCCTCAGAGGTGACGACGTCGCTGCGAAGGCCAAGGGCCCCAGAGTGCTGCTGGTCGGGCAGACGATCATCGTGCACCTGGATGTCGTGATTTGCACTGACGGATTAGAATCGTGCTGTAGCAGGCCTCACCCTGCTGACGGCCGTGGAAGCCGACGAATGCAAACCTAATTTTTAGCTTTGGCCAAGGAGCTGCTCTTGACCAGGGTAGCCACTTTGAACCAGGATCCTTACAGTGTGTTCACCATTGACGAAGCACCGATACCAAGGGACCTTGGTGCTGCGACAGAGCGAACTCAACAAGGCGCCCCTGCAAAAAGGATTCTTTAGGGTTTAGGGTTTAGGGTTTAGGGTTTTGGGTACCATGGAGGCATGCATCCACTGGTATAGGGTCAAGACACCACTCGTCCAGCAACCCAACCTCCAATTACAAGTGGATGTGAAGCCCGATCAGTGGATTTGAAACTTCGAACCGGGGCCAAGTAGGTCCACTGCCAAACTACAGGACTGCGGGGGACTTACAGCCCGGGCACGAAGTTTTGCAATGACTGCTCCACGGTCGCATCGCCCGGCGCATGCCTGTACAGTGTGCAGACATGTGCAGACCGTGGGCTGTGGGACGATTACCGACTATGGCGAGTGCGGTGGTGGTGGTCCGTCGGCCTGCTTTGCAGTTGCAGCAGAGCACATTTAGCTTCCAGTTCTGACACCGGCCCACACCGGTCTTTGAGCCTGCGATGAACAGTACAACTTCTATCACGTTCTTGCTCTTCCCAAACACCCAATTGCATCGCATCTGCAAGTGCAAGGTCTTGGAAATCCTCGGCAACAACTGCAGGATGATTCGCATTGGCTGCCTACTTTGAACTTGGCTTTCGATACAAATCCCGAGATGTTCAACCAGTGCGCAAGTAACATGTTACATGTTGAGAGTCAGTGCACCTGGCGAGCAATCGAAATCTTTTGAAGATGATGGTTGAGCCTCCCGCTCCTTCCACAGCCTCCAGGGCCAGGTATGAGGTGTGTGTGGGTGTGTGCATGCACGCACGCAATCATAATGCCAAAATATACCAACAAACACGACGTGTGTGTGTGTGTGTGCAAATAAGTATGTACGCAGGGTATGCCAGCCAGTACTCAGGTTTCAGCTTGTTTAGATACTGGTACACAAGCGACACCGTTTAATCAACCAACTGCTTATGCGAAGTATTGCCCAACATCCGTCGCTCTCAAAAGCCGCAAAATCCTCAATAAATAAAAACATACTGACAGGTGGGAAGTGGCACTATCTATTAATCTATCTGTTTACCGTATCTATATATCTATCTATCTATCTATCTGTGTGTAAGTGTACATACATACATACTGTACTTGCTCGCTTGCAGGGGCTTCGCTTGCGGTGCACAACAACGTACAAGCAGCAACAGCACACAACATAAACGCCCATTCCATGCATGCATACACATATACATGCTTACTTACTACCTGCATCCATTCATCCATCCATCTATGCATCCGTGCGTAGATATGTACTAAACTTGAGTATGCTTAATTGAACAAAATGTGTGTTTTTCTTGTCTAGTCTCGTCTACTGTATTCCGTTCTGTTTCTATTGAACTATCTCAAGCTATACTACATGATGTAACAGTTTACTATGATATGACGTTTTCAAGTTTATCGTATGATATGACAATGTATCATGTCCTGCCGTGCTACAGGAGAAGCCAGAAAGTTGGAACATCATTATCCTCATACCCTTCAGGGAAAGTATAGGGGATGGCGGCACTAATCATCCTAAATCCATGTTCCATGTTCCTGGGGTTTACTATATATCTTCTGCACTATCTCGTATATCTACCGACTTCGATATAGATCTATATCGAGTATGCGTGCGTGTGTGTGTGTGTACATACGTGTATACATATAAATACATCTGTATATGGATATACCTATACTTGTACATGTTCGGACGTTATGTAACTAACCTCAGCATCTGTGTCTATATATGTATGTATGTATATATATATATACATACATATATATATATATATATATATATATTCCCATGCACATATATTGAGCACATGAACATGTAAACAGTAGCTTGACTACACAGATACACACGGATCGCGCATATACGCTCAAGTACAGAAACCACGACACGTCTATTTAGACCTGTGCCTACGTGCATAAAAGGTGTGTGCGTGTGTGTGTGTGTGTGTGTCTCCATCTTCAGTTCGCACAACATGAGAGGGCGCGGGAGGCAGAGCTGACGAAGCTGACATATAAGGACCGAGAGCCTTCACATGGCGAAAGCTCTCCATCGAAACCTCACCCCAAAGCGAATGCAGCGTAAACTCTGCAACTGCAATCCCCGCATCAGCCACCCAAATGACCTGTAGTTTTGTGAGCCCTCTGCCTGAACCCGCTTAACCTTCTGAAAACCTAGGACCTCAACCTTTAACCTTTGGCCCCAACTCATCGATCCTTACGGGAAGGGCGGGGGTCCAAGAACGGGGAAACAGCCCTTCCCGCGCTGCTTCTGCCAGAACTTCCGGCAGTGGCCAGAAAGACTTGGCCGGGACGGCACCTCAACTTTCAAGTCATTACGAGGTCTCTCGGTTCGCAGTCGGTAGACTCCGGTAGACACTAAAAGAGTTTCGGCGCTGTTGTGGACTCTCGCAACTCGGACTGCCCAGGCAGGGTTTTGCGTTCAGGGTGTGTTGGCATGTTTACAATATAGGGGCCTAGCTAACAATAAATTCTTTTCCCACCCGCTTAGCTGACTGTGTCGCACTGCAGGGAACACAACTACGATACCGGGAAAAAGGACTGGAGCCTTGGGGTATTATCGGTATGGGGATTGCACACTACAATGCTGCTATACAGGTATACTGCAGGGCTTCGGCTTTGAGTTCATGCGAGGCTGTTGCAGGCTTCTGTGCATCAACGCCCTCTTGGGCTTGCCACCAGTCGTATTTCTGGTTGCTATGTTCAGGAGCCATAGCAAGAGGATCCCAGAATCTTGCCACGTAGACGATCTCGTCAAGACAGAGATTTTTGGAGTGGATGCTGAGCAAATGCTCGAATTCGCCTGCTTAGCACAAGCGAATGGAAGTACGGACGGACGCAACAACCGTAAGCCGTCACTCTTGTCCATCTTTGGGGCTGTTGACAGCCCTTTGCTATAGCTCGCTCCAGAGAAAACATCCCACCGTTTTCCTGCACAAGTCGCAGACAAAGTTCTCCCTCCATTCCATCCCAAATCTGGTGATCGAGGTGCTCTGTTGAAGCACACCACGAACTCTCGCATACCTCAGATTAGAAGAACAGCTGCTTCAAAGTATCGATCATGACCGCAAAGAGAGTAGTTTGATAGTAGTGCCCCGACTGCACAAACCCCTGCTTCTCGCAGTGAAATGCAGAGCTCACGCTGGTCAAACTCCTCTAATGCTCCAGCTTGTATTGACAATCTGGCATATAGTTATGTAGTCAGTCAGTACAATTCAGGGGGAGGGATCCCTATATAAGAATCCCTAGCCCATAAATCATTGGTCATTAGTCATTAATCCCTAATCCGAAGTTCAGACTTCAGATCGCTCCGAACATCCTCCCAAACCGTTAACCTCGGCCTTCTAATGCCTACAAATGAAACCCTCAACCCCAAGCCCATATTCAAGAATGCAAGTCTTGCACACAAGACTTCTGTGTGTGTGTGTAAAGAAATATGTATATGTATATGTAAAATATATATATATATATATATATACACATATGTACATATATCGGTGGCCTTTGATTGTCGCATTGAGGGCCAGGTACCCAGGTACAAAATCATGGATCTAGGTCCATAAGCTCCACCCTGAGTGCGAATGCGACAGAAAGATGCCTGGATATGCCTGAAACACGATTCTGCGCGTATGTGAACGCAGCTAGGTGTCCATCTACCAGCCACGATCTTTCTGGCGGAGCCGTGTTCCTGCAGCAGGAAACTGTGTGAGCTTGCGCCGGCGGATGTTGTCAAAGTGATCCTTGCGGCTCTGGCTAGAATGACCGCTGATGTTGGCTTAGTTGATGTCGCCGCCGTCTTGATTGGTGCCGTCGTCATTGCCATAGTCCTTGTCGACGTGGTGGAGGTGAAGGTGGTGATGGTGGTGGCATCGGTGGTGGCCGTTGCTGTGGTGGTGACGGACGTCGATGATTCCGGCATCATTATCGAATGTGTTGAAGTGCTTGCTGTTTTGAAGTTAGGGTACTTGTGGCCCTGTTGCTAGAAGTATCAGTAGCAGTCGCAGTAACTGTACCAGCAGCAGCAGCAGCAGGTGATAGTAGTAACAATAATAATAATAATAATAGTAATAATAATAATAATCATAATAATAATAATAATAATAACGATTCTGCTACTGTGAGGATGCCACCGACTGGTGAGTAGTACTATGACTACGACCACACTGGCACGGTGGCATCATGACCTCGGGCTGCTACTTGCAACTCCGCCGCAGCAACAACTGCGCTTGCTCTTCTAACGGTTAGCCCTCAGGGGTCCAGGGCCCCCAGGCCTCAGCAGGAGTGGGGCCGAAGGTTTGCCAGCCCTCGCCATGATGCGCATCTTTAGCAAGCTGTTGGAGAAAGTAGAGCTGATCGACTGACATGGAGCAACACCCGTCTGAGAGGGCTTTGGATTCTGTTCGCAGTGGTTCCCGCACAAGTCACGCTAACATGATTCTGTTGGCGTGCATGCTCATGGCGCTGAGAGGCGGCCGTACGTGCTGTAGTCTCGTTCTCAAGATAAGTGTCTGTTGCATTACTCACTCATAGCCTTCGGATGCTGGTTTCGAAAGCATTTCCACACATGCGCAGTGAAAGTGCACACGGGAACCACCACGTCGATGCAAGCTCCAATGCTCCCGCACGCTCACCAACTGACTACGCCGCACACTCAGAACGAAAGGGATGTTGAGGATTTGGGAAGTGTTGGCGTGCGGAGCAATGCTATATGAGCAGCTACCTCCTAGCCCAAATGCCTGGCAGTTCGGCAGGCAAAAGAGCAATAAAAAATGGCGGGTGAACCCAACCTAGCTGCCGCAAATAACCTTGAGCCAGGCGTGCGCATCAACGCAACCGTTTTGATATGCATTGCGGCAGAACCGATGAGTGAGTTCCAGCTGGGAAGACAAAACCCTCTAACAAAGGGGCAAGCTCAGAAAGAGAGTGACTGGGCACAGGACAGCGAACAAAAACAGCAAAAATAGGACAAATGATCAATTAAACAGTTCAAGCAACAACCAAGGAAGCGAGTCGATGCCTGAAGCCTGAAGCCAAAACAGAGAAGCTTGAGAGACTTCTCGCCCAATGTGACCAATGTGCTGTCATCCCTTGCATTCAGGGCTTCGTGGGGTCGAAGGTGCCAAGGACATATTTATGTACTTGCTTCTTATCTTCAACTCGACGGCTGGTATTTTGCCCGTTCATGTCGCCCCATGCCCCCAGCCCCCCGACTTCTTCAAACTTCTCGGCGTTCTTGAACAAGTTCACTTTCTCTCGCTCTCTCTCTCTCTCTCTCTCTCTGCCGTTGCATCCAGAGGACTTTAGTTTGTGTGATTTCATGTGTGTGAACTTTTCCCGGCATGCGTTTCTCTGATGCCGGACGCACAGTGTGAATTTGTACCACTTCTATAATTTCATCGTGATGTCTGCTGCATCTCCTGCTTTCTGTAAGCTGCTTTGCATGTCTGGATGTCTGGGTACAGGTCTCGAGGTTTTCTTGAGACAGCTATGTGCATTCGTCTTATTGGACCTCTTAAGATTTGGTTTGGTCCTCGAGATTCGAGACTCGTGCAGGTCTCTGTGAATGCAGGGTTTGCTGGGAATCTGCCCACTTGTTTATCTGCGGCTCTTTGTTGTTTTCCTGCACCCTCTCCGGTCTTGTGACTTCTAGTGTATACTTCTCCCACGTTCTCTGAACTTTTTCCGTCCGAATGATCCCCCTCTGTGTCTCTCTCTCTCTCTCTCTCTCTCTCTCTCTCTATATATATATACACATATATATATATATATGTATGTCTATATATATATATATATATATATATATATATATATATATATATGTGTGTGTGTATATATATATATATATGTATATACATATATATATACACATGCATAGATTGTCGAGGCTTCTACAAGTTTCTGAAATTTCTGCAGTGGTTCTCCGGAGACAGCTTTCCGAATCTGGCCGATCAACGAACTCGCTGTGCCCGGGATCGTTCGATGCGTTTATATTTTCTGGCAGACCTGTTGCCTGAAGTACTGGCGGTTTTCTGCAATCGCCTCACTCACCAATGAATTCATGGGGTCGGTCTGAAACTCTGACACATCCTGCGCAACCCAAAGTCGAAACGACGACAGGGACGCAAAACAACTCCAGGTACTTGTGGATAGCGGTCCATGCAGCTTGGGCTCGAGCACAGAGGCTCTGAATCTGAGTCCTATGGACGGCCACGATAATCAAAACCCTCGCAGGGCTCCCGGGCCACAAGGCAACCGGTGGACCAAATGTCGCTGCTCTGCGTCGGCGCCTTACCCTGCGCGCATGAGAGAGGTCGGCTTCGTGGGTGACTGGCGTAGATTTGCATGTCCAGAGCTTTCTTCGAGTTACCACGGGCGAGTGGAGCTGATCGCTCAGTTCGACTGAGTTAGTCTTCTATATGGTGGGGGCACAACACTCCTGCATGAAGTCTGCCGCAGGGCAAACAGGCAAGTGCCTCGAAAGAACTCTGAGCATCATTTGCAACCCAGATCCTGCATCCCACTGCAATCCGAAGACATGTCATGCGGAGGCAGACGTGAAACGAAGCAGCAGCAAGCTGTAGGGGGAGGAGGAGTCGGAGTCAGAGTAGTAGTTGGAGAAGCAACATGAAAGCGCAGTACAGCTGACGTCTGAGGCATCCCGACGACCTAAGGACAGCATGCTTGCGCAGCTGACGACGGGTGCTGGCCACAACACCGCGTACCAGCACGACAACCACTTCTTCTTCTGTCTTTGTCGTCTACTTTGTCTTTGCAGTCGTAGTCGGAGTCGTCGCAGTCGCCAGTCCCAGTAATCGTTGTAGCAGTAGTCGTGACGACGACGACTAACGCTTCTACTCTTCCCCTCCTGCATGTTTCTTCTTCGTCTTATTACTGCAACAGCTACTCCTCCACTACTGCTGATAGTGCTGCTACTGCTACTCCTGCAGCTGCTACTACTGCTCCTGATGCTGCGGCTTCTATTAGAACTACTGCTACTGCTCCTGCTCCTGCTGCTAGCATACTACCGACGACGACTACTACTACGACTACGGCGACGACTACTCCTGCTACGGACGTTCGAAGCAAATCTACTCCTCCTGATGGTACTACTACTCCTCGCCATCTCCAAGCACTGAAGCCACAGCGTGAGTATCTGCAAGCTCGGGACAACGAAAGCCATGATGGCTGCCCTCTTCCGAACAGTGTTGCGTCGGAACTTCTCGGAATCCCTCGAGCCTTCAAAGCCCGAAAAGAACTAAACTTTGCAGTGGTACTGCTAGTTCTCACTGCACACTTGCACAACAGCCGCTCCAGAAACCACAGTAATTATTGAAAGGTGATGCCAACTTCAATTCCAACTGGCCCCACCTACACCCTTGTTTCGAACGATTGCCCAACAGGTCGCAAAAAGATGTTACACTGCCTCTGATTTTTCGCATGTCAAGCTGCATACAGTTGGCATTCACGACGACACGATAGCATGCAGCCATGGCAGCGTAAAGAAGACTTAGATTAAGGAGCCGGGAAAGCTTCGGGTAGAGTATCAGGAAGCAGCTTTGCCAACTTTTGCCTCCAGCACTTCGGGCGACATCCAAGCTGCTGCAGAATTTGAGAGTGCCTCGGTCCAAGCACACACCGCAGCTAGCGGACGACTCACTTTATCAAATACTCTGGTTTTCTAGATTGCGGTAGCACTGGTACTCATATGCAATGGTAAAGGGCACAGGGCTTAAGAATACGAAATACAGTAAGTTCAAGACGATATATGAGGCGTCTGGAGAGTATGATTGGCCAAGCAACGCCGGTCTCTCCCTTCTCGTTAACCCAGGCGAGATTGAAAGAGCTAGCAAGCCAGAACGATAACATGATCGATGGAATCTCCGCAAATCGCCGCAAATTCGAATCCACCTCGCTATGCCTATGTATGTAGGTGTATGTGTATGCATGTATACAAACATAACATGTGTAACATATTGTGCTAATTATATTATGCTATATTCCATACCCTATATGGTAATATATCATTTTACAGTATACCATGGTCCTATACATGAATATGCTCTCGTACAGAGATGTACAGTCTAGGTGCTACACCTAGGCCCCAGGCCACATGACCATTAGTCATGCAAACCTCGAAGCCTTATTAAACCCTAAACTAAACCCTGATCCGTATAAACCCTAAACCCTAGACTGTCTTATGTCTGCGCTGCAGAAGCGGCTCCACGAGGTTCCGACAGAGGTTGCCTGGGCCTTGACATCGCCAGGGGAAGGCGACGCGGAAGCCTGCAACAAAGGGACCTAAATTGCAAATGCTGTATATATTGGGCCCCCAAAACCTAGACTAATTATTCCGGCCCCTATGCTAGGGCTTTGGGGTTTCGACTCTCGCGACTGGCAGCGGCAGCAAGGATCTACGACAGGACTGGTTTAATCGACAAGCTTTCAACTACATGGAAAGGGAGGGGACGCACTCACAAACAAGCAAACCCATCAACAGAAAACATGCAACATTCGGAGCTCGTCCGCTGTGCCCCTTACCTCAGATTCAACAGGGGCATGGTCACCCCCCTATTTCAGTCGACTCCCCGGGTCACGAAGCGTTTCGGTCTGAGGGTACTACTACTACTGCTACTACTACGACTACTACTACTACTACTACTACTACTACTTTTTGCAGCAGGCCTCGTTGTCCAGCAGCCCGTACTACTACTACTACTACTACTACTACTACTACTACTACTACTACTACTACTGCTACTGCTACTGCTACTGCTACTGCTACTGCTACTGCTACTGCTACTGCTACTGCTACTGCTACTACTACTACTACTACTACTACTACTACTACTACTACTACTACTACTACTACTACTACTACTACTACTACTATTACTAGGTATCATCATGCAGAGAACGCTTTAAGATCAGAACAGCAAGACATAGCAATACCCTACACATCAGGTCTTAAATTAAGTGCAAGCCAGGACCATCATCTCAGGGTTGCACTCAATTCGATGCAGATGCCGGGGCGGAGATATTCATGAATCAGCACCATCAAAGCACTTTGAAGTTTGCATACATTTCCGGCCGGACTACAACATACTACACCACCCCAAACGCATGCCACACATCGTGCATACCAACCCTTGCAGGATCTTGAAGGTGTTTTCGCAGGCACCCTAGCAAAGCCGGTGGGAGAATCTCGCGGCAAGCGCCACTCGACACTGGGAGAAGGTTTACGGCTCTAAAGGCAGGAATGCTCCCTGACGACCATGGCTGACAGTACGATACTGTTGAATAAGGAAGACCTGGCACATGGTGTGCGAGCCTGGCGCCCCTCCCTGAGGCAGATGAGGCCAAAGTCCTTTGCGATCAGAGGGTCGAGGTTTTCATACGCTTTCATTATTGTTGGACTGTTCCTGTATGGAGGCAGCACATTAAAAGTGACATTCGTACCGGATCTTATCATAGCCCCCACAACTCGAGTAGCAAACCTAATATCACCGGCGGGACGACACGTAGCGCAAGAGGAATAAGTATGATGGAGAAGCCGTCCAGGCATCAGGCGAGCTTCATTCAGCTTCATGAGAAGTGCGAACCGCGAGCGTGTTTTCATTCCGGTTACTCCAACTAGAAGTCCATGCGTCCAATATTCGAGTTGCATGTACGTGTACACACATGTCATCTTGGGCGATCTTCGGTGTGTGCTTGATCTGGTGTTCATGCCTCCTCAATACATTTCGACTGCCGTCGCCTGGCCGAGCACGCTACAACACACAATTGCGTTCCAACATTCGATCGAATCTCCCCTGATTCGCCCCGCCACATAACACGAAGCCGAAGGATACTGGTGAGCATGATATTGATATCCAGGGTTAGGTGGACCGGGGCGCGGACCGAAAGCCGTATGGCGGAGCCAGGGCCAAGCAATACGTTGCCTCCTTGCACAGGCGGACAGGATGGTACGAAACAGGGGTGAGGCATCATCTGGCAAAGCTTCCAGCTCTAGCTCGAAGATATTTTCCCACCACAAATCGTGTCCGATCCATGCAGGCCTAAAGGATGCTTGCTGTCTGCAACATATTCATCTCATGAAACCCCCGACAGATTCAAAAACAATATGCCGAGTGGCCTCGAATGGCTCCATGCACCACATCATGCCGGTGGAGGTGCGCGAGGCCCTCAAGAACGGCCCTGGCGATTTCGCATGTGTGCAAGAACACTACAAGATCATGACAAACTCTTGGATATGTTATGTAGTCCCAACAAGGATTAATATCAAAAACTAAGCTGTAGCAACCAGCATGACCTTGCCAATGCAAGACCCTCGCAGCCCTTGCACGGTGACTAAGCTCCCGGCTTGACCACACGTCGGGAAGGTGCCTCGGAAGCCACACTTCGCGACATGCTCAAGTTCCACCATTTTCGCGGCTGCACGCGAGAAACATCCGACGATTATGTATACCTGCACTACGCAGGGTCATGACACTGAAACAACCTTCTCCCACATGGCGCACGTAACCGAAAGTCACCTTACCTGCACGAAGCTACCCTACGATAACCCAGCTAAATAGATCCGAATTTATACACATCCTGTCGAAGTCGCAGTCCAATTGAGATGTTCTTCACGCAAAGACATGTCTGCACAATCCCAGAGATGTCTTCCCACACAGAACCCCACGGAACTCGAGATACCCTTTGCCCGCAAGTAAGGGCATAGTTTTCCCGGCCGCCTCAGCCAGTGGACCAGCATCAACGAGCCAATCTGCTACAGAGCCACCGGGGGCCTTGGTACGAGTGTGATTTCATCACAGCTTCGGCGAATCGACGGAGTGACTCGCAAGGCATCCAGAATGATGCAAAAGTCATCCATGGCATGCGAAGCTTCTCTGGTGTCTAGATTATACAGTAGCGATCTCCAGCCTTGGAAGGACATCATGCCATGCTCACCAAGTGAATCCTGCCACAAAAATCTCCGCGAAGCAGCTCGTCATGACTTACCTCCCAGGATCCGCGCGTAGCCAAGAACGATCTGCAGCGTGCCATCCACAAACTCGCTTGCCAAATACCTGCTGCGTTCTTCCAATTGGGCGTCTTGGTCGTTTGCTCGGCATGCATGGCCCAGTTGAAGATCCAAGTCTTAAGCCGTACCATAGGGGCCTTATAATTATACTATAGTTATGTTACGGAACCCCCAGAATAAATAGCATTGGCAATTAAGGGCCGGCCGTCAAAAGCAATATCCCGGCCACACATAACCAATACTCTCCAAACCGGGCTTGGGGCTCGGGGGTTTAAGGGGTTCTTTTGTCGGGGTTCTTTGGGTTTCTGCTTTAATTTGAAGTGTTGGGATCGTCTTCCACAGCTCCGCAGTCGCAAAGCCTTGGAAATGCAGGTCATGCGGTCTGACTGTGAGTAGCCCCGAAGGCCTAAAATTGTCATCCCATCTTAACGGGACTAATCTTTCCACCCTAAAGCTTACTTTCCGAACCTAAACCGAAACCCTAGCAGTAAGTTACACCAACAGCAGCAGTAAGGAGCAGCACTAAGTAGCAGCAGTAAGCGATGTCGTCCGGATCCCCGAGCTACAGTGCTGCGACAGATGTGGAAGCTATGTCTTCCAGCGAGGGCGGGACCACGGATACAGATGTTCAAGGTTACGAGAGTAACTCTGGTGAATATCCTGATGACTCTTATTCTGAGAGTGGAAGTGAATATTCGGCTTTGTTTGCATCCAGCACAACGTCGAATGACAACCTGCCAAACTGGGCAGCTATCAGAAGGAGGGCCCTGCAACTTGGATGTGCAACTAACTATTATGTCATCAAGTCAAACCTTTCTGAAGCCCCCCAAAAAAACACAAAACTGATTTAAGCTCAGGCAGGACCCCTGGGAGACCCAGATGCTCGAGGAAAAGCAGAAGGCCCATATCACTGGATGGGGCCACGGAATGCTATGCCGCACGGGACTCTCAGTGGGAATGGGTTGGGGTCCCACGTGTATCGAAAGTCAGCTGCAGGACTTTTTTCCCCCACGAATGCCACATCCCAGGAATGCTACATGCGGTGAAAACTTATCTGGACTTCGACCTCAAAGTGATGTCTGATTGATCCTCGACTATTATCGTGTAGACTCGCGAACTTTACTTGCACAACCATGGCACGATGAGGGTACACAGCCTAAGAACTGCCGAGGTTCGGGTACCGAAGCCGGTCTTTTGGCGCTAAAGGAGCTGGGCATAAAGGCTGGACTACTTGTTGTGCAAAGTGAGACAGTAAAGTAAAGCAAGCCCTTGTTCAGGTGGATCATATCAGCAGCTGCGAAAGCAACCACAAGGCTGTTGAATTCATTGCCCACAACTTCAGCCCCAAAGTGCAACTTTGCTGGAGCTAGAGGGATCTATCAATCATTGCTGTTTGCCTTGCTGTGACATGAAACCATCTGGAAGGTTCTATCCGGATGTGTGCAATCGCCAGCTGGATGATCGAAATCGTGAGTGTGCTGCACTCATTGCTGGCTTCCCCTGCCAGCCGCTGCTCTTCTGAACCTGTCATCTCACATCTTCGGGATTCATGTCACGTGTCTCTGAAAGCTCGTTGCATTCGAGGTTCAGTGGGCTTCGGAGGGACAGCCGTCTCTTGGACGAGGAGGAGACAAGACACTTTAATGCATCTTCAAACATGTACCGGGGTATCATCGAAAGACCAGGAGGCTCAACCGCTGTTCGCCATTTTGGAGACCCTCAAAGAGCTCTTTGGCTGCCTTGTCATGTCAACCTGCTGCTGTGATTGTCTGCTTAGCTACAAACTGAGGCTCAAGGTGCCCTTCTACATCCTGGAAAATGTTCTGGGTATCAGGCGCTGCCTGGAGGAGATAGTTGCTTGGTTGCTCTTACCCCCCATGTATATGATCAGAATAATAACCCCGATAAAGTGATCAAGCTAAGATCCATCCAGCTAGGTGGCGTATCAACGTCGGCACCTGCCGGCCTACTTCCATGCGACTGTACTGATAGATGCCAAAAAGTTGGGCGATGTTTCCTCGCGGCCGAGATTGTATTTTATCGGAGTGCTGAGGCCTGACAGTGAAATCAATTGCAGCCACATTCAAGTGAAATACGCAAGCTGCAAACAGTCCAGACCATTTATTGTCAATGACCATTTGTGTTGAAGTCTGCATTGCAGGACTGTGGCTGGGCCGCAGGTGACTTCGCATCTAAAGCTGCAGAAGACCCTGGAAGAGACGATCAAGAGAGCGGCATGCCCTGCAGCTTCCGAGTGGTGGGAGTTGTTGCTCCCGAACGACCCCTCCGAGCGCCCGCCTGCAAAGCGCCGGCGCACGGTCGACATCGATCTTCGCTTTCGGAATCTTAGCTGACAGCTGAATGTCATGCACTCCCAAGTTGATTTAGAGGCATCTGGCATTTCTTGATTGGAGCCCTCTATTTGCCCAGGCCGACAGATGTGGAACCAAAGTGGCCCCTCGTCCACTGGAATTTCATGAAAGATCACAAAGTGTCTTGGCAAACCATGTGCTTTGTGGCTTGTGAATCCCCACAGGCTGGACATCCACCACTGTCTCTTTTGAGGTCAATCCAAAAAAACTGCACCGGTCGGAGCTTGGACGTGCCTGTTTTGCTGACCAACGGCGCCGGCACGCAGCTATGATTGCATTGGTTTGCTATAGTGAGTTCAGCTAGTATTTCGTTTCTCAACCATGAGCCGGATTCTGTCGATTCTATAAGGCTGTTGATGTGCTCGCCACAATGTACGGCGAATCGCGACACAGCGTCGCAAATGTATCTCAGTCGCTCCCACGGATACATGTACAACGGCAGCATCTACCATGCATAACTCCTTCAAGCTGCTTGTACCTGCTCAAGCACGGCAGGTTCTTGACAGGCCCACGGGGCTAACATGTTTGTGCAGTCGAACCCTCGGCCATGCGCATGTCGTACTCCTGTGTGCAGGGATTGAGATGATGTTCTTCATGGGCCTGGACGTCAGTGAATTGAACCTTGCCGGAATGGCTGACAAGGACTTCTCGGGGTTCTCTCTGTGTGCGTGTGTCTCTGTGGGGGGGGGTTATGTTCTGGTGACCGTATGGTGCGAGAGCGCGTGCCTGTGTTCACGCGCATGTGCTGCATGCACACTTGCTTGCATCATTAAGTCATAGCCACGAAGAGCTGGTAATTCCGTATCGCATTTAAGGGTAGGACTCGGGTGTGAAATCATATAGAACCCATCTTCTTGGAGGTTCTCGTGTGTTGCCGAGTTTACTAACCTTGCATTGTCCTTAATAATAAGCAATGGTGTGTCTTAAATCTGTTATTATGCTTTTAACTATTATAACAATAAAGCAGAATAACAAATTTAAGACACACCATTGCTTAAGTCAGCCGGTGTGGTTTGGCCCAGGGTTTAACATGCTTCTTTCAAGTTTCAAGTATCACTCCTTTTTGGAAACCACACCTAAGCAGTTTGGTCATTAGTTCCCTGAGATGTACATCAGATTAATATCAGTTGTCCTTGAGTTCTTTTAGTTCACGAAAAGTTGTAGTTTGTTCTTCGGATTCAGAATTGAGTGTCGGGGGAATCGAATTTCGCCTGGATCATTGCTTCAAAGTAGGCCTGTTGAGGGGCTACTTCGGACAAAGAATAACTTGTGATTCCTGTAATTTCGTGTTTGTGTATGGGGACAGATGTAGAATGCATTTGTATTCGTTTGGTTAGGGGCTTTAGGCCTGTATGTGTGACTCGGGTTATTGCTTCTTGGAGGATAATGTCACACTGTCCTCGATAATACAGGGTTCGCCTGAAAGTAGTTGGTGCCGAAGTGACATTGTGATGTAGACATAGGGTCCTGTTGTTGAATTTGGGACCGTAACATAAGATGCAGGATCATTCCAGCTTGTGGGTCCTTGCCACCGATGGGACACTATATCCCGGCAATGGTACATGTCAGGGTGTCGGTCTCAGCAACAGCAGCAGTAGGCTACCAGCAAACAAAAAATCATGATATGGAATCCTTCCAAGTGGAATTCAAAGTAGTTTACATGTAGTGGTGTACGGTATGATTATGCCATGTGCTATCCCCTCCATATGCTCCTTGCATTTTAGAATAGGTATTGTTGTGTTACCTGTTGGGGTAGTATACTCCCTATCTCTTCCCTACAGAAGCAAAAGGTTGAAGTTTAGCACCCCGTGATACCCCACACGTGGGTTTAATGGTGGTTCCCGAGAATGGTGCTGACTTGGGACTCGAACTGTTTAGGGTCGCCTGTGGAAGGCGATCTCCTAAATCAGTCCCAAGCCGGTTTAAGTGTCTTGTACTTGGCTGTTCGGTGTTCGTGATCTGTCGACTTGAGGACGGACGACTTCTGCTTGTAGGCATCACATGCATACAAGCCAGGTACGCCGGAACAGTGGAAACATCGGTGTTGCAGAGATCCAGTTGCGGTGTTGCCAATCTGTGAAGCAAGACGGCCCGTTGGATAGTCTTGATGTGCGCGACTTGATTCGGCCTCATGTTCGATGTCAGTTTCACGCGTTGCTTACCGAAACATGACATTCTAAATGGATAGCATTGGAATGGTGTGTACCATGAACCGCCGTGTGCTCGAAAACTAAAGTCAGTGATATCTATCTGGCGTGCGAAAATTAATCTAGGAGCGCCCGCGAAGGCATTTCACGACGAGCTGCCGTTGTCCAGTCGTACCTTTAAACCCTGGGATGGTAGTTAGGGTTGCCGTCCGTTGGGCTTCGGATTCGTTTGTATGCGGAGGACTTGCGGAACCTAGCAGGAAATGTGCCCTGGTTGCATACAAACCCTCAGCACTTCTGTATGTGAGTGTGGCTCATGTCCATTCATGCCAGTACTTGTTTTCACAGACAGCTGAGGCCATGAATGTGAGGTCAGTGGCTGCTGCATGGGTCGCAGCATTCTCGGCCATGAATCTGTCATCCCTTCGGGAAATGTGTCGGCGATGAATGGTGCCTCGGAGTGGAATCTCACGAAGTATGCAACTAAACTGCTAGGCAACTGAGGTAGTGCCTGTGGACCACGGGATTGACTGCTCTGATTCTGTCCCTTCGGGAATGTTTGGGATGATTGTGCCTCGGAGTTGACCTTTGTCAATTTGTGTAGCAACTTACTGTTCCAGGATGTTCGAAGATTGTGCATTCTTTGCTTCAGCTTGTGGTTGTGTTGCTGTCTGAGGCGAGCTATTTCTATGACTGGTGAGTCATTCAGGTGGCTGTGACAATGATGAAAGGTGCCTCGGGAGTCTTGTTCAGTTTTCATGGATGTGACAAAGTGCCTCGGACTTCAGTCTTATGAAAGACCAGTACTGTCGAAGTGCATGCAAGGATTGTTGTTACTTATGTCCCCACAATATGAGGTGGCCTGTCAAATGTGATATGAATTGCAGCCTTATCTGAATGTGGGCTGGCGGGGCCCTTGGGGACGCCACTGGATTGCAAGCATACTGTCAACTTATAGTTTCATGAGCATATGCTTGAAATGTACCCATCCGGTCCTACAGCTCAGGCACATTATGAATTGTGGAAGTGTGCTGGCAGCCGCTGGGTGATGTGGCTTGGAGTCAAGCAGAATCTCGACTTATGCCTGAATGTGTTCACCATTGCAACCTGTGTTGGAGCTGAGGAAAATAAAGATTGCGTCTGGGATGGAAGCTGCTGAGAGTGTCGCTGGACAGCAATTACAAATTTGTTTTGCAAACTTGTGTCATCATGTGGACTATAACCATCCACTGTTGCAACCGAGGACAACATCAGTATTGGGCTGTGACTGGGCCCCTCTGCACTGGATCACGGCTGTGCGAGTCCTGCTGCAAACATGACGTCGAGCTGTGCGCGCGATAGTTGCAGAGTGTAGGGCTTGTGTGCGAGTGTGCTCACCATGACATGTCGTGTCTGTGTTGGGCCTGTGCGTAGGGCTTGTGTGCGACTGTGCTCTCCATGACATGTCGTGACTGTGTTGGGCCTGTGCCACTACAGCGGACCTTCGGTGACCCTGGCTCTCAGACTGCAGTGTTTCTGCTGAAACCTAGGTTAGGACTCATGCTGAGCGATGTGATATCTCTAAGTCCAACCTGAAGTAGGATTTTGGAGCAGTGGAATGTCTACTTTGTACTTGTCATCAGACTCTGTTGTAGATGATGGTCTGTAGTAAGCACTAGACTAAGACTAGCTTCGTCGACTTTCAGGTCTCACACAGTCGGGCTCGAACTGTTTTCATGGTGGGTCGTAAAAGAAAGAGGCCGGAGACGACTTCTGATGATGACAGCTACGACAGCTGCTGTTCCGATGATGACTCTAGCAGTCAGAACTGCAGTTCTTCTACAGATATGAGTTCCAGTGAGAGTGACAGTGCTGAATCCGAGTCATCGTCTGCTGAGCTTCCGTTGGCCAAGCTGGCTAATCTTTCGTTCAACCATATCTTCATGGCAGATGAAGATTCCTCGTCAGATGAAGACGTGTATCAGCGATCTGGAAAATCCAAGGCGAGGCTCACTGCCTCACTGAAGCAGAGCTGCTGCAAGGGCCGTTGCAAAAGGAATTTGAAGCCGATTTGGAAGTCGGTCTGTTATTTGGTCGCCTGTTTTTGGGCACTGTCGAAGCAGGGCCAAGACGGATTGCTATGGAGCCTGCAGAACCCGTTGTTCTACTCGCAAACTCAAGACGACGATTCAAGTGACGAATCCGAAGATACCAGCTTCAGTGTCGGAAAACACTCTCCGCGAATCGAGTGGCGTTTTGAAGGTGCTTTGCTGCAAGGTAGCTTCCTTTTCTCCAGTCCTGGGACCCTACCTCCACCCCACCCAAACCAGGTTTCAGGGCAAGGCCTTACCTTGCCAAATTCAGTCCTGAGCGAGATCTGAGGTGTTCGTGTATGCAGAAAGGCTTTCATCCAGATTCTTGGCATATCGCCAAACAGATTGGTTCGATGCCGCCGGAGCTTCCGCGGCATGGACTTGCGCAAGTTCCGCTCCATGGATTGAAATATAATGATGTAAGTGTTCTGGGGTTGCTGGCTTGTGTCATGGAATCAGTCGTCCTTATCTAGAGATTTCCCTAAGTCCCAGGCAGGCCAAACACTTCAGCTCCGATGTATGCCTCCTGTGTGGCTTTTATCCAAAAGCTTTATTGGGGTATCGCAGAGCCAATGCCGCATGAGTGCCCTGGCAGCATCAGAATCAAAGATCGTGTGTTTGTATGTGTTGACCATGAGGTACACCATACTGCAATGGTCACATAGCACTTCCAAGAGTCAGTGCCAGGTTAAAGGTGAAAGACATGGCTGCCGGTGACTTTGTGACCACGGGTGTGTGCCAACAAGATGTAATGAAATGCCTCCTGGATGTATCCTTGCAACAAGAACTGCAGGGAATACTGGAGCCAAGACACCTACCAAAGAAGTACCTACCTCCTGGAAAGAGGTCCGACCTATACCACCTGTATGTGGCTTCTTGTATGGCAGCAGAATCAGAGGTGGCCTCTGTCAAGACGTTTTACCGGGCATTCGAGCAATCTGGCTTTGCAAAGGTCCTCCGTTTCAGGCATAAAACACAGCACACCGAATGCATGATTTGCTCAAGACTTAAATCTGCAATTGCAGCCTCCAGAAACTTTATCGAGCATGCCGAGCACTGCGACAAATATCATCGACATTTGGGTGGTATGTTTGCAGATCGGCGTGTGTATGCCTCACTAAGGGCAAGAGTTTCCCGGCATGATTGAATAGTTGTTACACAGCATGTTTTGTTTTGTATGTCCTCATGTAACACCTGACCTGGGATTCTCTTCAGACACAGGTCGTCAAGGATGGAGATCTTTTGCTGGCTATCGTAGACGGTATGGACCGGAGCAAGTATGCTTTACCAAGGTGGTTTAACAACCGAACCCCGAAGGGAGCCGATAAGAAAAATCGGCCATCAATGGATTTATATGCTTGCATACTGCACGGTCGAGCTGTGAACATCTTCATCACGGATGAGAACCAAACCGTGGGGGCTAATTTTGCAGCTGAGATTTGGTCCCGTTCTGTACAAAAGGCTTGGGAGCAGGCACAGCGTGACAACAAACCGTTTCCTTCTCATGCCATACTCTTCGGTGACAACACATCTCGTGAGCTTCGCAACAGTTGCTTTTCAAAGCTCTTCTGTGCGATTACCAATGCTGGGTGTTTTACGTCCGCCTCAGTCAAGCATTTACCAGTGGGTCATACCCACGAAGATATTGGTGTGGGGCCAAGTTGTTGCTTGTGTCGAGTAAGGCTGTCTGCTGAGTGGGGAACACAAAACACTGTTACAACCCAACTCAGACGCTTTCTTCGGAATGCTGACAACCATGATCAATGGATGTTCGGATGAGATGCTCCTTGGACACTACTTTGAGGTCTTGGAGGTTGAAAACTACTGGTTCGTCTTGCAATGGGGTTGCTCGGTCTTGCTTGCCACTATTCGAGGCAACGGCCGATAGATATTATCAACATCCTGAAGAAGAAGCTGGCGCCAATGTTTGCCAACAGAGTGGAGGAGCTCAACATCGAACATGTGACTTGTGTCAGAGATTGGGATGCGGAGTTGCCCAATGCGGTGAAGCTGTATGGAGCTTACCGAAGAAGGAAGGGTGATCTAGATGCCAACAGAATCATTCCCCATTCCTTCACATTTGTTCGGAGAGAGAGCTACCTGTACAGAATTCAGAATCAGCCAGTTCTTGCAATCCTTCACAGGTTCAAAACCTCAAAGTTAGTGTGATCTTGCTGGCTTAGTGCAACCTTCGGCGAGCCCACACGTGTTAAAGATGTAATTGAACCTGTCATTCACTGAGGCTTACCGAATCGAGTTCTTGCGGGTGCCCGTGAGAACCTGCCCCGGCGGTTTCCACAACACGATTCGGATGTCTTTGCCTTCGTGAAGAGGTATATCTCTGATGTGGATTATTCGCAACGGCCCTTGGTGGTGTACCCTGGTAGTGTGCAGCGGGAGACACTCAGATCTCTTCGACGACTATCCGGACCAAATTGCCAAGGCTGCTATGCTTTGATTTGTGTTTCCCCCCGAAAAACTATCCTAGGCCTGTCAGCCGTTCATGTGCATTGTGGTTCCTGTGCTGCTCTCTGGAAAGATGTTTCGAGGTGTGGCCAGACATCTTGAAAGTGCAAAGGCCGAGGAATACTCAGACCTGGCAGATTGGCTGGAACAGTCATTTCCCCACCGTTACAGCCGTGGGGTGCACTACCTGCGCCAGCTCTCAGGTGAGACAGCCATGCCACAAGAAACGTTACCCAGGCTTTCATGGTTGTCACCGAACCAGATTCAGCTGGCGGCCCCCCCTCGAGTTGTGTTACCGGACCCGCTGGAGAATGATACCCACAACTTGAGGGTTCAGTTTCACAGGTTGTAAGAGCTCTGAGTTTCCGAGCCATCGAGAAAGAACAATGGAAGGCTTGCCTGAACTTTTGGAAGCTGTAAACCTTCTGCGAAGACAGGATTCACGGCTGCTTCGTCTTGTCGAAGAGATTCGTTGATTCAAACTTGCAATGTTTCGTAAGGCCGAAAGGGTCGTTTGTGGAAGGTCCCAGATCAAAGTCTGTGGAAGGCTCTCGGTCCCTTGGTCGTTTGTGGAAGGAAGAGGGTTGTCTCTCTCAGCAGATGTTTCTGGAAGGCCCCAAGGGCCGCTTGTGGAAGGTCTTTCATCAAAGTCTGTGGAAGGCTTGATGTTGTCTGTGGAAGGAAGACTAAGAGGGTTGCCTGTGGATGATTGCGATGTGTGCAGCCAATCGCTTGCATTCATGTTGTTTTGGCCGAAAGACGGTTTTTGGTGTCTGAGTAACATCCAGCGCGGCCATCCTTGTGCCACGATGGACATTCGTCCAAAGGACGAATCACAGGAGGAAAGTGCACTGCCGGCGGCCAGCGAGGCCGCATCAGGTGGTGGTGTGTGCGAGCTCGGCAAGACTCCGACCAGCCTCACAGCGCGGATCGAGATGGCCTTCAATCAGGCGCGCGGTTAAAGTATACTGTTGGGCCTCGAGTGGACTAGAGACCAATGTTGGTGGTATCGTAGCCTATTGATCCTTCGAGGTTTGTGCTGATGGCAAGCACATCGGGGATGTGCTCAGGGAGATGTTCCCCCACAACATTGAGGGGCACACAGCCTTTTGCAAGGCCTTGCTTTCAGTGCCCAAAGGTATCTGGCATGCAGGCTTTGCCTGTCACTGTGTCATTATTTGTATTTGTGTGTGTGTGTGTGTGCGGTGTGTCCTTGCAGGTCATGTTGACTACCCTTTCCATCCCGGCCGTGGCTTCGAAAGTCGAGCCCCACCGTGCAATCAATTATATTCCCAAGGACAATGTCAACGACTTCTGGATGAATCCTTGGCAGATCGACTACTCCCGAAGATGCAAGTATGGTGTCCTGTCTGAAGATTAGACACAGTCAGCAGAAAGGCCGGTAGATGAGGACATGATGTTATGGTGTGGCATGGCAGGGCACCTCATGATTGTGCTTGCTCTTGCATGTTGTGGTGCGCCCAAGGTGAGCACGGGAAATTCCCAGATATGTGCACATTGCGCATCCACTTTTCATCGATCCTGCACCGTGGCTTCCAGGCTTTCCGAGAGCCGCTCGAGGTGCGGTTTCCTGCGGATGCTGATGTGCCACCAGGACATTCTGCAGTGATGTCTTTAATGCTGTAGACCCATTCAAAAGGATGCTTTAAACCATTCTTGTCATAGTTATGACGACGACCTGAGGACAGCCTGCGATTGAGAATGTCCCCATCTTCCAAGTGAAGCTGGTGGACGGCTTCACGAAGAGCTTGTGTGTGCAGACGATTTTCGCAATGATACACCATATGGTGACATGGCTCATTGTGATATGTATCTGTTAAGTATGTCTCTGTGGGCTGGACCTGGGAACTTGTTAATGCGTTGTTGTGTCTTGTTCTTAGTCTCAGTGTGTACCTGCAACAAAGCAAAGCTCAGGGTATCACTGCAGATGAAATCTCTGGAGATGCAGACTTCGCAAACTGCCTTGCATCTTGCAAGTACTTGAAGGGCAATTTCACATACCATGAACGGCCGGAGATGTATCTCTTCGAGTCTCTGGCTCTGTGCCAGAGGACCTCGGAGAAGCAGAGTGCCTCAGCCCTCGATCTTGCAAGTGCTTTTGCGGAAGCTGTGCGCATCAAGCGTGCTGTGCTGGGCCAGAAATCACTGCGAGATGTGCTTGGACTGTGTGTGTCGGAGTACAACAAGGCCGTGGGCCGGGTGCCTTGGACATCACATTTGATTTCATTGGGATCTGAGTGTTTGTTTATTCTGTGTATGTTGCTTTATTCATGTAGAAGGAGCGGTGGGGGATGGGTGGCTGGGTGGCTGGGTGGGGGAGGGTGTGTGTGTGTGTGTGTTAGTGTGTGTGTGTGTGTGTGTGTGTGTTGGGGCGTGTGTCTGTGTGCTTCTCTTGGTTTTTGTTGTTGGTGTGTGTGTGTGTGTGTGAGTGTGTGTGTGTGTGTGTGTGTGTCTTTCGCAAGGTGGTCTTATCTTCTAGCCCTTGCTTGATTTGAAAGATGCTGCTGCTTGCAGACGATGTGCTTCTATTTCTCCTTCTTGCACCTAGGACCACAAAGTCAAGCAGGAGACGCAGAAGATTATTTACAATGTTCTGCGATGCCCGTTGGAAATGCGGGAGATCTTGGCCCAGGTGTATGGTGAGTACCGCCACTACAATGCAGGCAGTGCACTAGTGTGCATGTGTAGACTTACAGCGTGGCTTTCAGCTTCATGGACTATGTGTTGTTATCTATCACATGCAGTCTCAGTCCCCATCTCTCTCTCTCTCTCTTTATTTTTTTTCTCTCTCTCTCTCTCTCTCTATCTCTCTCCAGCTCCATCTCTGTATTCAGTGCAAGTCTTGCACCGGCCAGCGCTGACTCTCGAGAATCTGGCGGGTGACTTCTATGTGCCGGGCACGAACCTGGGGAAAGGCCAGGGCGGCAAGTGGCCTGAAATCTTGGAAGCTTGGCTCCCATCCACGAACAATCACGAACTTAATACCATGCTGTAGGGATTCTGACAGTCTGAGCAGTCTGGTCATTGGGGTTCAAACATCGAAGCACAGAGCTCGGGCTGTGGGTTTGACTTGAGAAGACCTGAGGAAGTGACGGATGCCTGCACAATCACCTGGTTGAACCGGGTGGTTGCTGCACATCGGAGCAAGGCCCCTCCGGGGTCTTCTGTCAAGAGCCAGGCGCTGGGCCAATACCCATGAGATGTTGTGAGACATGGCTTCATGTGTGTCTGTGTGTGTGTATGCGCGTGTGTGCAGTCGCTCCTGTATCTGTGTTTCTTGCTCGGGCTGCCCTGCAGAAAAACGCGCAAATGAGCAATGAGATGCTGCGCGAGACGATGGAAATGTGCTGCTTGTGGCAGTGGCTCTCTCCGAGCTTGAAAAGGATGGTCGGCTCCGGGCCAGGCTACGACAAGATTCTGGAGGCTTGGAAGATGGGGAGCCTCGATAGCACTTAGAAACTCGTGCTCATGTGTTCTGCAAGACAGAGCGACCCTCGATCACGATTGGTGTTTCATTCTCAAGTGAAAGACAGACCTGTGTCCCTCAGGTTTCTGTTTAGTGTGTGTGTGTGTGCGCGTCTGTCAATCAGACCAGTGTGCCATGGCGAAGTTCACGAAAAGCTGTGCGAAGTTTTTCATCCGCCACCGACTCTACAAGCTCCGACAAATTTGGAACAAGATCCACTATCTGGACAGATCAGAGCCTTGACTTGCTGTTTGTTTCTTCGAAGTCTAGCAATCCTGTTCGGTTTGTTCTATTCCCTTACAAGCTGTCTGAGTTCCAAGGAGTTCGCGTCTGCTAGGGAGTTGGGCAACACATTGGCGGATCTCGCTGCCGAGTACGAGCGTGAATGGATGGGTCAAGAGGATGCAAGATGGGAGGGACCCAGTACAACGATGGAGACGGAAGCATCCGGTTCTGCTGGTTCAGAGCAAAGCTCAGGATCGGCGGACAAGCCGTGCCGCCAGTGAGTACATACACCTAATTAGCATTTTGGGCATCCTAATTAAGTGATTCGTATGCAAGCCTGTGCGATGGCTGGATCGTCATGCATGAGGGACACACTTCCTGCACCTACGAAGGAAAATGAATGTATCAGTCATTCTGAAATTGCCAGCCTTGAGAATAAGAGCATAAAGCCGAACATTGGGAAACATGGCCTGGGAAAGTAATGTATTTCTGAAATCCGACACCGGGACTCCACAATACATTCATCCGCGCAGATGGTTGTAACACCGATAGGCCGAAGCAGGCAAATGAATGTATTTTGGGGATTAGAATCCCGGGCTTCGAAAATACATTCATCTGCGCAAATGGTTGTATTTAGTAAAGAGGCAAACATATCTAATGTATTTTCAGAAATAGAATCCCAACATCCCAAAATACATTACATATGTCTGCAAGATACAAAAATACAGTCATTTGCGCAAATGGTTGTATTTTCAGGATATCGATCCAAGACAGAATTTTTACATTCATTTGCCTCCACGGCACAGATTTGAGGGACCTGGGGCCAGTCATCCGTGTGTGCCAGCAACATATAGAAATGCATCCAAATGCGCAAATGAATGTATAATCTCAATCACAGACATGGATCCAGGACAGACGTCTTACATTCATTTGCCTCCAAGGACAGGCTTCTAGGTGCCCCTTCGGCTTGCAACTATGTCAGTTCGCTTCCTACTTTTAGTGAAATCATACAAGAACATATTGTACCTTGAAAGTGTATATATATATATATGTATATATATATATATATATGTATGTGTGTGTGTCTGTGTCAGATGCACAGCTAAGAAGAGAAAGTATATCTTGATGTTTGACATCCTCAGACCTCTAGTCTTTAAGCAAGAAAACATCACCAAACGGATTGAAGTCTTATTGCTGCCTGGCAACTAAATTGTTATTAGACTGACCTTTGAATCTTTTGTGCATGGCAATGTCCAGACTTTGCAGTCAGCTTCCCATCCTCCAACAGCATCCCCATCAACCGCCTAGTGTGTCTTGTCATGTCTGGTGCAATGAGTTGTTTCCTGCATGCCAGTTTCAAACGACATTGCTGGCCCATCCAAGGGCTTTGGATGCTGAACTCAGGGGAGTCGTGAAAGCGAAGGACGCGCGGTTTGAAGCAAATCGGCTGGGATTCGTCCTGGAAGCGCAAGGATCTGCTCAGCAGCTCTACCTTGAGCAAGGACAGAGCAGGATCCAGAACGCCCTGAAGCAGGCCGAGCGAAGCGCCTTCGAGTTGTTCCAGAGGCAGCTGCAGAATGATCAGGCCCACTTCCGGTCGAGTCTTGGATGCACATACATGCGTGTACTTCAGTGTGTCATGCTGCAGTTGGTTCCTCTTGCTGCTGGATATGGCAATGACAATCTTTTAACAAATGCCTTAAGGGAGATTCTGAGAACGTCCGGTGATGCGGAGCGCAAGCGGCAAGCTGCTGTGTCGCTTCTGGAGGATTGCTGACTGTTGACCTAAGATAGTAGCAGTGGCCAGCCGTGAGTTTCGTTTCTATCCGATTCTGTCCATGTCTGCCCTGCAGACGCTGCATAAGACCGGGTGGATGCAGATCCGCAGCTACGGGGAGGAAAACTTTCCGGTGTTCAATCTCATGCCGAAAAAAAGGACTGGGGTTGAGCGCGACTACGAGGTGAAGCCTTTGGATCCCCAGCTCCAGCCCTGGCTTGCCTCGTCCTTGACTGGCTTGCAAGGTGGTGTGCGAAATGGAGGCAGTGAGCTCGTGGTGTATGTGGCTAACCTGGTTACCCAAGGTGTCGTCAGTGCACCGAAGGTGAGCTTCCTGGTTCAGTCCTTGCAGAGTGGTGCTGCCAATATGCCGAACTCCTTTGTGGGTGTTGTCTTCATGCCCAACCGGGCGTGTGATGGACGAGTGAAAACGTGCCTAGGTAGCAATGACTCAATGATTGAACAATAATGTAAGATGAATAATATCCCAATCCGACTGAGGTGTGGTTCTCGTAACCAAAAACATTCTAAAATAAAGAACACTTAATTAAAGCGAGAGCTGCTTTCCCTCCCAATGTAACTATGAAGGGTCTACATAGGTAGCTGTGTTTGTATTGCAAGAGAACTGGTCTTTAAGATGAACACGAACCGATATGAATGGACTGAACTCACGACGACTAATACCTGCTTCCCGGTGCCATTCGTTGTCGAACCTTTCGGAGGAATTTAGCTTTGAGGAATGGGAACAAACAGGGACGAAGGTTCAGAATGACTGGGGAAGGGGGTGGATGGGAGGGCACTTTTTTCACACGAAGCTGTGCATACATGGGATCTTTTCAGTTCGTGTCGAGCCTTGCTCTCGTCGTCTTCTGCTAAGTGGAGGCATGCAAACTCCAGAGAGGTTCAGCCGTTTCATTGGCATCTTCATGTATTTCCCGCATCCGTGAGGAGGGCACTTATTATAAGGAGGACGGTCTTGCTGCATCAGCCGAACAATCCAAGGAAAGAGCAGCAGGAGCAGGAGGAGGACGAGATGAACAAAGACGTGGGCGAGGACGATGGCAACGATGCCGAGAATGAGGGTGGGAAGCTATCCAAGGCGGAGGCATCGTTGGCGCTGAGAGATTTTAAACACAATCTCCTAGTCACACTTCAAGAGCCGGCAAGGGGACTGGAGGTCCGGGGGCTCACCGTCATATTTGATGATGCAACGGTCTACGGGTTGCGAACCGCCTTCCATGAAGCCTGGCTCATCACCAGCACACAGGCCACCAGCTTGACCCGGAAGACCCTTTTCAAAAGGCTTGTGATCGACAAGGTTCCGATGTTGCCTCGCGGGGTGGCTTGGTCTGCTTCCTTTCACGTTTTGGAGGGTAGTATAATCTGTGTTTATGAGCCAAATGTTAGAGTTACAGTTGAAGATGAAAAGTTGGAAACCCCATTGGAAACCCAATGATTCATGGCCTCAAGTTTAGTAGTGTATAAGGATGTTGAATACCAACACTAATTGTCCTTAACCAGATTTTGATTTTTCTGGGATACTGTAAGCTTTCAAATTTAGTTCCCATGATACACCACAAGAAGCTTGATGTGCGAACGAGTGTATGACTGAGGAGATGGTGAAAGTTGAGGTCGGTCGCAAAGTTTGTGCGGATACGGATCGGCTGTCAGCGGCCCAGGACACTCTTCGTGTTGAGTTTCAATGGCTCTTAGCACTTAAATCAAGAAACATGTTTGTTTGCTTGGCCTGGCAGGAGATGAGACAGCACCTTGCCGGGACCGGGTTCATGAAGCGGGTGCTGCATGCATTGGAAATCACCAAATCGCACACGGTGATTGTGGACCTCTTCGGCCACGACGGATGGGTTGCACTTGCAGCCCTGCAGCTGCAAATGGAGAATGCAAAGTGTGTTTGTGCCATGGTCGCACACACCGACGTGGAGCACAAGTTCTGCAAGGAATTCTGAAGTTTAAACAGTCATGGCACGCTCAAGCCCTAAAGTCCACCCTTGTTTCATTCTGTGGCTTTGACTTCAGGATGTGATTCTGCACTCCTTGTTCAGCAAGGCGAAGGCGAAGCAGATGGTTATCAATGGATTTCCCGACTTTGCCGCCGCCATGTCGGATCTTTCGAAGGTGCACACGAGCGAAGCCCGGTCGGATTACGATTACCAGGTGACTGTGCCGGTGGGTGAATGCCTGATCGTCCTCCAGGTGCCCGGAGGTTTGGGGTTTCAGGTGAGGTGTGGCTGGCAGCTGTTAGTGCTGTGGCGAGGCGCTGAAGAGCAAATTCGAGGCATCCGAGGTGGTGTCCGATGACTTCCGTGCTCTCCTGGAGAAGCACGACCGCGACTTCAACCGAGAACACAAGACGGCCAGTGGGCCTGCGCCTGGGGATAATGAGGCCAAGCACCAAGGCAGGAGCCCCAAGAAGTTGGTGAAGTCCTACGATGATGTGGCGAGCTTCCATGCCAATCGCAGCACGTGTCTTGTCTAATATGTTTGTCTTGCTGTTGCTGTGTTCATAGCAATGGGGCTGCCTGGAATCGGAGGCTGATGGAGTGTGTCTTTCAAGACTTCTGTATGCTGTATGATGTGGATGATGCGAGCCTCTGGATCCACAGCGACAGGATTACAAATGTTCCGTCGAACATGGAATTCTTTGGGTTCGGGTCTGGAGACTTTGCCGACGGTGCAACGGCAAACGACGTTCTTTCAGATCCGAGCGGAAGGTGGTTCCGGTATTCCCTAGCCGGCTCCATGAAGGACCTGCTGGTCATAGTGGAGTGTGACCGCAAGTTGCCGGAGGAGGTAAAATCCCGGGCGATTTGGAACAAGGTCACAACACTCAGTCAATGCGGTTAGCAAGTCAACACAACATGTCAGCGCATTGAAGTCACAGTGTGGTTTAGTCCGTCCTTCATCCATTGTATTCATATCGGAATCTAAGTTAAACATCGAGGATTTTTATATGAGTCTGCTGAGGTCATGACTATGAAAGACTTCCTGGTGGCCCTGGAAGATGCAGGTGAGCTCGTGACCATCATGGGCCACACGAAGAAAGGGGACGGCGACGAGCTGAAGTGTGACGATAAGATTGTTTTCGTCATGGATTCACTCAAAAGCGGTGCGAAGAAGCGCAAGATTTCCAAGGCCTGCAGTTTATTGCGATGTTCCGGTGCAGAGTTTGTGTCCCTCCCTATGCTTCTCTCTCTCTCTCTCTCTCTCTCTCTCTCTCTCTCTCTCTCTCTCTCTCTCTCTGTCTGGGAGGTTTGCCAAGCAGGTGTTCGTGTGTAGTTGTTTGCCCGATGTGGTTTCGAGGCCCGCCCGCTCACCTTCGGTGCATACATGGATGCCGCCAAAATCCGTGCTCTCCGCCCTCCATTCCACGTGACATGGCGTATGAGGCCGGTCTACATCTGCCCTCGAGGTGATAGCTAACTGAGACCGTGCAATGAATACCTAAATCTGCTGGAATCTGTCTGCATGTGTTTGCAAAACAACACTGATTCCGAGCCCTTCAGGCTCACTCATCATCGAGTTCTCTCGCCTGTGAGGCCTGTGCTACTCCATGGCCAAGAGGTGCAAGTCACACCGGGTGTGCTCCGACTTTTCTGAGCTGAAACGCTCTTCGTCTTTGGGTCATGTGTGACTCGGGGAATCTATCAGGCGTGTGCCTGTGTCGCTGGTGTACATGAATGTCTGGTACTGATCTGATGAACAACTACTAGCTTTTGGGGGCGTCCTGTGTTAGACCTTATAGGTCCTGCAAACTACAGCTACATTCTTCCCGGCCCTCCATGACTAAATAAGGCTGCCAAGCACGTAAGCACGTCTGTTGCCACCAGCAGCAGCGCAGACACCTGATGGAGCACCTTAGAAGGTGTTGAGTCACAGCATTTTGCTGAAGGGCACCGGTCTCCTGACATAGGCTGCTCTTATAGGAAGTCTAGGATCCTCGGTCTGGGCCTGGTTGTCCTGTCTAAACTGCACACAAACACACGCATCGATTCTGCTACTGTCCTTTGTTACGAACTGCCCCGTTGAGACTATAGAGAGCCGTTTCTTAGAACTCAGAACTTAGAACCGACTATAGGATACATGTGTTTGGACCGGGCAGCTGGGCTTGCCGGGGCGATTTCTCTCACTCGAGGGGCCATCGCATGCGGACCACAATGTACTGTGACAGTCTGCTAACCCCTGACCATCCTTCAATGCTGGTCGTCGCAAAATCCCTGAACGACTTCACTTATGAATGAGGTTCAGGTGCCAGGCAGCAAGCAGCAGCTGTGTCGGCAGTGAAGTGCAGTAGCCGCGCGAGTGAAGTGTGCAGCCGGTCCTGCAATCAGCTTACTAAGATGTCACAGGATGTTTGGGTTTCAGTGCGTCTACTTGTCGACCTCACAGGATTTTTGGGCTTGAGTGCAACCACTTTTGTCGTGGTGGGCTGTGGCCAACCATGGCGGGATTTCACCACGTGACTAGGCTGCTATGGTCTAAAATTATTTCGATAAATCCAGCACAGACCCTATGTAGGAAGAACTCCTCAACAATCAAGGTGGATTCCCAGAGCACGGAAAGTTCACCATCCTTCACCGTGCCGGCCTTCCGCACGGATGACTACGAGAACGATCTACATACCCTCAACGTCGCCGCCAAGCAAGCCGAAAAGAAAACCAAGAAGGAGGACCAGGAGCCAAGTAGAGCGACCGGCCTCAAGAAGCTGCCTCGTTTTGAGGTGAAGGAGGGCAACAGTCTTGATGGACAAGAGCAGGGTGAAGAGGAACCGGAGGAGTTCGAAGAAGACGACTTTGACGAGGACGAGGATGAGGCAAATATCCCAAAGAAAAGGCCCAGCCGCAAGAAAAAGAAGAGCTCCAGCAGCGACGCGCCCGACCGCAAAGTAAAGAAACATAAGAAACATGATGATGATGATGATGATGAGGAAGATAGTGGGGAGGCAGGCTCGTGTGCATGACCATATCTCACTCTCTCTCCTCTCACTCTCTCTCCTCTCCTCTCCTCTCCTCGGATCTCCTTATGCTGCAGGTCCGCAGGAAGAAGCCGCGGACGAAGGCCAAAGCATCGAAGAAGGATACCGGCCGAAAGGCAAGTGGGAAGGAGAAGAAGAAAAAGAAGACAGAGAAGAAAAAAAAACCGAGCTCGAGGAAAGGCGGGCGCAAGAAGGCCATGGGCGACGAGAACGATCTCGGTGCTCTGGCAAGCTTGATGCAGGACCCTGTTCCTGCATAGTACGAGTTTGCTGTTGCTTTGGTGTCTCTGGCCAACTTGTTGTCTTCACACGATGTTGATCGCAGGATGCCGAGACGATGTTTTCGGGGAACTCTCAGATTGATCTACGGTTCTCATCGGGAAGCGAAAGCTACGATGATGAAGAACCTTAGCTGCAAGAGATCTAAATTGTAGAGCCCAAGGCCCACCGCCTCCAGTCAAGACGCTTGAACCTGAAAGGCCTTGGAGCCTTCGCCTGCCTTAAACCCGAGTTCTACTAGCCCCACAATGTCGACACTTTGAGCTGGATCAGGATGAATCTGTGTCCTCCGCGCAGGATCACTTGTCAGCAGCTTGCCTTGGCTGTGGGGTTTTTGCTTAAAGTACACAATACAATTCAAGCAGGGCTCCGCAGCAGTAGTATTTTTTGGTATTCTCGGTTTCGAGACAGTGACATCGGATAACGGTCTTCAATGCCGTCACGACATTTCGTTTTAAAGGTTTAGTGCGACTGTGATATTGTAATCAGGTGTGCGCCGAGCACTTGTGTCAGGGGTATTAGCCTTCAGGACTGCTCCAAAATCGCAGGCCGAATAATATAGGGCGGGAATGTTACACCCTCTGGGCTCTGTCCTCCTGTATGCAACCTGCTCAACACAGCCCCATCGGGCCCCAACCTTAAAGAACCCATCCCAACTTCTGTCTAACCTTTTTAAACCAGTGAATCTCTGAATCTTTGAGAAGCCTTAACCCCGACAACCTGCACCCCCAACTTCTGTTGTTTTTAAACCCTGACCCTGAGAAGCCCTAATCCCTACCGTACACCCAAATCGCCAGAATCCCGGATTATTTGTGAAAGTGTATCTCATGGTATTAAGCAGTTCGGCGTGTGTGGGGCCCCCCCACACCACAGTTTCCAGGGCTTTGTAGAGTTCTAGCAGGGTATTGCAGGTTACTGTACTAAGGCTTCCATGCATACAGGTTTTTCGAAACACAGGGTGCAAACCACAAAACCGGGCAAAGATGTAGAGGTATGTCTCTATGTGTTCACACATGTATACACACACATATGTATATAGATATATATATATATATATATATATATATATATATTTATGTATATATATATATATGCACACTATGCATGTATGCATGCGTATGCATGTGTTTGCATGTACATATATATATATACCCCAAGGGTCCAAAGGACCCAATAATCAGGTACTCGGTTTTAGGATAGTAGTTATGTAGGTTAGGATTTCGGTGAGTATATGATTATTGGGTACTTGGACCCTTGTGGTATACATGCATGTGATCGAACAGAACCTTCGAAATCCGAAAGCTTGATTTAAATTCATGGACCGAGTAGATGTAGAATCATCATTGGTTCAATACATATATATATATATAAATATATATATTGAACCAATGATGATTCTACATCTACTCGGTCCATGAAAGCAGAGGCCTCGAAAAGCCGAAGCAACTAGCAACAAGCCCCTGAACCTCTAACTGTCTTCACGGTCCCTGCTCCCTGCTCCCTCAACCCATTTAAATTAGAGGATACCTAGTTAGGCTTCAAATCTTCAACCTTCAAGGCTCCAGCTTGGCAGACCGATACAATCTAGCTTGGGTCCGGTTGCAGGGTTCAGGTCGGGGCTCGATGTTTAGACTTCTCAGAATTTAGCAAATGTTTCGAATTAAATTACCGATTCTAATCCAGTACTATGTAGGAAAGAAGCTTGAGGGCATTTAGGGTGTCGGGTTTAGGGCTGTATTGTAGTATCTCTGCACTAAGCAGGAGAAGGCCCAAAACTATACGGGCAGAGTCGGTGCCCGACCCGAGCCAAGATCCCAATGATGCAGCTTTCCAGGAATCGGCGAAGGATATGACGGCCGTCGGCAACGAAGTCTGCGGCGACCAGGGCGCGGAGCCTGCATCTTGATCGCACTTATCCAATTTGACTGTGCTACATCGTCTTGGGAAAGTTGAAGTGGTACGAGTGTGCAGACGCAGGCGCACACAGGCCCACATAAAGTCCCGAAGCCAACATGACCCACCCGACGTGCCTTCCATACAGCTGCAATCATCTGTAGATCACTGTAGATGCATCTCGGCGATACACTGATTGGGCTGTGAGTGTTCGGAGCTTGCGCCGATAGGGTACTTATAAGGTCAAGGCTTCGGGTACTCTTGATTTGACAGACTGGAACCTATATGGTGGATGGTCCTGTGTTTTGAAGCTAGTTTCGCGGCACGGTGTTTTCGGATCCTTGCTATTCTTAGACGATCCTAGTTTCAAGCAGCGAAGATGTATGCATGTATATGTGCGCCCATGCATGTGGAAATGTGGTTTAGTGTGTATGCATGTTTGCATCTATCTCTGAGGGTGATTCATGGTCTGCCCGGCACAGCATGTGGATGTCTGTGTGTGTGTGTGCGTCCGGCAAAATGTGACCTTTGATCCTCTCGCTCCCAATGCAGTATGCTCAATTTGTCAAGCAATGTTCTATTCAGAAGCTGAAATTATCATTCCCTGGGCTAATGTTGCCAAGGCTCGGTCCAATGAATGTGCCAGCACTGCTGAATCCTGCTCTTGTTGGGGGATCTTAAAGTCGTCAACCTTAACATCGGCTCAGCTTCGGCTTGAACTTATTCACGGTAAAATACAATCAACCACTAACTGTAAGTTCACCTTGGACATGGGGGGTCACCCTTGCAACTTACATCAGGAAGCGCTTCGTTTTCGTTCATGAGATGTAGCTAAGGCATCGATGCTACATGCTGAGAAAACCCGCGAGTCGTCTACCGATGGCAATGATGATGATCAGGCCCGAAGTGTGCTGAGTACTGGGTATAACTCGATGATGTTCTGTACGTAAAATAAACCAACAACACTAAATACCCTCATGCATACAAAGGCCCTCAGTGTGCATCCCTATGACCACGGGGGCAAGCAAAGCCGAGTGGATGACACCTGGCTGCGACTTAAACTATGCCAACATTCGAGTTGATCTGGTTTGGGTGACTGGGTCTACAACATCATGTAAGTCTGATTGTGATTCTGGTGCGATTGAGGACAAGGTGGCCGATGAGAAATCACAAATTTTCTTGGAGCCCTACGTAGAGACGGCCCCCGGGCTATATGTGGATGAGATTCGGGTCAATGTTCACCGATGTGCAACTTCAGCAGCAGCTGCTTGCTCTGGGTTCCTAGATGATTATAGACCCAGGCGCCGACGCCATGTCATGGAAATATGGGCAATGATGATGTGCAGGACACAGCGGTCGATGGAAAGCATGCGACACAGGAATCCCTACAAGTTTCTCCAGAGCCCGATGTAGAGAAGTGCCAAGAAACCCTTTTGGTCGAGACTCGGCTCAGCAACTTCAGCAGCAGTGCAGGTGTTCGGTTTCGGTGGGACCTTGACATAATTCCTAGGTAGCCGAATATAGCCGTGTCGTGGCAAGCTGGACAACTGAGCATAATCAGGACACAGTGGTCGATGGACAACCTGTGACGCAGGAATCCCCACAAGTTTCTCCAGAGCCCTATGTAGAGAGGTGTGCCGAAACCCAGGTGGATGAGACTCGGCTCAATGTTCACCTACTTCCCTCAGTCGTGTCCGGTTTCTATGTCGGTGTGAATGTGACGAAAACCAAGGCACCGACGCCATGTCCTGGAAATATGGGCAATGCTGCTGAGCAGGAGAGTGTGATCGCGACATCGGAATCCCGACAAGTTTCTCCAGAGCACGATGTGGACACGTGCGCCAAAACCCAGGTGGATGAGATTCGGCTCAATTTTCACCTACTTCAGTGTCGTCTTTGTTTCGGTGGGCAAATGACAAAAACCAAGGCTCCGGAGTCCTATGCGCAGAAGTGCGACGAATCCCGGCGCAATGAAGAGTGAGAGAGAGACGAGAGACAGAGAGAGAGAGAGAGAGAGTGTCTGAGTGAGTGTGTGTGTGTGTGTGTGTGTGTGTGGCCGTATGTGGGCCTGTTTGTGTGTGTGTGTGTGTGTGTTATGTTTCAGTGGGAACATGACTAAAACCTGAGGGTCATGGACAAATGAACAATGGTCCTGCTGCCAGTGGCAAGGCTCAGGCATCTGGGTGTGTTGAGAATGAAGTCTACGAACTAAATAATGGTTCAGACTGTGCAACCTTGCCTTTCAGGACGTTCTTGCCTTGGGGTCATCTTTGAGCAAGGGGGCTGATGGCTTGCAGGAGCCCACTTGCGTGTGCTACTGTATCTTAGCCTGATTATGTCTTGTTCGCTTAAACTTCAAAACCATGCATCAGGAGCAGTCGTGTGACGAGGATTGCTTGTCCAAGGACGGAAAACAGTTGTCGTGCATGTTCTGATCAGCAATTACACAAGCTTATCTTGGCTTTGCAGGAGCATGGTTCACCGGCCAATCAGAACTGGGGGCTACACCATATGAAGGACGGCAGCCGGGGAGTTAGCTTCCAAAATGCAGCAAACCCTAGTACACGGGCCTAAACCCCTAACCCCTAAATCCTAATCCCCCGAACCTGAACCCTAAACTCTAAACCCTAAATTTTAAACCCTAAACTCCTAAACCTTAAACTCCTAAACCCCAAACACCGACCCGATTAGGTGGGCTTGGCATAGGTGCTCAGCTTGCTAGGGAGCTGTATTCCTAAAAGGAGGAGACTACCCTTAGTCTTCAATGTCAGTAACTGAAGGCTAAGCCCTAAATCCACCCTAAATCCCGAAGTCCCCCCCGCCCCCCAATCGTATCGAATGCACCGGTCCTTGATCATGAACCGGCTTTTTGGGTCGGCAAGGGATACCTTGTGCGGTGGTGCTTACAACTTCTGGAACCTTGTGCTTATCACTTGCGGAGCAAAGCTGAACTTAGTCTGAAATATTGCGACAATGATTGCAGGAGGCCATGCCACCAGACTTCGAGAACACCCAGTACTACGGTGATGGTGAGGCCGATGTATGGGATGTTCATGGTGTTGAAATATTCGTGTGATCTTAGCATCCTCAGAACACTGCATTCGAAGCCCTGCAACACATGACATGCATGGCGCCCAGTGCGCACTCGCAGGATCGGATCTTCAGAACGGTGCGTGTGGACCTGCTCAGCCCTGAAACCTCCAAGAAGAATGAGACGACCCTTCAGCACATGGAGAATTCGGCTGCAACCTTGTCTGTTTCATCACCCATTTTGTGTGCTGCTTAGCTTCTGCACCAGCAACCAGTCCACGGTCGCATATGAAGCCAGGTATCCTTGGATGTGAGGAGCAGCCCTGCTTCTGATTGCGCCCGGGAGAGTGCCCTGAAAATCAGCAAGCCCAACACTAAGCCCTGCAAGAAGCCAGCCAGTCACATCCAGAGCCTACCGATCAAGCGCAAGCTGGACTTTTCCGAATCGGATGTGGATGAGAATGTGACGCCAGTGAAGCACATCGAGCGGAGAAGCTACGAGAAGCTTTGCAGCTTCATACCCCAGTCCCAAGCCGTGACGACAGTCCGTGCCGTGGCAGTGCGCCGGAGACTTTGAGTCCCAACCGGTTTGCGTCGCCTAGCGTGAGTCCCAAGCCTCCGAGTGGTCGGAGCAATCCAGCTCCAAAGGCGAAGGCGAAGGCGAAGTGCACAGCCGTGAAATCCAAGTCCAAGCCGGTGATGAAGTGTGGGGCAAGCCGTGGAAAGAAGAGTGTGACCCCGAAGGCCAAGGCAAGCCAAAAGAAGAGTGTGAGCTCCAAGGCTAGCGAAAGCCCTCGAAAGAAGAGTGTGACGCCGAAGAAGGACGCAAGCCCGGGAAAGAAAAGTGCGACGCCGAAGAAGAGCAGTGCAAGCCCTGGAAAGAAGAGTGTGACCCCGAAGAAGACCAGTGCAAGCCGTGGAAAGAAGAGTGTGACGCCGAAGAAGCAGGCAAGCCGTGGAAAGAAGAGTGTGACGCCGAAGGCCAGTGCAAGCCGAAAGAAGAGTGTGACGCCGAAGGCCAAGGCAAGCTTGGGAAAGAAGAGTGGCAAGCCGGCGAAGGTCTTGACGCCGATTGTGAAAAAGTCCGGGAAGACACTCAAGATGACCCGAGAGTGCATCTACTCGCGTGGCTATCACAATTGCAAGAACAACGGTGGCTCTAAGAAGCAGGCTGGGAAAGGGAACAATGCGAGCATGTATACAAAACCTGATGCAGATACTCATGTTCGACCTTAAATTGTAGTAGAGCTGTTCTTTGCTGCTTCCAGGCGCGTGCTGCTGGCCGGCGAGAGTGCAAGAAGTACTTTGGCTACTGAAGGCCTGGTTGTGCCCAAATCTTCAAACGATTCAAGAGTAAAGTGTGAATCCTGAACTTGACCAAGTTAAAACCCTGAACCCTGTATGATGATGATGTTGGTTATGATGATGTGGCTTTCGTGCTGATGCTGTCTGATTTTCCTGCTGATTGATTCCCTTCAGGATGGATTTATCTTGCGATTCATCGTGCAGACGGGCATCGATATGGTGGTGGTATGCCACCATCAGTGGCTGCAGCGCGCAGTCCATGCCCGTCGGGTTTTGCAACTCTTTAATGTGTGGGTGACTGTAGGGTGCTCGGCATGCAGCATCTTTGGTGTCCCGCTAGGGAAATCACACTCTATCAAAGGGCACTCCAGCCTAATTAAGATATGTTAGAGGGTGGTTCCGGATGCCAGTGCTGAACCATGCCGGGCTGCGACAAGCTGGGACGATCATGTCTGAAGGAAAAGAGAGCCATTCGGAGGAGCAGGTCCCCGCCACCCCGACAACCCTGCAAGCTAAAACCTTGAAATCGCAAACCCAGCCAAACCCTGATCATTGCTATCCTATGCTAGCTCCGAAACCTTCGACTCCCAAATCCCTGTGGCTAAATATTAAAGTAGACCATTCTCTTAACCTATGCTAGCTTCGAAACCTTCGACTCCGAAATCCCTGTGGCTAAATATTAAAGTAGACCATTCTCTTAACCTATGCTAGCTTCGAAACCTTCGACTCCGAAATCCCTGTGGGTATTAAACTAGACTTTTAGACCATTCTCTAGAGTATTGGTTATGTTTGTCTGGAATATGGGTTTTGATGACTGTCCCTTGATTGTATTGCTGATCTCTGATCCAATTATAGCTCGCATGCACATACAAAGCAACATCCATCGTCCTTCGCAGGAGATGAGCTGGCATGGTGTGAAGATGCAAGGGCCTTGTGCCCGACTTGTGACAGCCGGCTGTGAGGGCAAATGGGCTAGCAACATACAGCGGGACATGTTGCGCACGAGCTCCACTGGTGATGATGCCACCTGGTTAATGTAGTCCAGCTTAGTGCAGAAAACCCTTTTGTAATCAACTCCTGGACCTGTACCACTTTCACCAAGAACCGGTCTAATTATGCAGATAGACGGGAGCTACTCAAAATAACCAAGATAGTACATCGATCCCACCAAACCCAGGCACCCATCGACTACGTGGATGTCCCTATCCGGCCTGAAAAAGGGACGAAGAAGGTGGAGCAGAGGCCGGGGTTCCTGTTGTTGCAGGTTTTTTAAGGGCCTATCTCGGGCTTCCTAGCTAGGGCAGGGTGTTCTAAACCACAACTATACATACAAGAGATTCTGTTAATTCCAGCTTTTATTAATGTACTCCTGATCAGGGCGATGCCGATTCTTCTACCACACAAACTACTTCCTTGGCTGGTTCGTGTGGGAGTCTGGCCCCATGTTGCTATGGAAGATGTTTACCGATATTGGGACCACCAAAGAGAATTCTCGACAGGGATTGAGCCACCTACAAAGGAGCATCACCCAGTCTGGCTGTGGGGTGATGATTGCCGGTACGGCAAGAAGATTAATCAGAAGGTGATGGTGTGCATGCTGGGCCACTGTTTGGATCCTAACCGGGACTCATACACCAGTTGCTTCCCACTTTGGGTGTGTGGCTGCGATACTTGTTCGCACTCTATACATACATATATATATATATATGTATATACAACCTACACTCCAGATAACATGATTGTAGACACTCGTGTTCCCAGTACCCGATGAATTTTGTTACATCTCCCAATAGATATATATGACCTGCTATGTACCAGCTATAATATGTTTACTTTTACTTAGACTCGCAATTGCATACATATGCATAGA
>CAJNDT010004802.1:322320-598883 GCA_905221615.1 Symbiodinium sp. CCMP2592
GTGGCTTCGAAAGTCGAGCCCCACCGTGCAATCAATTATATTCCCAAGGACAATGTCAACGACTTCTGGATGAATCCTTGGCAGATCGACTACTCCCGAAGATGCAAGTATGGTGTCCTGTCTGAAGATTAGACACAGTCAGCAGAAAGGCCGGTAGATGAGGACATGATGTTATGGTGTGGCATGGCAGGGCACCTCATGATTGTGCTTGCTCTTGCATGTTGTGGTGCGCCCAAGGTGAGCACGGGAAATTCCCAGATATGTGCACATTGCGCATCCACTTTTCATCGATCCTGCACCGTGGCTTCCAGGCTTTCCGAGAGCCGCTCGAGGTGCGGTTTCCTGCGGATGCTGATGTGCCACCAGGACATTCTGCAGTGATGTCTTTAATGCTGTAGACCCATTCAAAAGGATGCTTTAAACCATTCTTGTCATAGTTATGACGACGACCTGAGGACAGCCTGCGATTGAGAATGTCCCCATCTTCCAAGTGAAGCTGGTGGACGGCTTCACGAAGAGCTTGTGTGTGCAGACGATTTTCGCAATGATACACCATATGGTGACATGGCTCATTGTGATATGTATCTGTTAAGTATGTCTCTGTGGGCTGGACCTGGGAACTTGTTAATGCGTTGTTGTGTCTTGTTCTTAGTCTCAGTGTGTACCTGCAACAAAGCAAAGCTCAGGGTATCACTGCAGATGAAATCTCTGGAGATGCAGACTTCGCAAACTGCCTTGCATCTTGCAAGTACTTGAAGGGCAATTTCACATACCATGAACGGCCGGAGATGTATCTCTTCGAGTCTCTGGCTCTGTGCCAGAGGACCTCGGAGAAGCAGAGTGCCTCAGCCCTCGATCTTGCAAGTGCTTTTGCGGAAGCTGTGCGCATCAAGCGTGCTGTGCTGGGCCAGAAATCACTGCGAGATGTGCTTGGACTGTGTGTGTCGGAGTACAACAAGGCCGTGGGCCGGGTGCCTTGGACATCACATTTGATTTCATTGGGATCTGAGTGTTTGTTTATTCTGTGTATGTTGCTTTATTCATGTAGAAGGAGCGGTGGGGGATGGGTGGCTGGGTGGCTGGGTGGGGGAGGGTGTGTGTGTGTGTGTGTTAGTGTGTGTGTGTGTGTGTGTGTGTGTTGGGGCGTGTGTCTGTGTGCTTCTCTTGGTTTTTGTTGTTGGTGTGTGTGTGTGTGTGTGAGTGTGTGTGTGTGTGTGTGTGTGTCTTTCGCAAGGTGGTCTTATCTTCTAGCCCTTGCTTGATTTGAAAGATGCTGCTGCTTGCAGACGATGTGCTTCTATTTCTCCTTCTTGCACCTAGGACCACAAAGTCAAGCAGGAGACGCAGAAGATTATTTACAATGTTCTGCGATGCCCGTTGGAAATGCGGGAGATCTTGGCCCAGGTGTATGGTGAGTACCGCCACTACAATGCAGGCAGTGCACTAGTGTGCATGTGTAGACTTACAGCGTGGCTTTCAGCTTCATGGACTATGTGTTGTTATCTATCACATGCAGTCTCAGTCCCCATCTCTCTCTCTCTCTCTTTATTTTTTTTCTCTCTCTCTCTCTCTCTCTATCTCTCTCCAGCTCCATCTCTGTATTCAGTGCAAGTCTTGCACCGGCCAGCGCTGACTCTCGAGAATCTGGCGGGTGACTTCTATGTGCCGGGCACGAACCTGGGGAAAGGCCAGGGCGGCAAGTGGCCTGAAATCTTGGAAGCTTGGCTCCCATCCACGAACAATCACGAACTTAATACCATGCTGTAGGGATTCTGACAGTCTGAGCAGTCTGGTCATTGGGGTTCAAACATCGAAGCACAGAGCTCGGGCTGTGGGTTTGACTTGAGAAGACCTGAGGAAGTGACGGATGCCTGCACAATCACCTGGTTGAACCGGGTGGTTGCTGCACATCGGAGCAAGGCCCCTCCGGGGTCTTCTGTCAAGAGCCAGGCGCTGGGCCAATACCCATGAGATGTTGTGAGACATGGCTTCATGTGTGTCTGTGTGTGTGTATGCGCGTGTGTGCAGTCGCTCCTGTATCTGTGTTTCTTGCTCGGGCTGCCCTGCAGAAAAACGCGCAAATGAGCAATGAGATGCTGCGCGAGACGATGGAAATGTGCTGCTTGTGGCAGTGGCTCTCTCCGAGCTTGAAAAGGATGGTCGGCTCCGGGCCAGGCTACGACAAGATTCTGGAGGCTTGGAAGATGGGGAGCCTCGATAGCACTTAGAAACTCGTGCTCATGTGTTCTGCAAGACAGAGCGACCCTCGATCACGATTGGTGTTTCATTCTCAAGTGAAAGACAGACCTGTGTCCCTCAGGTTTCTGTTTAGTGTGTGTGTGCGCGTCTGTCAATCAGACCAGTGTGCCATGGCGAAGTTCACGAAAAGCTGTGCGAAGTTTTTCATCCGCCACCGACTCTACAAGCTCCGACAAATTTGGAACAAGATCCACTATCTGGACAGATCAGAGCCTTGACTTGCTGTTTGTTTCTTCGAAGTCTAGCAATCCTGTTCGGTTTGTTCTATTCCCTTACAAGCTGTCTGAGTTCCAAGGAGTTCGCGTCTGCTAGGGAGTTGGGCAACACATTGGCGGATCTCGCTGCCGAGTACGAGCGTGAATGGATGGGTCAAGAGGATGCAAGATGGGAGGGACCCAGTACAACGATGGAGACGGAAGCATCCGGTTCTGCTGGTTCAGAGCAAAGCTCAGGATCGGCGGACAAGCCGTGCCGCCAGTGAGTACATACACCTAATTAGCATTTTGGGCATCCTAATTAAGTGATTCGTATGCAAGCCTGTGCGATGGCTGGATCGTCATGCATGAGGGACACACTTCCTGCACCTACGAAGGAAAATGAATGTATCAGTCATTCTGAAATTGCCAGCCTTGAGAATAAGAGCATAAAGCCGAACATTGGGAAACATGGCCTGGGAAAGTAATGTATTTCTGAAATCCGACACCGGGACTCCACAATACATTCATCCGCGCAGATGGTTGTAACACCGATAGGCCGAAGCAGGCAAATGAATGTATTTTGGGGATTAGAATCCCGGGCTTCGAAAATACATTCATCTGCGCAAATGGTTGTATTTAGTAAAGAGGCAAACATATCTAATGTATTTTCAGAAATAGAATCCCAACATCCCAAAATACATTACATATGTATGCAAGATACAAAAATACAGTCATTTGCGCAAATGGTTGTATTTTCAGGATATCGATCCAAGACAGAATTTTTACATTCATTTGCCTCCACGGCACAGATTTGAGGGACCTGGGGCCAGTCATCCGTGTGTGCCAGCAACATATAGAAATGCATCCAAATGCGCAAATGAATGTATAATCTCAATCACAGACATGGATCCAGGACAGACGTCTTACATTCATTTGCCTCCAAGGACAGGCTTCTAGGTGCCCCTTCGGCTTGCAACTATGTCAGTTCGCTTCCTACTTTTAGTGAAATCATACAAGAACATATTGTACCTTGAAAGTGTATATATATATATATGTATATATATATATATATATGTATGTGTGTGTGTCTGTGTCAGATGCACAGCTAAGAAGAGAAAGTATATCTTGATGTTTGACATCCTCAGACCTCTAGTCTTTAAGCAAGAAAACATCACCAAACGGATTGAAGTCTTATTGCTGCCTGGCAACTAAATTGTTATTAGACTGACCTTTGAATCTTTTGTGCATGGCAATGTCCAGACTTTGCAGTCAGCTTCCCATCCTCCAACAGCATCCCCATCAACCGCCTAGTGTGTCTTGTCATGTCTGGTGCAATGAGTTGTTTCCTGCATGCCAGTTTCAAACGACATTGCTGGCCCATCCAAGGGCTTTGGATGCTGAACTCAGGGGAGTCGTGAAAGCGAAGGACGCGCGGTTTGAAGCAGATCGGCTGGGATTCGTCCTGGAAGCGCAAGGATCTGCTCAGCAGCTCTACCTTGAGCAAGGACAGAGCAGGATCCAGAACGCCCTGAAGCAGGCCGAGCGAAGCGCCTTCGAGTTGTTCCAGAGGCAGCTGCAGAATGATCAGGCCCACTTCCGGTCGAGTCTTGGATGCACATACATGCGTGTACTTCAGTGTGTCATGCTGCAGTTGGTTCCTCTTGCTGCTGGATATGGCAATGACAATCTTTTAACAAATGCCTTAAGGGAGATTCTGAGAACGTCCGGTGATGCGGAGCGCAAGCGGCAAGCTGCTGTGTCGCTTCTGGAGGATTGCTGACTGTTGACCTAAGATAGTAGCAGTGGCCAGCCGTGAGTTTCGTTTCTATCCGATTCTGTCCATGTCTGCCCTGCAGACGCTGCATAAGACCGGGTGGATGCAGATCCGCAGCTACGGGGAGGAAAACTTTCCGGTGTTCAATCTCATGCCGAAAAAAAGGACTGGGGTTGAGCGCGACTACGAGGTGAAGCCTTTGGATCCCCAGCTCCAGCCCTGGCTTGCCTCGTCCTTGACTGGCTTGCAAGGTGGTGTGCGAAATGGAGGCAGTGAGCTCGTGGTGTATGTGGCTAACCTGGTTACCCAAGGTGTCGTCAGTGCACCGAAGGTGAGCTTCCTGGTTCAGTCCTTGCAGAGTGGTGCTGCCAATATGCCGAACTCCTTTGTGGGTGTTGTCTTCATGCCCAACCGGGCGTGTGATGGACGAGTGAAAACGTGCCTAGGTAGCAATGACTCAATGATTGAACAATAATGTAAGATGAATAATATCCCAATCCGACTGAGGTGTGGTTCTCGTAACCAAAAACATTCTAAAATAAAGAACACTTAATTAAAGCGAGAGCTGCTTTCCCTCCCAATGTAACTATGAAGGGTCTACATAGGTAGCTGTGTTTGTATTGCAAGAGAACTGGTCTTTAAGATGAACACGAACCGATATGAATGGACTGAACTCACGACGACTAATACCTGCTTCCCGGTGCCATTCGTTGTCGAACCTTTCGGAGGAATTTAGCTTTGAGGAATGGGAACAAACAGGGACGAAGGTTCAGAATGACTGGGGAAGGGGGTGGATGGGAGGGCACTTTTTTCACACGAAGCTGTGCATACATGGGATCTTTTCAGTTCGTGTCGAGCCTTGCTCTCGTCGTCTTCTGCTAAGTGGAGGCATGCAAACTCCAGAGAGGTTCAGCCGTTTCATTGGCATCTTCATGTATTTCCCGCATCCGTGAGGAGGGCACTTATTATAAGGAGGACGGTCTTGCTGCATCAGCCGAACAATCCAAGGAAAGAGCAGCAGGAGCAGGAGGAGGACGAGATGAACAAAGACGTGGGCGAGGACGATGGCAACGATGCCGAGAATGAGGGTGGGAAGCTATCCAAGGCGGAGGCATCGTTGGCGCTGAGAGATTTTAAACACAATCTCCTAGTCACACTTCAAGAGCCGGCAAGGGGACTGGAGGTCCGGGGGCTCACCGTCATATTTGATGATGCAACGGTCTACGGGTTGCGAACCGCCTTCCATGAAGCCTGGCTCATCACCAGCACACAGGCCACCAGCTTGACCCGGAAGACCCTTTTCAAAAGGCTTGTGATCGACAAGGTTCCGATGTTGCCTCGCGGGGTGGCTTGGTCTGCTTCCTTTCACGTTTTGGAGGGTAGTATAATCTGTGTTTATGAGCCAAATGTTAGAGTTACAGTTGAAGATGAAAAGTTGGAAACCCCATTGGAAACCCAATGATTCATGGCCTCAAGTTTAGTAGTGTATAAGGATGTTGAATACCAACACTAATTGTCCTTAACCAGATTTTGATTTTTCTGGGATACTGTAAGCTTTCAAATTTAGTTCCCATGATACACCACAAGAAGCTTGATGTGCGAACGAGTGTATGACTGAGGAGATGGTGAAAGTTGAGGTCGGTCGCAAAGTTTGTGCGGATACGGATCGGCTGTCAGCGGCCCAGGACACTCTTCGTGTTGAGTTTCAATGGCTCTTAGCACTTAAATCAAGAAACATGTTTGTTTGCTTGGCCTGGCAGGAGATGAGACAGCACCTTGCCGGGACCGGGTTCATGAAGCGGGTGCTGCATGCATTGGAAATCACCAAATCGCACACGGTGATTGTGGACCTCTTCGGCCACGACGGATGGGTTGCACTTGCAGCCCTGCAGCTGCAAATGGAGAATGCAAAGTGTGTTTGTGCCATGGTCGCACACACCGACGTGGAGCACAAGTTCTGCAAGGAATTCTGAAGTTTAAACAGTCATGGCACGCTCAAGCCCTAAAGTCCACCCTTGTTTCATTCTGTGGCTTTGACTTCAGGATGTGATTCTGCACTCCTTGTTCAGCAAGGCGAAGGCGAAGCAGATGGTTATCAATGGATTTCCCGACTTTGCCGCCGCCATGTCGGATCTTTCGAAGGTGCACACGAGCGAAGCCCGGTCGGATTACGATTACCAGGTGACTGTGCCGGTGGGTGAATGCCTGATCGTCCTCCAGGTGCCCGGAGGTTTGGGGTTTCAGGTGAGGTGTGGCTGGCAGCTGTTAGTGCTGTGGCGAGGCGCTGAAGAGCAAATTCGAGGCATCCGAGGTGGTGTCCGATGACTTCCGTGCTCTCCTGGAGAAGCACGACCGCGACTTCAACCGAGAACACAAGACGGCCAGTGGGCCTGCGCCTGGGGATAATGAGGCCAAGCACCAAGGCAGGAGCCCCAAGAAGTTGGTGAAGTCCTACGATGATGTGGCGAGCTTCCATGCCAATCGCAGCACGTGTCTTGTCTAATATGTTTGTCTTGCTGTTGCTGTGTTCATAGCAATGGGGCTGCCTGGAATCGGAGGCTGATGGAGTGTGTCTTTCAAGACTTCTGTATGCTGTATGATGTGGATGATGCGAGCCTCTGGATCCACAGCGACAGGATTACAAATGTTCCGTCGAACATGGAATTCTTTGGGTTCGGGTCTGGAGACTTTGCCGACGGTGCAACGGCAAACGACGTTCTTTCAGATCCGAGCGGAAGGTGGTTCCGGTACTCCCTAGCCGGCTCCATGAAGGACCTGCTGGTCATAGTGGAGTGTGACCGCAAGTTGCCGGAGGAGGTAAAATCCCTGGCGATTTGGAACAAGGTCACAACACTCAGTCAATGCGGTTAGCAAGTCAACACAACATGTCAGCGCATTGAAGTCACAGTGTGGTTTAGTCCGTCCTTCATCCATTGTATTCATATCGGAATCTAAGTTAAACATCGAGGATTTTTATATGTGTCTGCTGAGGTCATGACTATGAAAGACTTCCTGGTGGCCCTGGAAGATGCAGGTGAGCTCGTGACCATCATGGGCCACACGAAGAAAGGGGACGGCGACGAGCTGAAGTGTGACGATAAGATTGTTTTCGTCATGGATTCACTCAAAAGCGGTGCGAAGAAGCGCAAGATTTCCAAGGCCTGCAGTTTATTGCGATGTTCCGGTGCAGAGTTTGTGTCCCTCCCTATGCTTCTCTCTCTCTCTCTCTCTCTCTCTCTCTCTCTCTCTCTCTCTCTCTCTCTCTGTCTGGGAGGTTTGCCAAGCAGGTGTTCGTGTGTAGTTGTTTGCCCGATGTGGTTTCGAGGCCCGCCCGCTCACCTTCGGTGCATACATGGATGCCGCCAAAATCCGTGCTCTCCGCCCTCCATTCCACGTGACATGGCGTATGAGGCCGGTCTACATCTGCCCTCGAGGTGATAGCTAACTGAGACCGTGCAATGAATACCTAAATCTGCTGGAATCTGTCTGCATGTGTTTGCAAAACAACACTGATTCCGAGCCCTTCAGGCTCACTCATCATCGAGTTCTCTCGCCTGTGAGGCCTGTGCTACTCCATGGCCAAGAGGTGCAAGTCACACCGGGTGTGCTCCGACTTTTCTGAGCTGAAACGCTCTTCGTCTTTGGGTCATGTGTGACTCGGGGAATCTATCAGGCGTGTGCCTGTGTCGCTGGTGTACATGAATGTCTGGTACTGATCTGATGAACAACTACTAGCTTTTGGGGGCGTCCTGTGTTAGACCTTATAGGTCCTGCAAACTACAGCTACATTCTTCCCGGCCCTCCATGACTAAATAAGGCTGCCAAGCACGTAAGCACGTCTGTTGCCACCAGCAGCAGCGCAGACACCTGATGGAGCACCTTAGAAGGTGTTGAGTCACAGCATTTTGCTGAAGGGCACCGGTCTCCTGACATAGGCTGCTCTTATAGGAAGTCTAGGATCCTCGGTCTGGGCCTGGTTGTCCTGTCTAAACTGCACACAAACACACGCATCGATTCTGCTACTGTCCTTTGTTACGAACTGCCCCGTTGAGACTATAGAGAGCCGTTTCTTAGAACTCAGAACTTAGAACCGACTATAGGATACATGTGTTTGGACCGGGCAGCTGGGCTTGCCGGGGCGATTTCTCTCACTCGAGGGGCCATCGCATGCGGACCACAATGTACTGTGACAGTCTGCTAACCCCTGACCATCCTTCAATGCTGGTCGTCGCAAAATCCCTGAACGACTTCACTTATGAATGAGGTTCAGGTGCCAGGCAGCAAGCAGCAGCTGTGTCGGCAGTGAAGTGCAGTAGCCGCGCGAGTGAAGTGCAGCCGGTCCTGCAATCAGCTTACTAAGATGTCACAGGATGTTTGGGTTTCAGTGCGTCTACTTGTCGACCTCACAGGATTTTTGGGCTTGAGTGCAACCACTTTTGTCGTGGTGGGCTGTGGCCAACCATGGCGGGATTTCACCACGTGACTAGGCTGCTATGGTCTAAAATTATTTCGATAAATCCAGCACAGACCCTATGTAGGAAGAACTCCTCAACAATCAAGGTGGATTCCCAGAGCACGGAAAGTTCACCATCCTTCACCGTGCCGGCCTTCCGCACGGATGACTACGAGAACGATCTACATACCCTCAACGTCGCCGCCAAGCAAGCCGAAAAGAAAACCAAGAAGGAGGACCAGGAGCCAAGTAGAGCGACCGGCCTCAAGAAGCTGCCTCGTTTTGAGGTGAAGGAGGGCAACAGTCTTGATGGACAAGAGCAGGGTGAAGAGGAACCGGAGGAGTTCGAAGAAGACGACTTTGACGAGGACGAGGATGAGGCAAATATCCCAAAGAAAAGGCCCAGCCGCAAGAAAAAGAAGAGCTCCAGCAGCGACGCGCCCGACCGCAAAGTAAAGAAACATAAGAAACATGATGATGATGATGATGATGAGGAAGATAGTGGGGAGGCAGGCTCGTGTGCATGACCATATCTCACTCTCTCTCCTCTCACTCTCTCTCCTCTCCTCTCCTCTCCTCGGATCTCCTTATGCTGCAGGTCCGCAGGAAGAAGCCGCGGACGAAGGCCAAAGCATCGAAGAAGGATACCGGCCGAAAGGCAAGTGGGAAGGAGAAGAAGAAAAAGAAGACAGAGAAGAAAAAAAAACCGAGCTCGAGGAAAGGCGGGCGCAAGAAGGCCATGGGCGACGAGAACGATCTCGGTGCTCTGGCAAGCTTGATGCAGGACCCTGTTCCTGCATAGTACGAGTTTGCTGTTGCTTTGGTGTCTCTGGCCAACTTGTTGTCTTCACACGATGTTGATCGCAGGATGCCGAGACGATGTTTTCGGGGAACTCTCAGATTGATCTACGGTTCTCATCGGGAAGCGAAAGCTACGATGATGAAGAACCTTAGCTGCAAGAGATCTAAATTGTAGAGCCCAAGGCCCACCGCCTCCAGTCAAGACGCTTGAACCTGAAAGGCCTTGGAGCCTTCGCCTGCCTTAAACCCGAGTTCTACTAGCCCCACAATGTCGACACTTTGAGCTGGATCAGGATGAATCTGTGTCCTCCGCGCAGGATCACTTGTCAGCAGCTTGCCTTGGCTGTGGGGTTTTTGCTTAAAGTACACAATACAATTCAAGCAGGGCTCCGCAGCAGTAGTATTTTTTGGTATTCTCGGTTTCGAGACAGTGACATCGGATAACGGTCTTCAATGCCGTCACGACATTTCGTTTTAAAGGTTTAGTGCGACTGTGATATTGTAATCAGGTGTGCGCCGAGCACTTGTGTCAGGGGTATTAGCCTTCAGGACTGCTCCAAAATCGCAGGCCGAATAATATAGGGCGGGAATGTTACACCCTCTGGGCTCTGTCCTCCTGTATGCAACCTGCTCAACACAGCCCCATCGGGCCCCAACCTTAAAGAACCCATCCCAACTTCTGTCTAACCTTTTTAAACCAGTGAATCTCTGAATCTTTGAGAAGCCTTAACCCCGACAACCTGCACCCCCAACTTCTGTTGTTTTTAAACCCTGACCCTGAGAAGCCCTAATCCCTACCGTACACCCAAATCGCCAGAATCCCGGACTATTTGTGAAAGTGTATCTCATGGTATTAAGCAGTTCGGCGTGTGTGGGGCCCCCCCACACCACAGTTTCCAGGGCTTTGTAGAGTTCTAGCAGGGTATTGCAGGTTACTGTACTAAGGCTTCCATGCATACAGGTTTTTCGAAACACAGGGTGCAAACCACAAAACCGGGCAAAGATGTAGAGGTATGTCTCTATGTGTTCACACATGTATACACACACATATGTATATATATATATATATATATATATATTTATGTATATATATATATATATATATATATATTCACACTATGCATGTATGCATGCGTATGCATGTGTTTGCATGTACATATATATATACCCCAAGGGTCCAAAGGACCCAATAATCAGGTACTCGGTTTTAGGATAGTAGTTATGTAGGTTAGGATTTCGGTGAGTATATGATTATTGGGTACTTGGACCCTTGTGGTATACATGCATGTGATCGAACAGAACCTTCGAAATCCGAAAGCTTGATTTAAACTCATGGACCGAGTAGATGTAGAATCATCATTGGTTCAATACATATATATATATAAATATATATTGAACCAATGATGATTCTACATCTACTCGGTCCATGAAAGCAGAGGCCTCGAAAAGCCGAAGCAACTAGCAACAAGCCCCTGAACCTCTAACTGTCTTCACGGTCCCTGCTCCCTGCTCCCTCAACCCATTTAAATTAGAGGATACCTAGTTAGGCTTCAAATCTTCAACCTTCAAGGCTCCAGCTTGGCAGACCGATACAATCTAGCTTGGGTCCGGTTGCAGGGTTCAGGTCGGGGCTCGATGTTTAGACTTCTCAGAATTTAGCAAATGTTTCGAATTAAATTACCGATTCTAATCCAGTACTATGTAGGAAAGAAGCTTGAGGGCATTTAGGGTGTCGGGTTTAGGGCTGTATTGTAGTATCTCTGCACTAAGCAGGAGAAGGCCCAAAACTATACGGGCAGAGTCGGTGCCCGACCCGAGCCAAGATCCCAATGATGCAGCTTTCCAGGAATCGGCGAAGGATATGACGGCCGTCGGCAACGAAGTCTGCGGCGACCAGGGCGCGGAGCCTGCATCTTGATCGCACTTATCCAATTTGACTGTGCTACATCGTCTTGGGAAAGTTGAAGTGGTACGAGTGTGCAGACGCAGGCGCACACAGGCCCACATAAAGTCCCGAAGCCAACATGACCCACCCGACGTGCCTTCCATACAGCTGCAATCATCTGTAGATCACTGTAGATGCATCTCGGCGATACACTGATTGGGCTGTGAGTGTTCGGAGCTTGCGCCGATAGGGTACTTATAAGGTCAAGGCTTCGGGTACTCTTGATTTGACAGACTGGAACCTATATGGTGGATGGTCCTGTGTTTTGAAGCTAGTTTCGCGGCACGGTGTTTTCGGATCCTTGCTATTCTTAGACGATCCTAGTTTCAAGCAGCGAAGATGTATGCATGTATATGTGCGCCCATGCATGTGGAAATGTGGTTTAGTGTGTATGCATGTTTGCATCTATCTCTGAGGGTGATTCATGGTCTGCCCGGCACAGCATGTGGATGTCTGTGTGTGTGTGTGTGCGTCCGGCAAAATGTGACCTTTGATCCTCTCGCTCCCAATGCAGTATGCTCAATTTGTCAAGCAATGTTCTATTCAGAAGCTGAAATTATCATTCCCTGGGCTAATGTTGCCAAGGCTCGGTCCAATGAATGTGCCAGCACTGCTGAATCCTGCTCTTGTTGGGGGGATCTTAAAGTCGTCAACCTTAACATCGGCTCAGCTTCGGCTTGAACTTATTCACGGTAAAATACAATCAACCACTAACTGTAAGTTCACCTTGGACATGGGGGGTCACCCTTGCAACTTACATCAGGAAGCGCTTCGTTTTCGTTCATGAGATGTAGCTAAGGCATCGATGCTACATGCTGAGAAAACCCGCGAGTCGTCTACCGATGGCAATGATGATGATCAGGCCCGAAGTGTGCTGAGTACTGGGTATAACTCGATGATGTTCTGTACGTAAAATAAACCAACAACACTAAATACCCTCATGCATACAAAGGCCCTCAGTGTGCATCCCTATGACCACGGGGGCAAGCAAAGCCGAGTGGATGACACCTGGCTGCGACTTAAACTATGCCAACATTCGAGTTGATCTGGTTTGGGTGACTGGGTCTACAACATCATGTAAGTCTGATTGTGATTCTGGTGCGATTGAGGACAAGGTGGCCGATGAGAAATCACAAATTTTCTTGGAGCCCTACGTAGAGACGGCCCCCGGGCTATATGTGGATGAGATTCGGGTCAATGTTCACCGATGTGCAACTTCAGCAGCAGCTGCTTGCTCTGGGTTCCTAGATGATTATAGACCCAGGCGCCGACGCCATGTCATGGAAATATGGGCAATGATGATGTGCAGGACACAGCGGTCGATGGAAAGCATGCGACACAGGAATCCCTACAAGTTTCTCCAGAGCCCGATGTAGAGAAGTGCCAAGAAACCCTTTTGGTCGAGACTCGGCTCAGCAACTTCAGCAGCAGTGCAGGTGTTCGGTTTCGGTGGGACCTTGACATAATTCCTAGGTAGCCGAATATAGCCGTGTCGTGGCAAGCTGGACAACTGAGCATAATCAGGACACAGTGGTCGATGGACAACCTGTGACGCAGGAATCCCCACAAGTTTCTCCAGAGCCCTATGTAGAGAGGTGTGCCGAAACCCAGGTGGATGAGACTCGGCTCAATGTTCACCTACTTCCCTCAGTCGTGTCCGGTTTCTATGTCGGTGTGAATGTGACGAAAACCAAGGCACCGACGCCATGTCCTGGAAATATGGGCAATGCTGCTGAGCAGGAGAGTGTGATCGCGACATCGGAATCCCGACAAGTTTCTCCAGAGCACGATGTGGACACGTGCGCCAAAACCCAGGTGGATGAGATTCGGCTCAATTTTCACCTACTTCAGTGTCGTCTTTGTTTCGGTGGGCAAATGACAAAAACCAAGGCTCCGGAGTCCTATGCGCAGAAGTGCGACGAATCCCGGCGCAATGAAGAGTGAGAGAGAGACGAGAGACAGAGAGAGAGAGAGAGAGAGTGTCTGAGTGAGTGTGTGTGTGTGTGTGTGTGTGTGTGGCCGTATGTGGGCCTGTTTGTGTGTGTGTGTGTGTGTGTTATGTTTCAGTGGGAACATGACTAAAACCTGAGGGTCATGGACAAATGAACAATGGTCCTGCTGCCAGTGGCAAGGCTCAGGCATCTGGGTGTGTTGAGAATGAAGTCTACGAACTAAATAATGGTTCAGACTGTGCAACCTTGCCTTTCAGGACGTTCTTGCCTTGGGGTCATCTTTGAGCAAGGGGGCTGATGGCTTGCAGGAGCCCACTTGCGTGTGCTACTGTATCTTAGCCTGATTATGTCTTGTTCGCTTAAACTTCAAAACCATGCATCAGGAGCAGTCGTGTGACGAGGATTGCTTGTCCAAGGACGGAAAACAGTTGTCGTGCATGTTCTGATCAGCAATTACACAAGCTTATCTTGGCTTTGCAGGAGCATGGTTCACCGGCCAATCAGAACTGGGGGCTACACCATATGAAGGACGGCAGCCGGGGAGTTAGCTTCCAAAATGCAGCAAACCCTAGTACACGGGCCTAAACCCCTAACCCCTAAATCCTAATCCCCCGAACCTGAACCCTAAACTTTAAACCCTAAACCCTAAACTCCTAAACCTTAAACTCCTAAACCCCAAACACCGACCCGATTAGGTGGGCTTGGCATAGGTGCTCAGCTTGCTAGGGAGCTGTATTCCTAAAAGGAGGAGACTACCCTTAGTCTTCAATGTCAGTAACTGAAGGCTAAGCCCTAAATCCACCCTAAATCCCGAAGTCCCCCCCGCCCCCCAATCGTATCGAATGCACCGGTCCTTGATCATGAACCGGCTTTTTGGGTCGGCAAGGGATACCTTGTGCGGTGGTGCTTACAACTTCTGGAACCTTGTGCTTATCACTTGCGGAGCAAAGCTGAACTTAGTCTGAAATATTGCGACAATGATTGCAGGAGGCCATGCCACCAGACTTCGAGAACACCCAGTACTACGGTGATGGTGAGGCCGATGTATGGGATGTTCATGGTGTTGAAATATTCGTGCGATCTTAGCATCCTCAGAACACTGCATTCGAAGCCCTGCAACACATGACATGCATGGCGCCCAGTGCGCACTCGCAGGATCGGATCTTCAGAACGGTGCGTGTGGACCTGCTCAGCCCTGAAACCTCCAAGAAGAATGAGACGACCCTTCAGCACATGGAGAATTCGGCTGCAACCTTGTCTGTTTCATCACCCATTTTGTATGCTGCTTAGCTTCTGCACCAGCAACCAGTCCACGGTCGCATATGAAGCCAGGTATCCTTGGATGTGAGGAGCAGCCCTGCTTCTGATTGCGCCCGGGAGAGTGCCCTGAAAATCAGCAAGCCCAACACTAAGCCCTGCAAGAAGCCAGCCAGTCACATCCAGAGCCTACCGATCAAGCGCAAGCTGGACTTTTCCGAATCGGATGTGGATGAGAATGTGACGCCAGTGAAAGCACATCGAGCGGAGAAGCTACGAGAAGCTTTGCAGCTTCATACCCCAGTCCCAAGCCGTGACGACAGTCCGTGCCGTGGCAGTGCGCCGGAGACTTTGAGTCCCAACCGGTTTGCGTCGCCTAGCGTGAGTCCCAAGCCTCCGAGTGGTCGGAGCAATCCAGCTCCAAAGGCGAAGGCGAAGGCGAAGTGCACAGCCGTGAAATCCAAGTCCAAGCCGGTGATGAAGTGTGGGGCAAGCCGTGGAAAGAAGAGTGTGACCCCGAAGGCCAAGGCAAGCCAAAAGAAGAGTGTGAGCTCCAAGGCTAGCGAAAGCCCTCGAAAGAAGAGTGTGACGCCGAAGAAGGACGCAAGCCCGGGAAAGAAAAGTGCGACGCCGAAGAAGAGCAGTGCAAGCCCTGGAAAGAAGAGTGTGACCCCGAAGAAGACCAGTGCAAGCCGTGGAAAGAAGAGTGTGACGCCGAAGAAGCAGGCAAGCCGTGGAAAGAAGAGTGTGACGCCGAAGGCCAGTGCAAGCCGAAAGAAGAGTGTGACGCCGAAGGCCAAGGCAAGCTTGGGAAAGAAGAGTGGCAAGCCGGCGAAGGTCTTGACGCCGATTGTGAAAAAGTCCGGGAAGACACTCAAGATGACCCGAGAGTGCATCTACTCGCGTGGCTATCACAATTGCAAGAACAACGGTGGCTCTAAGAAGCAGGCTGGGAAAGGGAACAATGCGAGCATGTATACAAAACCTGATGCAGATACTCATGTTCAACCTTAAATTGTAGTAGAGCTGTTCTTTGCTGCTTCCAGGCGCGTGCTGCTGGCCGGCGAGAGTGCAAGAAGTACTTTGGCTACTGAAGGCCTGGTTGTGCCCAAATCTTCAAACGATTCAAGAGTAAAGTGTGAATCCTGAACTTGACCAAGTTAAAACCCTGAACCCTGTATGATGATGATGTTGGTTATGATGATGTGGCTTTCGTGCTGATGCTGTCTGATTTTCCTGCTGATTGATTCCCTTCAGGATGGATTTATCTTGCGATTCATCGTGCAGCCGGGCATCGATATGGTGGTGGTATGCCACCATCAGTGGCTGCAGCGCGCAGTCCATGCCCGTCGGGTTTTGCAACTCTTTAATGTGTGGGTGACTGTAGGGTGCTCGGCATGCAGCATCTTTGGTGTCCCGCTAGGGAAATGACACTCTATCAAAGGGCACTCCAGCCTAATTAAGATATGTTAGAGGGTGGTTCCGGATGCCAGTGCTGAACCATGCCGGGCTGCGACAAGCTGGGACGATCATGTCTGAAGGAAAAGAGAGCCATTCGGAGGAGCAGGTCCCCGCCACCCCGACAACCCTGCAAGCTAAAACCTTGAAATCGCAAACCCAGCCAAACCCTGATCATTGCTATCCTATGCTAGCTTCGAAACCTTCGACTCCGAAATCCCTGTGGGTATTAAACTAGACTTTTAGACCATTCTCTAGAGTATTGGTTATGTTTGTCTGGAATATGGGTTTTGATGACTGTCCCTTAATTCTATTAAACCCTTAACTCGGGACCTTCTCCTGACCCTCTCAGCCTCAGGTTGCCTTCAGGAATGCTCGACCCACCCTCGGCAGGGCACGGACAAAGCCTGCTGTGGCGGATCTCTTGTAGCTTCTCGACCTATCAAGAGCAATTTGCGAGCTGCCTACTGCTGCTGCGCTTCTCTTCTTATCACAGCTGTTTCTTAGAGTGGGGTCCCTCTTGATCTCATGCGTCCTCATTGTATTTATTGCTTCAATGTGCCGTCCTGGCAAGATGCCAGGCAAGCAAGCATCTGAGCAACTCGGACAGAACAGCAGCTGAATTCGACAAGACATGACGGAAGGTCTGCGGAAGGTCTGTTTGAGGGTGTCGCAGGTATTGCTGTTCTCTTCGAAGATCTTATCAACAAGTAATTCCGCTTCGGATCCCGCCATGAAATGTGAGGCATCCATGGGCATCCTGCAACGTCTCCGGGTGACGAGGATCTGGCGAAGACGTTTGGCTTGGTGGCACAGGCAGCAGCACTTCGCAAATTGTGAGCGTGCCCGCCCTGCGGAGACACTTCGCGACGAGGTGGCGACTGAAAAGGACTCTTCTCCTGCTCTGCCGACGCTCCAACCTTGAAGAGCAACATCAGCAAATTTGGTTCGGGTGTACTGTAAAATAAAGAAACAGAACCCATTCGGGATGCCGCGCTAAGTGAAAGGTCGTGGCGCCACAAATGTCGATGACGGCAAGGGGCAGAGTTTCACGATCATCATGTCCAAGACATTCACAAGCCCATGCTGGCTGAAGGCCTATGACAAAAAAGACAAGTTCACAATAAATGCAACTAGCCGCTACACAAACTTCTGGCTGCAAAGGCCAAGTCTGAGTATAGTCGTCAGAATGCTAAGTTACGAAGAGTCATGACAGCACTGATCACGACAAAACCACATCGTCAAAATCCCTAGATTTGATATTGATTTTTTCTCACCCTATACAGCTAGAGACGAGCTCATGTTAATAACAACAACGACAAACATACATGTGCAGAAACACACGTACGTACATACACGTGCATGCATGCATGCGTAGCTATGTGTATATATATATATATATATACACACACACCTGCACGCGCACACACACACACACACAGACAGATGCACATCGGAATAGCGCAGCACACGGTAAGTGGATGTAAGTGGTCTCTCCTCGTTTGCAACGGCGAAGTCGAGCTCATCTCGCCGTGCGGCCTCTCTTTTTCGCTCGCTCCCAAAGAGGAACCGTGCCGCTTGGAGTCTGAAGTCTACGCTTGAAGTTCAAGCAGAAGATGGCATCACATCGCCCTTGCTGATTTGCAATGAGGTCCGGCCTCCAGGTGCTTCGGGGGCTGGAAGCTCCAGCAAACAACGCGGCGCTTCCTTATCGAAATAAGTGGGGAGATGTTGCCCAACTGCGACTCGCCACATGATCCTGACTCGTGCTTCCTCAGTATGCTTTGAAAGTCTATTCAAAGCAGAAGGCCCACTGCCGTTGTCTTAGAACAGCATTGAGACCATTAGTTTTTCCGGCTTAGGCTCTGGCAGCCGTTGATCCACCGCAATGTGTTTTGTGCCGAAACCCCCCCCGCCCTGGCCAGGGCTTCTCCACTACATCAACCTCCTGCATGTTTGCAGATCTCTGTCAAAAAGATGCGCAGACCTGTGCTCTCCACTCCCATAGGACCATAGGAACAATCTCGGTGAATGGCGAACACTGAGTAAGGGTTCAGCGCAAACACACTCATCTTTGCACATTGCACGGCTCCAGACGAGTCAGCTACACGGCTCCAGGAACAGTTGTAGTCACAGACTCCTACACCTGTACTCACGAACGTTCAAACTGCCTGATGGAGTGCCGGCCTTTGCAGAATGTAGGCGTGCCCCGAGCATTAGCGTGCCAAAGTTTGCTTCCAGCACCACTTTGTGCTCAGAAGGCCTTGGTCCGCAAATTGTCTTGGGAGTCAAATCTCTGCCTGCGCGCTTGGCATGCATTTTGGTTTGTACGGGTTGCCTATGGCCTGTGCTCTGCCAACAACTGCTAAACCCTGATTGATTCAGCCATGCAGCATGGCACCACCAACGGCCAAGAAATTGCCGGGCCTTGGCCAACCGTCAGTCACATAGTCAGTGTCAGCGCTCTTGGAAATACGGTCTAGTAATAGTTGGGCTCCTTTATCATGTCAGACCGTGTCTTTGCCATGACTTTCAGGTTATTTGTCCGCTCCCGATCGGATGTCGGCTGTTTTGCCTGGCTGCGTTTCCTGAGCACACAGCAACGCATCTTGGCCCGGTAGAGGTGGCAAGTCAACCTTGCGAGGTCAACGATTAGTACAGTCTGTGTGTGTCTGCCACTGCATATCAAATTGGAAAGGTTTACATGTATGCATGCATACGTACATGTACGCCTGTATGCACTGTGCAGCCATCGTGCATGTCTGTGTGTGTGTGTGGGTGTGTATGTCTGTCTGTCTCTCTCCCTCTCTCTTGCTTGCTTGCTTGCTTGCAGGGCGTGTGGGGTAAGGTCTCCCTCTCTCTCTCTCTCTCTCTCTCTCTCTCTCTCTCTCTATATATATATATATACACATACACATATATATATATATAAGTATATACACACAAATACAAACACATACATTCGTGCATGTGCGCACAGATACATACAGACATACAGGCGCATCAGCAAATAGTCTATGCACATGCCCGTGTATAGTATATGGCGGCATGGACGGATGGATGCAGGGATTGATGGATGGAGGGAAGGCATGAAGGCATGTCTGTATGTACATGTATATGCATGCACATGTGCTGATTTAAATGTCTTTCTGCAATGCAGTGTTGAGGCCTACTCGGCTGACAGCCAAAGTCAGCATCCTCGCGCATCTCACAGAAGCTACGTCGGTGAAGCTCTTCTGGCATTACAGTGCGACATGCTGCTACCACACCCGAAGCACTCCGAACTCCCAACTGCCCCGACGCGAAACAGTGAGCGAGCCTGAAGACTGGTAACCGCATCTATTTTGGAGGCGGCGTTGCCTTAATTTGAAGGTTTCGTGTTGTCATATCGAGAGGGTCGATGGTAGCCTTGCATCCCAGCATGCAGGACCAGCAGGAAAGAAGGCTTTTATGCAAGCAGTCAACATCGCACACCCGCGGGTACTCAACGAAGACTACGGTATGAGCAAATGCTGCGCATACCAACATTACTGTAGGGCATTGCAGAGCCGCCCAGTGAGGCGAGGGAAAATTACAGCTCTCCAGCAACACATGCCAAGTAGAATGCCCGGCTCGCTCTTCCGTTGCTTTCAGCTAAAGGTCGTCCGCATTCCTACGATCAGAAACCTCCCCTAAGGCACTGCGATGGTTGGCTCCCGCATTGCAAGCCCGAGGCTGCAGGATGTTCGAGGATTCGCGGTTAAGGCTTGAGGAAATATGTAGGGAATGCTCGTCTTGGCGCCCAAAGCATGAACACATGACCTGAACCTGCATATGTAATTCTCAACGAAAGCCCAAGTTGATCCGAAGAGTATCAGGCGCCACAGCGCATGCAATGCTTTGATCGTGTCTGGAGCCCTTGAGACTCTGGGATTCGCGGCGCACAGTGGGTTCAGCAGGCTCCTGCCCATACAAGTGTGAGAGAGAGAGAGAGAGAGAGAGAGAGAGAGAGAGAGAGAGAGAGAGTTGGCAACAGCATCACCCCGATCATCCGATGCAGCAAAGCCATGGGTTCCACACGACTCTGCAGGAGGTCAAGGATGCCTTACAAATTTAACCCGTACATATATATATATATATATATATGTACGTATAGTATATGTATATACATGTACATACATACATATATATATACACACAAATGTATACATATATATATATATATATATTCATTTTATACATCTACTGTTAGTATTGTTATTATTATTATTACTGTTATTATTATTGTTATTCTTCTTGCCGATATTAGTACTATTACTATTACCGCTTTGATTACTGTTATTACGCCACTCAGCATTTCCACAGCGCAGGACACGGAACTCCTGCGGCCCGAGGGGATCACCGGAGCTGCCCTCCAGAGTGTCGGTACCTCGAAGTCTCGAAGTCGCGCTTCTTCGATTCGCTCGGGATTCTAGGACTCCAGGACCATGTGAGGGCATCGTGGAGAGGAGGTGTGCCGAACCCTACTATTTGCTTAAGAAACACCCACAAAATAAAAAAATAATAATCCCATAGATATTAACCCCCATAAGAGAATAGATTTTTTATTAGAGAGTGATGGCGAGAGCGACATCAAAAACGACGTCAATCGAACGCAGATAGATGATACCATTTTTTTGTCGAACATCCCTCTGCTGCAGACCGCCCCGGGCTTGGTTCCACGAACCAGCGGCAGGAGGGACTGGTCACAAGCACAGTGGCACTCTGGCCTTCGCCCCCTGCTCCAGCTCCAGCTTCTGCAGCCTCCACGTCAAGGGGTCTTGGATCATGCACGACTGGTGTTCGCAGCCGGAACTTCAAACATGCTACCTAGAGGCTGTCAAACAGTGTTCCTGGCTGTGGCTGCTGTGAACGTGGATCGAGCGGAAGAGGTTTCAGCATCAAAACCGAAGAAATCGCGCTTCTGATCGAATCCAGTCACATGTGCTCAGGCTGAGCCTCCTCGTCCTCCAAGTCTGCGTCATCAAAGCCTGCACAACTTCCGCTCGCACGGCTCGGGAGAAGGCTTTGACCGTCAAGCCCTGGGTTGGTCGAGAGCCAACCTTTTTGATTGATGCGAAGGCCTGTGCTGACACAACACCCAGCACGTATAAGCGGAGTCGATATGATATCGCCAGTCAGAATCACGGCCAGTCCAGTCAAATCCACCGAATCCGGTACGTGAGGACTAGCCCTGAAACCGCAGCCAGCGGAGCTCACGACTCATGACCCTCAAAGACCCGCATCCCGAGGGCCTTCCCTGGAGCCGCTGGCGCCAGGAATGCTATGATAGGTCTCGGCCTTCACAACCGGATCCGCACGGTGCTTAGCTGCTTCTGCCATGATTCATGATTCTAGGGTGTGCTCGGAGAGGAGGGCTCAGGATCAAACGCGTGCTTGGGGAAGTGTAGGAAAGGAGGTGGTGCCAGCTTAGATACACGCCCCATCCTTCAAGAAGCTCTGCAAAAGGCTAACTTGGAAGAGTACTTTGTCCACCATCGCCGGGCAGGAGGAAGCTGGATACCGAAAGGACCACGACTTCCAATCCACACCATCAAAGGCATGTCAGGCACTGTCGCTGAGGGCCCGTGCGGGATGTGCTCCCCACCTGGGCAGATCAAGATCTTGAGCTCAAGGCGAGCTTGTCATGAGCAGGCGCGCTTTGTAGACACGAGTAGACTCCGAACAGATGCACTCTGACATCGTTTGAAGGTCGTGCGCGAACGGTGGAAGTTCAGCTCCTGACCAAGTCTCTGTAGGATCCCAGGAGTAGCTTGTCTGCTTCCAGTTCCAGGACGCCGAGCTACCTCGCAAAAAGGCGAAGTTTGCACACTTAGTAAAACATCGTCAAGAAAATTCGTTGAATGCCGATGCCCTTCCCGCAGCCTGCATTTGTCATGCGGAGAGCAGACGGGCTCATCACCTCAAAGGAAGATGAAGCACACCTACAGCATGATTCGTCTCCGGTACCGAGAAGCTACACACTTGCAAGCAGAGCTCGAGCAGCAGGGGCGGGTGTGATATATAGATTCACAGCATGGCTCTTGGACCCTATGCAAGGCAGCGCATGGCATCACGCTGCCTCTGCATAGTAGAAGCCGGTACCCTGGAGATCAAAATGATCCCAGTCCTGGCGAGTTTCTACCCACATCCAATGCTTGACATTGAATTGAAATGTGGGACAGTCAACCGCGGCACAGCAACACTGTGCAGTTATTGCACAGTATCACGCGTAATGACACAACAGAGTGTCGTGATATTGGTGGCTCTTGTCGTTGCACGCCGTTGTCTGTCTTGTTTCGGCGATAAGTGGAACGCTATGCACGATGCGAACTTTAACTTAGCAGCCCTGTATGAATTGCCTGAACTGTGCAGCATGCGTTGAGCTCTGCGGCTTGCACAGAAGTTGTGACTGGAATGACTAGAAAAGTCGTGACAGGAAGCCCCAAGTGGGAGCTTCCGAATATTAGGGGTACCATATTCTGGGGTCCTTGTAATAAGGATCCTACTATTTGGGGTTCTATATTAAGGTTCCACATGTTCGGAAACTCCCAATTCGTGGCTAGGTGAATCTCTTGGCTGGTCCAGAATGCCTGCGAGTGCACAATCATGCTCTCGTCTAGCAGCATGTAACACTGTTTTCTCTAAAGCTGCGTGGAGCTCGGTAATTCGTTTTCCACATCTGCGTGGCAAGTTCGATATGTTTTCGTACTCCGGTCTCAAGATTAGGTTGTATCGCTGCAAGTGTCTCTGGTCACACTGATATGTTTTCATTATGCTACATGTTTCAGCAAGCCATGTATGCATCCTTGGTGGAGCCATGCCTGTCTAGCATAGGGCTAGTTGACCAGGCATGTCATTATCTTGCTCTGCCGCTCGACGTTAGTGTGTGACATGATGCCGCAGGTGCCGTTTGTAAACTGATGTGTCGATAGTCTGGTACACTAGCAAGAGTTGACGTTGCGTGCCTAAACATCGTTCTTCTCGCTTGTTGTGCGACGGACATGGTTCTGGTGTCTACCAGTGGCATATGATCTCTGCCCGTGCTATCAAGGAGCAAGAGGCGTTCAGCTCTTATCTGCTGCTGTGTCTGGTACTAGTGATGGTTTGTGCGGGCCGTGGGGTTGGTATGTTCCGAGTCCTACTCTTGCAGCTGTTGCCGTGGTGCCGGCACTGCGGCTATGCTACTGATCTTCGCCTTGTCTTGTCATTCCCATTGTTGCTGCTGTTGCGTTGAACTCCTATGATTGTCGCTGCCACTGCTGTTGTTGCTGTCGTCTCTGCGGATGTTTGTCGTCGCAGTCGTGATCGTTGCCGACATCTCTGATCATACACACGAGCCGATATGCAGCAGTCACTAGTCACTAGTAATGCCTCACTCGGCACACTACATACTGGTACCGAAGCTTGACGAAACCTGATTAGAAAAGCAAGAGGTATCAAGAGGTTCTCCCAAAGTTGACACTCTCAACTAGGAGACCTTAGCCAGGCTCGCCTTGTTAAGCCGAAAGAATTCTCACTTCCTCACATGATCGCCTCCTGTCGGCCATTGGGTGTCGTCGGCGCTGTTTGCGCAACATCGGCGAAACGGCCAGGCGTCCTCTGCACACGTGTAAAACTTCACACCCAAAATGAATAGAAATTCTTGCCCCTCTCCCCCTGCGATTCAGGAAGTAGTTATACCAGTTCTGACCATGACAGCTGATCGCAGTATCATCTTCCCTGCTTCCGCATCTCGCGGCTCCTTGGTCGAGGCTCTGGGACCTCGGCCGGTCTTGCTTGCACGCGAGAGCAGGGCTTCAGCAACACCATCTCGCCTCATCTCGGCATCGTAAGGCTCTTATTCGCGTGATGCTTGAGTGGCACATCTGCGCTTGCAATAGCTAGGCAGCCCGTCCAGTGTTTTGAATTGCTTCTGCAGTTCCAGCGGGCTCATAAGCACCACTTTAGGGCGAATGTCAAAGGCACACGGTAGCCGTGGTATAGTGTGCCAGTAAGCCCTTGTAAAAGCATGGGTACCCCTTCTGCATACAAGCACGATTCAGTCTTCAAATCGAGTCCCTTTCAAACCAACGTTGCAAAGGCACTACTGGGGGACAAGAAACAGTGCTACGGACATCTACGGACTAGACTAGGCCCGCAGGAGAACGCGTGGCGGAAGAACGACACGATTGATTGCGTACACGGAGGGAAGGTATCCTCCTAGATAGGACATCTCCCGAGACATCCGGTACACTGGCTGTGAAGGAGCTCGCACTTGCATGTAGGGCATAAAGGTCGCGGGCTGGACGATGCGCATCGTCACTCGAAGTGCCGTGCTGTGGACCCCATTGATGATTACCGCAGGACGTTGGATTGTGCCCGGGAAAGCCATGCAACGACTCCGATCGACGAGAAGCGATGAGGCCGGCTTTGCCACTGTCACCGCTGACTTTGGGACTGTTCCACTGTAGCCAGGACAGCCTGCAAACATGATTGTAAGAAAATAACTATAGGCCTTCAGATGGTCTTTTTGGGTTCGAGAGGGTGAAATTCCAGCTTGATTCCAGATGTAGCAGCTTTTTCGGCACTACACTCACACTCGGCTGGTCCAAGCCTTTGCAACTCCATGCTATCTGGGTGTCGGGTTTCGTTGAGGCTTCGGGCTTGTTGGCAAGTTGGAACTTGGCGGAAGCCTGTGATGCTGCGAGCGCTTGCATAGGTCCTGCAATGCTTCCGTGCTGGGCATATCTGAACATAACGCCAGCTCAAGGCTGCCGGCGCCACAGTCGTGGCCTGTCCAGCTGGTAATTAATGCCTTGGGCATCTTCTTTGCAACTGGGTCTGCAGCCACATCGGGCTTTGGAGCCAACCAACACCGCCTTTGGTGTTCCTCGATTTCCGGCTGCGAGACAAGGTCTTCCGTGCCACCGCGTAGAATTCAGGGCACAAGTCCAGCACCATGGTTAGCTAATACCAGTGCTTTTAAACCTTTGGAGCCTGAAAGTCACAGCCCCACACCGTGAAACAATTGAATTCTACTTCAAGCTTGCTTTTGGATGATTCCTCCAGGATGACCGAAATGAGCACGGGATGGTCGTATCATGGCGCATCTACCAGCAGGGCATGTATCTATATACATGCGTGTCTACATATACACATACAAATTATATACACACGTATCTGTATACAGATATTATATGTAAATGCAGATGTATCCACATATGTACATGGGCAAACATACATACATATATACATACATACGTACACATGCACATACACATACACATACACATGCACGTGGTCGCGAGGTCATAATACAGCACAGAGTGCTGGAGTCTGCCCCAACCCAGAAAACCTTGAGACTCACACCTGGTCAGGAAGGAGTTGTGCTTGAAAAAAGAGCATGAACACGGAGAATCGGGAACGTGAAGACGGACATTTCTTCGCATGGAACTTACCACACGATACTTGCTGTCTGCTTGATTTGATAAGGTCGACAAGACAGAGAGACAGCACGAGGGCGAGAGACCGTGTGCCTTCACCCAGTCTTCTGCAATGCAACCTCGAGAGTAGGAAAGCAAAGTCTCCGGCCCAGTACTGGCCCTGATTCATCGTTATGGCCTCTTCCAACCTGTGGAGCCGGGGCTTGGACATGGATGAAAGTGTAAATGATCAGGAGACTGCATTGAGGCGGCTTGCTTTGCAGACTGCGCTTCCAGGTGCTGTCTGCAACGGTGCCGTGCACTTTACTTTGTCTGATACGGAGCGTAAACTGCTTGTAGATGCTACAAGGTGAAACGCAAGATTGCAAGAACAGCTGCAAGCTGCAGGAACCACAAGACTAGAAGATACATAATATAATAATAGAATTGGTTACTTGATATTTCAAGAGAGAAAAGACATAGTTTGATTACTCCATTAAGTAAACGAATAGTTTTTTGAAAGATACAAAAATGAATTATTTAGATAAGCTTATGTAAAATATTCATTTCAATACATACGTAGGGAGATGGTGGCATGTCAGAAGGCCGCCGGAATTCAACATGGTACAGACTCACCGCAGCAATACATTTCAGTACCGCGATTCATTACCGTCAGTTATAGAATGGAACCTGGCGATGGCGGTTTCTGCTGTCCCTCAATCAGCAGCCCGAAGATCTGAAGATCTTTTGCCAGGCTTTGGCTTTCCTACACGCCTAACGGCTTCCAGAGGGCAGGGTCGTCTGGGAAGCTGTTGCCCCCGCTCCAAACCCTAAACACTTGTTGCTTCTTGAAGTCGGATGGGTACACGATAAAGCAGGGCTGAGATGGAGACCCGGGAATCAACTCCTCCACTCCATCCTCCACAAGCCTCAGAAGCAAGGTCCAGAGGAGTTATGGTGTACGCCCGTCATGGATACGGACATTAAGCGGGACAGCAAAAGTAGAAGAAGGATCTAGAATCACTGTCACCACCTCGGGCACATAGACTTCCCTCACATCTGCATCATCTTGGGACAATGTTCGCGGCTGCCCTACAAGACGCGAGTGCATCACCAAGTCTCGTACGTTTTCGGCCTCCAAGGCTGCAATCTCCTTGCATGCCCTGTGGCCTGGGCTTCTGTAAAAGCAGAGCTGACGATACTGTCACAACACTATGAGTCCCACGTTGGGGGCATAGAAACATCAGGTTGTTGGCCGCAGGGATGATGAGATGCACGCAGATATCAAGCTTCACAGAGTCTGGGCATGGTACAGCATCGAGCCCGTGGATAACTGCTCATAATTCAGTAAGCTTAACTGCGTAACGCTTAAGTTGAAGTGCAGATTCAAGCCCTGGGCATGGCAAGTCGCAAGCACCATTTTTCGGAACGTACGCGACGGGTCCTGTAATCAATCAGTCATGTAGCAGGCGACACTTTATGGTATCGGGATATATTGACAATGAGCAACGACGTCTGTGAACCCTACATCTGGCCAAGAACATGTACGTACGGAAAGCCTCAGTAGCTTGCTGACTTGTCGCTGCACTGACCACACCGGGCAGAATAGATTCATCAAATGAAGGAGCATGCGAATCATGGCGGGGGTTGGGCGAGAACCACTTGCGAACGATAGCCGAGAACGTCAGTCACCTCCGTGTCCAGAATGTCCCAGCCAAAGCCTCATCAACAGACATGTCGTAGAGCAAACAAGGGCTGGTCAAAACCTCTGTTCCTCCAAGTTTTAGCATGACCGAGCTTCAAGCTCTCAGCATGTCACAGGACTCGCAGGTGAAAGAGCTCTTTGGCCAGCCTCCTTTCAAACCCTAGGTCCTAGGTTCTGACCGCCAATTGGCCGATTGCTTTCGCTTGGAAGCACGGCGCAGATCTTGTAACAAAACTTCTTCAAGCGAACCTAAGACCTAAGAGCATCACAGGAGCAAGGGCCAAGCAGGCACCACCGTGACGATCAATGCTGGCGCACGTGCCACGCCGGGCACACGGGTGCATACATCAGTGACTACTTCGATGCATACACACAGCTGTCTTGTTTGCACATGCGTGCAGTCTGTAGATTATGCAATCTATCTGTCTATGTATATACACATGTGCAAATACATAAATATTTATATATACTTATGACTTATATATGTATATATGCACAAATGTATACATATGTCTATATACATCTGTACACAGTTTTCTTTACCCATGTATTTAAAAGGCTCTATCTGGATTCACGCACCTCGGAAAATGCAGGCATACGTGCATCTGCGATCAAGTGAGTGAGTAAGTGAGTGTGTGCGTGTGTGTAAGTATGTGTGCGGGGATATGTATGTTATCATGCATCAACATATGTATGTATGGATGTATGTATGTATACATGTATCTATACTCGTATATACATACATGCACAGATATTCTCACACATTCTTAGGCAATACTGTGGACGAGCCGTTGCTGAGCATCACCTGGCAAAATTGCACTGAAACAGCTAAGTTTAGCAAAGAGGCTTCTAAGCTTGGCGGCGAGGTCCTTCGGCCTGAAAATACTCGCTTTCACTGGCGATGCTCCTACTTGCAATGCTGCAGGAAAGAAAAGCTAGTCATCATCACATCCACCGCCATCAGCGTCAGTATCATCACTGCATTCATCAGCACAGTCAGCACCCACGCTGTCAATGCTATGTGCAAGTATATATGTTCGAAGCCATGGCCCAGGGTACTTAGTACAGCCTTGCTGACTTCTACACCGGCCTGAACCATGGGGAGTTCACGTTTTTCCGTTCGAAACCGATGCTCCCATGACTCCCACGCTCGCCTGCAGCCCCCAACCACTGATGGCTGGTTTAGCCACACGGTCTCCCACACCTCCATGAACCTTTCAAGCGTCAGCAAACGCATTCGGTTCCCGGCTTGTCAAAAGCTGTAAGTATGTTGATGATTGATTTGGCGGTCCAATGTCAAGATGACCGAACTATTCTACTATTCTACCTCTAAGACTCATGATGTCAGCTGGATGTGGTATCCCCTAGACTAGCCGTGACTAGTCATGCAAAACGATGTCCATAATCCACCTCTGCTTGCACACAGACAGGCGAACACCAGAACATCGCATGCGAATGCAACCCTCACACATAACCGTCTGAAGGTTGCTGCATGCTCTGATATTTGCCCAACTCTTGATCGTTTTGGGTGTGCTGTGGTTTGGACAGACTGTGCGAGCTTCAGGCTGACAGGTAGCCATGACTGTGGTTAGCAGCGTCTGTTCACTTGAACCACGCATGTGCGTACGTGTGTGTGTGTGTGTGTGTGTGTGTGTGTGTGTGTGTGTGTGTGTGTGGTGTGTGTGTGTGTGTTTGTGTGTGTGTGTGTGTGAGTCTTTGCTTTGTCGCTTTTCTCTGTGCGTCGTGGTGCAAGCGAGCGGGGGCTTTCGATGCTTGGCCGGTTACTTCAGCAGAAAGGCAGAAAGTCACACACTCAAGTTCAGCATGTAGGCTAAGCTGACCAGTCAAGCTTCTCAACGACTGCATTCATGAGTGTCGTTCACCCCGACACAGGCTCAACCTGTTGCACGTATTTGACAACTGCTGCCAAGACTCTTGCTCCCGGGGAAGATGCCTTGATGCAGAGTTTAAGCCTACATGAATGCAATCAGGTCGGCACCAAGCCGGTGGCTACGGAATGACACATCAGAAACTCGTCACAGTCGCCGGTCGAAGTAGTGTTCAAGGTATAACATGGGCAGGTATGTATGTGTATATACACAAAAATTTGTTTACACACACACAATCTCGAACTACGGTCGCAGTGTAAATCAACATCAAGCTTAACTGCATCCGAGCTGCTGGTTGCGGCCAACAGTCCTCCAGATTCCTTCTCAAAGCCGCAACGGGGTGATGCAAATTCAGGCGCCGATAGGGCTGATGCAGGAACTGCTCTCTTCCTTGCTGAAAGCTGCTCTTATTACTCTGCACCCTCCAGTTTTGATGAGACAGACGAGCACCTTGATGGTCTCCGACAGTGGTTGCAGAAGATAGTCTGTCAAAGGGGAAAAGGAGGGACCCTTAATGGGGACCTCTACCCTATAATGGCTATACAATGGGTATATCATAGCTATATTAAGGGTATATACTTCTAGGGGTCCTTATTAAGGGTCCCTCCTGTTACCCTTGGAGTCTGACGTCACGCTTATCCACACCCTCGAAGTCCTGGAGCAGGTCAGAGCACTGCGCCAGAACTCTCTCTAAGTCCTGGCAGGCGATGCTACTTAACAAGGACCCCTAGGCATATACCCTTAATATAGCTATTCTATACCCATTATATAGCCCAGTATAGGGTAGGGGTCCCCGGAGGCTGCATTCAGTCGACTGCGCAAGGCGCATGAATATACAAGCAGATGCAAACACACACAAACACAGATGCACGAAACCAGATAGCCTTATTAAGGTACTGAGTTGCAGGTTTGACAAATCACTTTGATGCTGTCCAGGAAGGGCCGGGTTCCTGGTATGTCGTTTGAAATTTACAGTAGGGGCTGGAAGCTGAAACAGGCCAAGCTAGTGGCTTCTTCTTGAACGTAGAATTGGTTGAGCCATCGCTGCCAATTGACTTAAACTGGTAACTGGATTCTGGGGGCAAGGGTCAAGCAGCAACTCTAAGATAGGCATCGTGAAGCGGTTGCCTGTCATGCAGGACTGAATGCCGCGCCGGTCCTTATCGTCGAAGATATCCTCGAAGCAAAGGGGCAAAGGTAAGAGTGTTGCGAGAGCCGTGGGCTCGGTGCTAACTTGCAGCTAGGCCGCAAAGACATATGATGCCACGATTCCTTGGCTGCAGCCGGCTTGCGGTACCATATGCTGCTGTGTTCACTTCAGGCGTCATGGACCGGCATCAGTCGCTGGCTGGTGGTTGCCATGCACCAGACCAAGCAAAACACAAGGTTCGAGTGCGGCATGCCGTCGACTACAGCTGTGACGTCCGGTATTTGGGGAGCTCAACTCAAACCCATGGCTGCTGGAAACAGTTTTCACCAGCTTATTTCGAATCCACAAGGAAAAACATCTTGAAGGCAGACAGCTTGCCCAACAGACACAAACCTCGAGTAAACCAGGATATATTTCTGGACAGCTTGAAGTCGCCTGCAGCTACAGTGGTAATTGCGTAGCATGTGCCGACAGACAGGCGCATCAACTAAAAAATGGGATCCGAGTGAACAGCGACCAAGATGTACGTGCACAGGATCTTTCTCCAAACCGGCGCAGTCCTAACAACCTGTATTCGAGCAAACTTGGGTTCGAACTACGAGGTTGGCACAACTGCTACATAACACTATACTACCCAGAAGAAAGCCAATCGGGAAGTGATCATTAATTGTCTCTCGGCGTGCTCATGATTTGGAGCCAGAATCCAAGTATTCCCATGTCGGCTACTATAAATTGGACTCGAATAAGTGGTGAAGGTTGCCCGGTTCTCTGTCACGAACATATTATTCACCTGAGCTAATGACGAAACTCGACCGAAAGGACTCGTAGGCCGTAGGCACTGCGGCGATCCACTCTTTCTTTGTGCGCTCTGCGGGAGGGAAAGCTTCTGTCATCTGTCCATATCCGCAAAAACAAGCTTGATGCCAGATGCGTTGCCATGTACAAACCGCAAAAGGCAACAAGCCTGTCGAATTCTGACGCATCGGGCTTTGGGGCTTAGGGGTTTGGGTAGCAGCGACGATCCACGCACACGATGCCATGTGCATGGAAGGGGATCACTGAGCTAAGGGGCTGCAGGTGCAGCAGTGCCAAAGTGGCAGCGTCGAAAATTCCAAGGCTACTCTGATCAGACGTCGTGTTGTACAACACTGACAAGAGCATCCCATCATCCTCTGGTCGATGACCGCCCTCCTGTGGCCCCAGCTGGAAACAGTATGGTGTCTTGGTGCTGGTTTTATGAGAAATGACAGGCACAAATAAGCATGTGCACACAGACGCATGTCACTCGATACTTGGAGATTCTTCGCGACCGCCCGCTTGAACCACGCGCCTCAAGCCTGAAGTACCCACGTCCATGCCGAGACCTCAACCCTGAAACAAGGCCGTCTCCCGCCACGGGATGAAGTCCGCTTCAGTCAGGTAGATGCTTGGAGCAGACCAAGCATGCTCCACGGACCTGTTTCTGTTCAAAGAAACTCATGGCTCTTCCACCTCAATGCGTGGAACCAAGTTCCGGGGTTACTTTGCCAACACCCATGGCTCCGAGATGTACGGACTGCGTACAGCGAACTTGAGTTCAGGGCCTCGTCTGTGCATTGACTTTGATGAGCTCATCGAACCACCTGGCTTCAGCTCACATGGAGCCGCACCCGTATCCCATTGCAACACTGAGGTCACACCTTTGCGCTCGATTTTTCTCTCATTTTCTCTCTCAGTCCAGTTTCTATTGGCCGAGGGGTCTGTATGGGGCTGCATGCAAACACGAAACACTGCCTTTGATCCACACTAGTGTAGACCAAAGCTTTCCGATCAAGGTTCCCACAGCAAGTTCACCATCCCAGCCCAAGTTGATGCCTGGAGGTCGGTGCCTTCGCAGCGATGGCATAGAAGTACCTCGGCAGAGTCTTGCAAGGGGCTTATACTATGGGGGAGAGCCGAAGCCCAAATTGCAATCAGACCCTTCATCGACCTCAGAAATTAAAAGAAAATGCTCTGCACATGCAAGAATAGAAGAGCGATGCAGGTCCAGGTTATGTTAGGGTACTTCCAATTGAGCCGAGTTGGACTCGTTTGCTGGCTGAAATCCCCACCAAACCCCGCCCGCAGGCATCTTGAGCTTCGACTCCGTGGTCCAAACGGGAGTTTCCGAAAATTGGGGGGGGGGGGGGGAGGTACCATATTTTATAATAAGAATCCTACTATTTTGGGTACGTGTACCATATTAGGGCCCCCTGTTTTCAGAAACTCTCAAATTGCAAACGGTGGTGAACGCAAGCCTGTGTGAATTCAAGCAGCTTGTACTCAGGGTTCATCTTGAAAGCCGGATTGAACGTCGGGTAGTCAAAAATCACTGCATCATCATCCTCGAAAAGATAAATCTCGCACCACGAAGGCATCAGCATATTAATGCTTGGCTTAAATCTTCTACGCAGCTTCTCTTTGTAGCTGTCTCATGTCAGAGCTGTGGGGAGTCTAGGTGGGCCAGCAGGATCTACGCGGAGGCAGAACGCCAGCGCTGCAACTCCCAGGTCCTTGGTGAAGAACTTCTCGCATGAGACCGGACCCCCAGTCGCCGCGGGTAGGAAACACCGCAGAGCCGGATGGAAAAGGCGCGTCCAGTTCCTAGGCATCCGGACACATGCTCTTTTGCGCAACGGTCCTGACTGACTTTGCCTGTTTGAATCGCACAGACTCTGGCATGGCCCAACAGCAGTCTCCCCAGCAAGCGCGCTCGTCACATTCGGTACGGTAGCATTGCACTCGGTTCCCTCTCGCGTCGAGAGTTCATGACGTAAAAGCACATCTTCTGCCCCTGCTGCTAGACACGTGCGAACGGTGCTGCTTAGCGACCTCTCAGCTGCCAAGTTCTTCTCAAAATAATTGTCCAGATAATCCTCTGTGGCGGCGACACTGTCCTCAATCGGATGGATGCTGGTTGCACAGGAGCTTCCCCGTTTCATCGAAGCATCCGGTCGTGAGTCAGGCAGTATAATAATGATCGAATATATGCTCTAGACTCAAGTCACACTAAGCAAGGCAGAGACAGCACCATGGGCTACAAGCATGTTTTCATCGACTAGCCGTTTTCAGGGCCAGCGTTTCGGGATCTTGAGTGGAGGTATCAATCTAGCACGAGAGGATAGGCCCGCTTTACAACTGAACAAGCATCAAGCACAATGTTGCCGTCCCTCTCATAGCAATTCCAGAAATGGTTGTTGACGAAGTTGACGCTTCCTCACAAACATGCTGTGAGGTCGGGATGATGTTGTGGTTCGGACTGAACATGGCTGAACGATCTGCTGCCACGAGGACATCGAACTCGAACTTGCAGCATGGCAAAAGAAGACAGCTTACAAACACACGAGGCCAAAGCCCACACCTCACAAGCATGTCCCTCCTCGAAGAATCGTGGACTTGTTGGTCTTCCGGTCCATGACTAACCACAAGTCATCCTCTGCCTCACAGCAGGTACGACTTGAAACTGCCTTGAAGCATCAGCGTCGCAACGCCGCTAGTTTATCGCTTGACGGGCCGGGAATAGTTACCCTAGAGCCACTCACCCGGAAAACTGCGACTCTTCGTTGCATGGCTCTCGGTTCTTATCCCGAAGGGATGGTAAGACATAGCGAAACCGCAAGCAGTTTCCAGCCTGGTGGAGGAAGCGCAGGACTCCCGAGTTGCCATTCCTCAAAACTCCGCAACACTGCCATCTGCCTTTCATAGCATCCGATCAGAACATCCCCCCCCCCCCCCCCCCCACGGTGATCCCCTACATTTGTCCTTGCGAGGTACAAGAACTTCTTGTGCCGAGCTTCAGGGGATCTCGGGGAGTGAAGCTGTCGATCTTGCTGACGACATAGCTTTGTGTGACGCATGGGCTGTGGCCTCAATCCGTCGCGAAATGCCACGATCCCTCGCTCTCAGTCTAGCTTCCATTGCTGGCTTCCGCTTGCACATCTTGCACACGGCTGAGCAAGCTTACAAGCACTCGAGTCTTCGCTGCCCGGCCGCTGTGCTGGATGAGCTTCCTTGACGGCAACTCTACCCTGCTGATCTCCACTGTCCGCATTCCCTGTGCCTTGAATGGTAAGGCTTTGGTCAATAAGTGGCTATGCGCTGCGGCTCTGTCGGAAAACTGGTGCACGTGGATTTGCAGGCTGCCCTCTCAAACTAAACTGCACGTGCCAAGGGGCAGCGGGCAGGAGTTGGCCCACACAAGCCTGCAACATGGTCACGTGCTGTGCTGGATGCTCATAGTTTGCGTGGACATCGTCGGGCCTGATTCGTGAAAGGCTGGCGGTTCGAGCCGCAGTTGTACCTGTTGTGGGCAAATTTCGCCACGAGCCACAGCAAGACCGTGCTCCAAGTACTTCGATGGTCCGTCAAAAACTACGTGATGTGCCTCTCGCTCAAGTCTGTCATCACCTGCTGAAACACAGGTCTGATGAAGGCGAGGAGCTGCACGAAGCAGGCTTTGCTGGAAGGATCACATGCTGGGTGAGCATTCAGCACCGTGGACTCCACCTGGCATAGGCGGCTGGGCCCAAGACCCACGGCCCTGGACGACTCGGCTGCGAACGGTGCTGACTTCGTTTAGGAACATCATGCCACGTCTACGGGACAGCCGTGCAAAAATGGACTCATGCAACAACATAACCGTAACACATCACATCGTGACTGTGGGGAGGATCGTCTCCAGCGCGTGGAGGCCAAGTTGCCGTCACTCTCATTGAACCTCCTTTTGGAGATTATTCTGGCTCAGCAAACTTCGCAGGAAAGTCTCGCACTACGTTTGATAGGGCACTGCCGTTTAACCCACTGAAAGCACTCTGACGAAGTCAAGGGCCTCCACTTCATCCGGCATGGTCTCTAAAGTCTCAGGGTCCACCCTGCCCCATTTGGACGTGTCGGTGGTAAGCCAAAGCTGATCCTTCGCACAGCGCTGCACACGCGATGTCGGGTCCCCTACTGCGATGCATTTCCTTCCTGTCTCGCGACCCTTCGAGCTTGGGCTAGAACTACACTCATTCTCATGCCGAAGGATGTCTCAAGGTGTCTAGGAAGAGTCGCCGACACAGCAAAGACTTCAGCAAGCTTGCATGCAGATGCACGGCACACGGTCCTCAATGGGGAGCAGATTTACGACCGGGTTCGTCAGGCAGGGATAGATGCCCAAAGTTGGGCCTGTACCGGTGCCACCGAAGATGCACGAGTTGAAGTGCCTTCGCGGCCATATCCGCGGATTTCAGTGACGCACCGGAGAAAACATTACTTTTCTAGGCTGTAGACTGCTGCAGAGATATGGGAAAACAGGGTCGCAGGAGTGCTGCCTGTGAGGAGAGCAGACGTGACGCGCGGAGCCAGTTTTTGCAGGATCGCTCGTTGGTACAGTACACTCGGTCGCGCTCTCTTGGCCTCATGAAAACCTTGCTGCTTGCATGATTAGTACCGCTCATTTTATGGCGAAAGAAAACTCCACGTGACGAGCGACAAGCAGATATTTCGGAGGACCCATCACCCTCTTGGCACAAAGCTTCGCGATGTCAGCTGCTGAGCCTCAAGAAACCTCAAGCTGACGTATGTCCCAAGCCCTTCTGTGCCGGATCGCTTCTCTGCGCCGGACTCGTACGGCCGGGCCGTCCAGGTGAGGCGACCCTTCGAGAAGCTGAACTTCACCTGAGCGGCAGTGACCACATGTCTTCTGAGTCTTCTGCTATCAGAAGCAAGCGGCAAGAATGACACTGCAAACGCCAGGTGTATGTGGGTGCACATGCGCGACTCGAGATGCAGATTGCGCTTCCGCCTGCACGAGTATCGTGTGCTCATCGCGTATGCTACACTGTACTGTGGGACAGGACAGAGATGTGGAGCAATGCCTTAACTGAACGCGGAGCCGAAATACAGAGTCCACAGTTAAAATGATTTAACTGAAACTGTGGAACCGAATTCGAGGCACCTCAAACTACCACTCGCACCATCCCGATGCAACTGAGCGGCCACGGTCGCCAGGCCATCAAAGTGGAAGTGCATCCCATCGGGGAAGATGCCGGGTACCAATCCTAAGTAGCTCAGTGAAACGGAGCTGCCCTCTCCGAATGCACCGTAGGAGCCCTCGAACGGCCAGCGATCCAGGCGGCTGTAGTGTGTGACGCCCTCCAGGTCCGCTGCAAGCTTTTCTGGCAAATCAGCAGACGAGCTGGAGTTGCCTTGGGATCTTTGTTCTATGGGTTATATCTGTGTCTCTGGCTAGCCAGATTGATGCTTGCCTCTGTTTTCATGTTCAGCTAGGGAAATTTACGACTTGAGTTGTTCTGAAGGCCCTGGTACCAGCGCGGATACGTACATTCTGTCGGGGATCTGCTGTGAGCCTGCTACACTGTATTCGATTGCTCCAGCTGATATCATCTCAACAATGCAGGCATTTGCAGGTGCTGCTTGCGCGCAGGGTCGAGCTGCTATCTATCGACATGAGTTGCTGCGCACTGCTGCTATCCTTGGTACTATGCTGAGAAGTCTGGGAATTCTCAAGACCCTCGCCGGCACTGGAAACCCGAGCGTGCGTGGAGGTTCCCTGAATTTTGGGCTTTCTCAGTTATCCTGACGTGGGCGCCTATACTGGGTCCCATGCTGAAGTCGACGGCCCGGAGGAAGTAGCCCAACGGCTGGCGTGCATCCTGTCAGGTCTCGTCGAGCGACCGATGAAAGGGTACTTGTGGTGCAGGCTTCGGTTTTCAGTTGATCTCTCGTTGGCTCGGCTTGTGATTCCTTGCTGGCGTCCTGAGCTGTCTTGTGTTGAATGTGGGAGACTGAGCAGAGGGATTCGCTGGAATCAACGTGTGCCCAAACAGGGCCTGCCCCAAGTGCGCAAGCACACGCAAACACACACACACACACACCCACACACACACACACACACACACACCCAAGCACACACATACACAAGCAGACCTGGTCATACACACCCTTCCAACTTATCTAGTGATGACTGTTTGTATGGAGGTCGACTGCATGAGTGGGCAGAGGCATATGCGAATGTATGTGTGCTTCCAGATGAAGGAATGATAGAGGGAACAATGAATGAATAGTTGATTGAATGTATGGATGAATGGAGGAATGAATGCAGGACTGACTGGCTGACTGACTGCGTGAGTGAAGGAAGGAATGACTGAACAAAATGAAAGGAAAGAAAGATGAAATCAAACAATTTGCGTGGATGAGGGAATGATTGAACGGATAAATGAATAAATGGATGAATGACTGAATGAATACATCAACAAATGAACGAATAAACGAATGAATGAATGAATATAAAAATGATGGAATAAACTGATGAATGAATGCATGAATGAATGGACGTCAGGAACGCACGAATGAAGGAAGGAATGGATGACTGAATCAGTGAATGAACGAATACATGAGCAGACGTCTCTATGAGGCAAAGGTCCGTATAGAATGTATAGATACATAGACAGATAGAGACACAGACAGATAGATAGGAAGGTAGAACATAAATAGAATAGACATGTGTGTACATTTGTATATGCGTACATATATATATATACATACATACATACATACATACACACACACATATATATATATATATATATGTGTGTGTGTGCTATTGTGTATATACATATGTACATGTGTGTATGTATGTGTACATATATATATATATATATATATATATATATTCAGACAAGTACATACACATCCATCAATCCACCCACCCCCGCCTCGTTGGCCGAGAAGCTAAGCCACGTGGGCCAGGATGCCTCAACATACTATGCGTTGTGTAAATTGGTTATATATAGCAGGCATATGATGATACGTATGTATATATATATATATATATATATATTATCTGAGTTGGCCCCGCAGTTGCCGAGTCATGGGAATATCGATGATCCACGCCATGAGGGCTCGAGATCTTGAACAAGGCAACCAAAAATGCACAGTGCCTCCCGCATCAAGATGGAGCATCTCCTCGAACGATCTCTGACGGGGTTCTGTGTGCCTGTGGCCCTGTGGTCAACGCAAACCTAACAAGATCCCATGTCCAGCAGAACCCAACTTACCGCTGTGTCCAGCAACCCCAAGAACTGACCTGGTGCCTATGTGCCGCAGACTGCATTGCTGGCATATTGCCGCCAGGGAACTGCCAAGCCGACGATGCAAACCGGCAGGGACATGAACCAAAGGCACCGCTTCATGGCTCCCTGCTGTGTCCCCGACCTCTGGGTGTCCATTCCCATCCCGGGCTTGAGCAGCGCTGGAGAGCAGGGGATCGAAGACCGGGGCTTCGCCTGTGCTTCTGCTGCTACATCGTGGTTACTTCCTGCTCCATTAAGGCTGAATATACTAGTAGAACTCAAGTCTTGCAGCAGCGGTGCGATCGGGCACGCCGCCGAGCATCGTTTCACAAGCCTGCAATCTATGGATGACTGCTGACCCTTTGGTCTCAACGTGCTAGGGCTACGGCTAGGGGTGTCAAGAAAACTGCGTGTCTGGAACGCAAGTGAATCACAATGCGAGGAAAGCCGGAACTCAATCCCAGGCTGCGCTCAAATTGTGATGCAGCGAGAAAACCACAGCGATTGGATCAAACATTGTGTTTCAATAGATGATATGAGAAAGTACAAACAAAGCATAGACCACCTAGAAGAAAACTCGAAACAAATGCGGTGTGAAGTTCAGAGTTTCTAGAAAGAAGGGGTGGCACTTATGTGTAAAACGTGTAAGTCATGACACAAGCACGCATACGGACCTTCTTGACTGTTTGCTGCCATGAACAGCTGGATTTGCAGGAAGCTCCTGAAAATTGGAACACGACATCCTTTGGTCGTCAGATCCCTGTTGCCCCCAACCCTACACAACATAATCCCGATGCACCGCGTATGCTACACTACAGCCTGATCCTTTGATCCTTACCTGGACCCCACAAATTAGGTGAAATACTGTCCCAAACCCTACAAAAGGCTATTATTTTAAATACTTCTGGGGTCCAGGTACTGACTGTACGCCCCCACAGCAGCGCCTCCTTCAAAGTGCCCGGACGCCGAGCATCGGCTTGGACGATGCTGGCAGCCGGGATCTTGGACATTGCTCGTGCCTCGTATGGTGAGCTTCTTCAAGTAAAAGCCAGAAAGTTGGAATATGATTATCCTAAACCCTTTATGGTAGATTATAAGGTATCCTACCCTAAAACCATATTCCGACTTTCTGGAGTTCCCTTTAACAACAAGGGTGCTGCTTTGAAGGCTCGGTCTGGCAAGGTTCTTGCTTCTTTACTGTCGATATTCTGGTCCCTGGTTAACGGAAATGCCAGGTATGCTGAAGTTGTCATACTCGAGACTCGCGCAGTGGATCAACCGATAGGTCACGGACTCTTTGGAACAGGGCTCTTTGCAACCATTTTCCCTACATCCCCAAATCTTCGCTACAAACACCATGACAGCATGTCTCAGAATGCTCTAGACATGGTTCGGGAAAACTTTTGAGGCATTTCTGACTCTAAGTTTCGAAACTAGAGCGGCAATTAACGAAGCAGTAGGGACGCTAAAGCGATCAGTACTTTCTGGAACTTCGCGACCCCATGGAGGCAACAGTACGCCGTGAACTGTACCCGCCCCCCCCTCCCCCAACCGTTGGTGAATAGCTTTGTGCATCCTTGCTGCCTGCATGTATACAATACAGTTTCATTTGCACAAGGAGTCTCTGTCAGCACTACCAGTCCCTGTAGCAGCTAAACCTGCAAGTTTACGATGGGCTTGCTGCACATGAGGCCGGGGAACTGCTTCTTCTGCCATTGTGCTGGAGGAGTCCACGCCCAAGTAGCGCAGTACCTAGAGGAAGTTGAGTTGCGGGGCCAGATTTGTGAGGTGTGGGACTGTATACACTCCAGGACGTATTGAAAAAGCATCCCTTTCGCTTCCTCTTGCTAGGTGTGCAGAGACAACAACTAGCCTGAGAGGGTCTGGCTCGTTCAGAGATTGCAAGAATGCTGGGGAAGCTCTGCATCAGGATCTCGAATTTGCGCATCTTGCAAAATTTCCGCGATGCTCATCTCAGCATACCATTGTACACATGTAAAGCCTTCAACAATCTCTCCGAGCACTCTTCAACCGTTAAAGAGAAGACCGTGCTGCGGCGCCTACACCTGCATAGTGAGTCTAGTCAAGCTCGAATGTGCGTGTATGTAGGTATAGATGTTTGTGTGTATATATATATACACACACACATACACATGTCCATTTTTGCACATGTGTATATTTATACAGTTTATTAGACGCAATATATACGCATTTATATATATATATATATATATATATATATGTATGTAAATATGTGTGTACGTGTGGATATGAGTATTAACATATATATATATATATATGTACACGTATGTTGTACATGTACATGTACAATCATTTACTACAGGTGTATGTGTATGGACGTCAGCCTCCAGCCAAGCGTCACCTGACGAGCTGTCGTAGATACCTTGCGCCCATCGGCCTGAGCCGCATCCCAGCTCCAGGATGCTGGCCTCTCGCTACATACCGACATGCAGGAAATCATGAACACTGCCTCGTCGCTTCTCGGCGAGTCGAAAGGACCATCTGTCATCAGCTTCCCTCATTTTCTGACTTCTCCCTGACTTTGATCCGACCTGTCCCATCAGTCACTCGCAACTCTTTACATCCGCCAAGCCCTGACTTTGATCGGACCTGTCTCATCAGTCACTCTCAACTCTGTACATCCGCCAAACCAGTACCTCACCCTTCTCCAGGCCGGCCATTCGCGCGACGGCTGCCCTGGCCTGAGACTTCCAGAGAGTCACCGGCCTGCTACTCACCTCTGCGAAGAACTGCAAGTACGAAACTAATATATATATATATATATGTATATATATATATATATATGTGTGTGTGTGTGTATTTTATGTATGTATCTATTCGATGCAGCAGCTACACACTTCTACGAAGCACCAGGAGTTACTAGTGAGTGCACCTTCGTGTGCAACCCCTATACGAGCTCAAGAGCGAAACTGCACAAAGCACTGGAAACTCCATGCTGTTGGAGGGCGCCATCTTCGAAGGGCGCAACAAGATCGATAAGGCGACCTGTCAGGAGTTCTCAAGGAAGAGTCTCGTTGAAACCGCGAGCAGTCGTTTTGTTTGCACATTCCTTGATGCATGAGGTCTATTGGATTCGTTGCGGGTTGAGTAGCGAGAAGTATAGCTCCAGCTTGGCGTCGAGCTCAATCTGCACTGTAGGGGAGGGTAGACTCTGCCTCTTTTCCAGAAGGTCAACAATGCTTCCATTCCGAGCTCCAATCCAACATGATGGTTGTATGTACTAGAGGCAGCCCTTCTGCAATCTACCGCCCTCGTGCTTCAGCCCATGCCTGAACACTGAGCATCCGAAGCAGGGTAGTCCCTCTTTGCAGTCTGCAGTCTGAGGCCACTGCCAATAAGGTTGTAGAAAGCAGTGGAGTCGAAGTCAACGTCTCCGTCCACCAAGACCTAAATCGACCAATACCCGACCTCTACTTGTAGGTGAAGAAAGCTGGGAAGGGATGTTTGAACGTAGTCCCGCATCCAACTTTCTGAGCGGAATCTCGCCAGTGGCAGCTAATTGGAAAACATGTGCCGTCGCCGCAGACCCAGAGACACTTCAACAGAAGCCGGTAACGCTACGAACCTAGTGCACCCCGAACAATCCGCGCTGCATTCCCGCAAGATCCTTCAATCGTCGGCAACTGTCTTAAAAGCCGCGGCACGGCGAGCCTCCGCAGCACAGACGTGTGGGAAGCAGTTTGTGAGCCTCTCCTGAATCATGTTTGGACTTGCACGAAACGGGCTTCTGGACCGAGATGTCATGTTTGCGGGCAGGAGCGACAGGAAATGTCTGTGCCAAGTGCAACGACCAGCGTCAACCCGGACAGGCATAATATGCACAACTTGAGTGTACATGCCCGGCTGTTTGCTGCGCTTCTTGCCTGAGGATTCCGAGGTACAGTTCCTGTCTCACAGGGAGTCCCTACTGCAGCGTGAAAGCAGATATTCTTGCATGCCCTTCTTGGACTTTATGGACAGCAGCAGAACATAGCAGAACCGGGACCTGCATATATTATGTTTTTTGCATGTGGTATTCGCAGTGAACGAAGCCGGGTCGCCCTCCCAACGCATTCAGCAGAGTCTGAAGCGGAGGCGATGGTGCATATCGAATCTCTGACACAACCTTGGCTTTGGATTCATTTCGACACTAGATAGCAAGTCGGCACCTTTCATGAACAGCTATAGATTGCCGACCTGTCCTCGAGCCGCGCACTCCCCACAAGGCTTTACTCGGACAGGTGCTATGCATCCAAAACACAAGTGCCCCGCTGCCGGCAGCAGCAGCCGAAACACGGACCGTGTGTAAGAACGAGTTGTCTTCGCCGTCCTGAGTCCCCAGGAAGTCGAATGACATAGTTGCGAGCCAAGGCGTGGGGAGACGGAGAAAGCCCCAAATTCAGACTCTGAGAACTTCCGAAGTTACAGTTACTAGTACCCCACCAAGCGACAATACCCTGCCGGCGCTCACTTCAAACACAGGATGCCAGGATCTAAGTGGCCGCATGCACACATGGTATGCCCCCAGAATTCCAAGAAATCAAAAGCCCACGGAGCATCAATCTCGGACCCTCCAAGTGCCTGCCAGGAGCCACGCTACCCAGCATCTCAAGCTGGCCTGTAGCTTCGGTGAAGTCGGCTTTGAGGACCTGCACGGCAGCAGCCGGATCGAGACAGTTCGCGGCCAAAGCTTCGTCATTCCTTAGAAGCTGCCCCCACCCTGTAATAGTGACTATAAGGATTATGTTAGGGCCCTGTTATACTCCTATTACATTCCTACTATACCACTATTACAGGGTGGGGGCAGCTTCTAAGTCATTCCCTTGTCTCGACTTTGATTCGGGCAAAGCCGGACAAGACACCTCGAAGACATTGAAAGACTGAACCCAATGAGCACATTCGGAAGTTTTTTTGGCTCCTGCACGGCATGTTCACAAGGGCAAACCCCACTCAAACGTGAATACCACATCAACCTTCGCTCATCCTGCCTTCCACTGGAAGCGGCGCACTTCCTGGCCGAATGCTCCAACCACGCCGCAGATCTCTCCGTCGGACTGCAAGGGGCCACCTTCGGTGCATGTCACATCAAGGCAGCGCATAGTCCAAAAATGCGGAGGGTGCATTGCTTCATCCACGGCCGCCGCTACTGATTAGAATATTTCCGCTGCCACTACCACAGCTTCTACGACTATGACGGCGACTACGACTACGATACTCCCTATCGCAGTCGTCATCCTCATCATGATCTAAAGAGCTTCGCAACATCTGCGCAGCAATAAAATCCAGAGTGCGCCCTCACCATTCAATACTCATAACTATCATCACAACTGTTCTCGACATCAGTTTGGCCATCATCATAAGCATCAGCCTTTCTGTTGAATAGATTGTTATCGTAGAGACCACCATGCGTGATCCATCATCATGATCGCAAAAAACCATCTGCTAAATCATCATCATTAGCACGGCAATGGGCTTGCATTGTGATCCCTTCGCGTGCTCTTGCAGCAACTTTTCCCCCTGCCCAATCCCCATCACCACCGCCAACGCCCACCCACACCGCCACAACCGCCACGGCCTGTTACGTCCAGTAGTTGCAGCGGCCATGGGATGCCATAGCATTCCTCGAGATGTGGTACTGTCTTCGTCTCGTGTTCTTGGGTGCTGAAAGGTTGGTGCTGGTGGTGACTGCTCGAGGCCCTTGGGTTTGTTCAGCATCGACTGCATATCGACGGATCTCCTGCGCGATTTCGACCTCTCTGACTTAGACTTATTGACACGACATCAACCGCTTAGATGGCATTGAGTGCTTGCCAACATGGATGACTGTAGCATTGTATTAGGGACATGTCCATCCAACCTGACGGGAAAGGACGAGGTCTCCAACGCTCGGAACTTTGAGCTGCCTAGTGCACGGACTCGCTGTCTTGCTGGGCTTCGGCATTGACCAGTTGTCCCTCCCTACAAGGTCTGAACTCCCATTCTGACGTCTCGAAGTACCCGTCGCGAGCTTGGGAGGAGTCACAACCAGGATCACAGAACAAATGGAGGTTTCCGAAAATAGGGGACCCTTATATGGCACCCTAAATAGTAGGATCCTCATTCTAGGAACCCCAAAATACGGTACAGTACCCCTATTTTTCGGAAACTCCCAAATTGTCCGAGTCCTTTTGCGGCACTCTGGCTCAAGGATTCAACGGCTCCAAGGCTCTGTGAGTTGCAATGACACCCACGCCTGCGACAAGTCTCCTGAGGCAGCTCGGGCAAGCGCAGACTCTGTGACAAGAAGAATCGCTGCCTACCCAGAGTATCAACTTCCAAAAGTGTGAGATTAGAAGCCTGCCTGCCAGATTGATGCCCTCTGCTTCTGCAGTTGCTGTGGCATCGCTTTTATCAACCCCTCGCAGATGTACCTACATCTGCCCGACTAGTCTCCTTCAGCACCAGTAAGCATGGCCCAAACGCGCGCAGGGGCAGCAGCGAACTCCCCTGTCACCCTCGACGACACCTTGCTTGACTTTGCGAAGACTATTCAGCTAGAGGCATGAGACAAGTTACAGCTGGGATAGCCGGGTTGGGGCAGAGAAGCGTTCATGGCGATATGGTTTTTTGACCCTTCGATGTCGGATCATCCTACTGAAATTCTCTTGCCTGTGCTGCGGACTGCTCTCACGATCTGCGGAAGGCTCTGAAAAGAACCATGGAAACCCTCCACCAAGGTACATCGTGCAACGCCAAACTCAACAAGGTATTTGACTCCTTCATGACCGCCAACTATGTGGCCGTTGTAATGAGGCTACAGGACCTGCGTCTGAACGACTGCAAAAAGCAAAGCCGGCGTCAGTTGTGGCGTTCATACCTGAAGCGGCAGGTGATGCATGAGGCATCAAGCGGCTCCTGCAGAGATCCGGTTTGGTACACTCTGCAGCAGCATTTGTACTAGGCTTGGTCCAGCAGCTGCAGATTAGAAGAAGCATATCCAATCGGCCGAGTGACGGCGAGACGCCGCACGAAGGGGTTGCCAATGAGGTACGGCAGCCTGCCCGAGCAGAACGGCAACCGGCTGATTGCCGCGAAGGGCGACTGAAGCTTTGGATCGGATAAATGAAGCCTGAAACACGCTATAATATCCAGTCCCCTTTTGTCCTGGATCATCAGAAAGATTACGCTATGACCCAGGAACTGTTCGCATGATACAGACTGGCTGGCTGCCTGACTCGAGGGTTTCCCAGGTTTCATATATATATATATATATATATATATGTATATATATATATATACATACATATATATATATATATACATACAGACATATTTGTATATGTATATGTGTGTACATATCTGCTCCCTGCCGTCGGTCCGGATTCTGTCCTTCCGTGGCTTTGCTTGTGGAGGTACGCGCACACACAAAGGTACATACGCACATCACATGCCTCACCTTCCACGCAGCTAGATGGGCAGGCTGATTACCGGCAGATGGATGCAGGGAAGATTAATTACATGATTGCACGACTGCACATGCAGAGAAAGCCCATGTCATGCATGCGTGTGCATATTGTGTATACATGCGTAGATATGTACATACGCGCACACATGCACACATAGATGCGCATATACAAGTGTACCGGCGCGCGCATATACATTTTACAAGGATGTCATTCAAACATGGAGCTGCGACAAAGTCCGTGTTTGTGTGCGAATATGCCGGAAAACAAACACGAAAAGTACAAACAACTATATATGCATGTGTGTATGTGTGCCTGTGTGTGCATACTATGTATGCGTATGCGGTTCCGCATGAATGTGGGTGTGATGTGTGCATGCATGCATGCCTGCCTGCCTGGATGGGTATGCATGTATGTATGTATGTATGTATCTGCATCCATACAGAGACTTTCTTGAAATCAAACACCAGAACCATTGCAGCAGCACCCTCGTAACCACCATCACCAGCGCCATCACCATCCTCGGTCTTCACATGTGCTTCCTCGTCGTCGTCCCCATCATCTTCATCATCTTCACTATCAGCACCATGAACGACGCCATTGCCGTCACTGTGCACAGCATATTCGAAAGTGAGCAAGGTAATTAACATGCAAGCATGAGTCCATGTATCGAACGCTTTCAATGAAGGGTTCCCATGCTTCCGATGCAGACGAACATGCACCAAGCCGCTCATCCAGGCTTCGGGAGCCGCGCGGGGGCGCATCAGCATCCGCTTTTTGTGGAAGTTCCTGAGAACAACAGAGGGGAGAGAAGAGCGAAAGAAAGCGCCAATGCGATCTGTGTACAAGTGCCAAGGGCCATCATGGTCGCTGGCCACATGGATTTTTTCCAGACCCTCGAAATGTTCAAGAACAGCACATCCGTGACAACGGAAGCCCGCTGTGTCCAGAGATGGGCTCTATACCTTTTCAATGCGACCACATGGCCATCCTTGGGAAAAACACCTGTAAACAACCAAGAGTCTCTGGGATCTGCGGCAGCTGTTGAACTTCCATCGAAGCACGCCTGAGGGTGCGTAGGAAAATGCACAACAAACAACAAGCCTGGCTTCACGCAGCAGCCGGGGCCACAACATGAACTTGGGGGGGCCCCTGAACCCTCTTAAGTTCATTATACTTTGCTGTGCGTTGCGCAGGAGGTCCATGACCGAAGACCCCAAGTACAGTACATTCTCGCAGCTCGAATGTCCCACGACAAAACAGTGTGCTGGGATCCCTGCTGGGCCCATAACAACAGCCGTAACTGTACTTCGAACACCCGGCATCGATGTAACACCCCCACACCGAGTACATGAGATTATGTAGGGGTGGCGAACACACGACCATTTGGGCTTGACGAGGGGGGTCGAGACGAGCCATGTAAAGGCATCCAGACTGTCATCTACGGCCTTCAGCATCCGTCTCGTGCTGCAATGACAATTTTCTGTAGAGTGGCTTTGGCAGAACCCCCGTCCACAAACTAACTTCTTGATGCACCCAGCTTAGCCAGTCGGCCGCATCGACCCTGGAGTCGAGTAGGACTGCGTTCCGCGCGACGCCACCTTGCAAGCACGTGTGAGAAGTGTTGCACCGCTGGTCATCGGATTGTTGGGGCGCGTGGAGATGCATGGAGAAGACGGACAAGGTTAACCAGGTGAAAATGTCGGATGTGGATTGATTGTCACTTGCCGGATCTGGTTCAAACTTCCTTTTGGCTCACTCTGGGTTTTCTGTTCCTGAGGTGAGGAAGAATGAACAGCCTGGTCAGTCTTTGCATGCATAAAGTCAATGTGGCGCGAAAGCTTCGTCTCCGTTGACCATGGCATACACCCGTCATCCATTTCAAACGCCAACAAGAAATAGGAACAAGCAGTGAGCTAAAGCTCAAAAGAAGTACAAGTACCTGCAATTTGCAAGTCGCAGAGCATCCAGGCTGCTTGAGCGTCGTCGCTGGAACGCGGCGGCAGCACCCAGTACTGCTGCAGGCACACAGCTCCTGTCGCGAGAATCTCTAGAGTTGGGGTTCTCGATCTCCCTCACTCATACTTTGCTACGTCGGCACTCTGGGATACAGGCTTAATCCAAAGGGCGTACAAAGGCTCTGCAGCCAGAAGCCAAGGTAACAATGGCAAAACTTACTGTGTTTAGACGGTACGAGTACCTGGTGACAGAAGCAGCTCTGCTTTCCTTGGGACGGTTGCTGCGGGCCCCTGCTGCGTCTCTCGGGGCAGCCAGCCAGGGCGGAAAGCTCCGAAAGCATTTAGTGCAGCCTGTGGCGCACTGGGCGCCACCAAAGCCATAGCTTCACGTCAAACTTGGAATCGCCCGAAGAGGCATTAGGAGGCACATGACATCGAGAGCGTCTACTCCGAAATTCGCCTTCGGCTCACGGAGGCTCTTGATCTGGAGTTAATTAGTCCAGTCCAATCGCAGTTGGGCTAGCTCAGGGATCGGATTGCCAAAGGCGATTGAGAAGGGGATCACTTTCGGCTTGCATAGGCGAGCCGGTCTGCTTCGTTTTCGTTCTATTTGGCCTCGAAGTTCGAAGGGCGTCTCTGTACACATGCAGGTGGCTGCTGCCTTGACCCAAGTAGCTTTGGACTGCTTCGACCTGTGCGTCGTGAGATGCCAGTGCCGAGCCGGGGAAACGACAAACGCATGCGTAAACATACCTTGCAAAACCGAACATCAATTAGGCAGCGGACTCTGCAATCAGTAGGTTCAACTCTGAAACGCAGGGGTCCATGAGATTCAGTCGTTGGGCCTCCATGATAATGCTGTAAACCTTAAATGCAAGTGCAAATATACATAAATGCATAGATACTATGCGCAAGACAAATGCCAAGCCGTGCGGCACATGTGTGTGTGTGTGTGTGTGTCTCTGTGCCCGTGCGTGTCCGTGTCCGTGTCTGTGCGTGCGTGTGTTTCTGTGTCTGTGTGTGTGTGTGTGTTCGTAGGTTTACCCACTGACTCTTCATATGGGTTGCACGTACGCCGCATACTCTAATGTCTGACCGAGGCTCCATCAACCCCATTTGCTGTATCTGCACATACAAGCATGCGCATGCACAAACCGTTTTTTTATTGTGTGTATGTACGTATATATATATATATGTTGTTCTATAAGTATATATGTATACATATATTATACAAGAATGTAAGCTCTCGTTCGTACGTCTATGCTGTCCATGCATGCCGGCATGCTTACACGGAGATGAAGCGAGGGAGGGAGGGAGGGAGGGAGGGAGCCTGGGCGCGGGGGTCAGACCCTGCACCCCTCATCATAAGCCCCCAAAGCCCTGCACAATCCAACACGATCGGAGGCGCTTCAAGCAGCCGAGGCCGCGGCAGAGGCCGAAGCAGCTCGAGGTCTCGGAGATGGATCGCGAAGAAAGCAGGCATGGATTCTACTCCCTCTCGCAAAGCAAAAAATTCTGAACCCTTTTGCTGCAGGCGTGCATGCAAGGACTGAAGTGAAAAATGTCTCAATGACCCCGAATCATAGATTTTGTACCGCGGTTGCGCAAGCAGGCACATACCAAATTTTGCGATGCTGTCTTGCCGGTTCAGAGCTAAATTGAGATGACCTTCGGCAAGCATAGAGTTTATGTTTCAATCAGGCTCAGCGATGCCCGGAGAGAGCATAGGACTCGCTTTAACGGAGGGTTCCCGGCGCTTTTGTCACCAGCGAGAATTGATGAATGGCTTAGAGGGGGTGTACTGTATTCAACTTGTATTCAGCAAGTTCCCAAGGCAACCATGCAAGCAAGCGGCAAAGGAGGGATTGGGATGCTCGTCTTAGTCCTCAGGGCTGCACTCTGAACCCGCCCGAATGAGGACATGTGAAGAGCAAAGTTGCCGAGTCAGAAAGGGGTTTTGTATATGGGCACATGTGCCGCTGACTCCATCTTGCTCCGGAACATGATCTGTTTGCTTTTGGTTTCTGGGCGGTTACTGTAATATCGACAAACTAACAGAGAGAGAGAGAGAGAGAGAGAGAGAGAGAGAATGAAAGATACAGAGAAAGAGACGATGGCAGAAAGTGAGGCAAGAGCGAGTGAGAGAGAGAGAGAGAGAGAGAGAGAAACACAAAACGACAGAGGGAGAGGGAGGGAAGGAGGGAGGGACGGAGGGAGGGACGGAGGGAGGAGGAGGAGGAGGAGGAGGAGGAGGAGGAGGAGGAGGGGGAGGGAGGGAGGGAGGGAGGGAGGATGGAGGGAGGATGGAGGGAGGATGGAGGGAGGGAGGGAGGGAGGGAAGGAGGGGGAGAGAAGGGAAGGAGCAACAAAGGGCATTAAGCATTCATTAACTGCAACCCGACATGTGTTCGTCCCTGGTCCAGCCACTTTATGGTTCTTCCCGCCGATTGGAAAACTTGCACAGAGACGACTACAAAACACACCTGGACCTAGAGTTGGAGATTGCAGCAAGGAGATTGATCAGCCACTTGTCAAACAAGCATGTGCGTCCTGTGCTCCAGCTGCGAAGGAACCGGCCTGGATGCACTGTACGAGTCTCTCTGCGTCTCGAGAATGCAAAGACTTGGCCAGCACAAAAACAAGCCTGGTTCCTTATTATGACTATGGTACAATATACCCCCAAACCCCTATTCTAATTATTAAGGCCCCTGTATGTTAGGATGCACCGGGCCTACGCCTGAGCACTTCGAATCCTCTTGGGAGGCCAGGTGAAGTCGACGCAGTCCGATAGCCACGGGGGTGCACTCAACTTCTCGCACCGGGGGCAAGACGCCACAGGATCACCGGTCGTTGGCAGTTCAGGACCTGCTCCGGGAATACAATCCGTGCAACCCACCGTAGTCTGTTGAGAACTGGAAGTCATGGCACGTCCACACACGAGCAGGGTCGAGAAATGCAGGTGCGAGTTTCACCGCCGGTTCCTACTACTCAATTTTGCCGTCCGAGGATCAATGCTCGGGATTAGACGGCTCAGGAGAGTCGCTCTGGAATGAGTAAGAACTAAGAACTTACCAATAACAGCAGGGGCAGTGCCGGAAGCTGCGAAGTTTGGTCGTGCTGTGATGACATCTCTGCTCCAGTGCCTGGCTGGGGCTCATCTTTCGACCTCAGCATGGCAGATACAGACGTCGGGATGCAAAGTTCCAAGATTCAGAGCGAGGCCCTTCGAGAAGTCGCAAGGAGCAATGGCACAAACTCCAGGTCAAGTCAGTGCAATCGTACCTGCGTCCACTGCGAGTCTTGCCTGGAATATCCTGGAGTGTCTCAAGGCTGCGGCTGCTTCTTGGACGATGACCTCGCAGCGCCTTCTCAAAGAAACAAGGAACCAACAAGCTTCATGGGCTTCAGGCTCCAACCCTTCAAGGGTAGTGACGAAGCCCACCAACCGGAAACCGGATGATAAGACCGCAGACTCAAGACCGTTTGTCACGAAGTTGGAGGGTGTCGCAGCGAGTGAACTGCAATGATGATGCTCTGTGGCAATATCTCAATTCTCATTCCTTCCCGTCATTGCCGGTTCTCAGCTTCTATCCTGCAAGCAATTACAAATCCAACCAAACATGTATAGACGCTGCTGGCGACGTCTGGCCTTCGTGGTAGGATCCCTGGTCGTCCGGCACCTACAGCAAAAAGGCAAAGCTGTGGGCAATTCGTACGCCAAGCCTTCCCAAACACGTTTTCCCGAATGTGCAGCACAGGCATCTCGTTTAAAGCTTTGGAGGTCTGGGAGTTGACACGAAACCGCCTGGAGTGCGGCAAGCACAGGGAGAATTCCACACGAGCCATGTCCTGGGGTGTGTTGTGGAAGGTCCTGGAAATCGGCGAGGAAGGGGGAAAGAAGCGATTTTCCACGGGAGACTGGCCCTGGAAGCAGAATCGGGCCGATCGAATGTCACTCGGGGCCAGCATTCCCTTACAAATACGTTTGTTGCTGAGTTTTCCGTGCACGGCACAATTGGATTTCGGCTGGTACAGCATCCTATGTTTTTTCCGGCGACTGGGAAAATCTTGTAAGCGAGAACCAGAGATGGGCAGAGATCGCGGGAATTAAAAAACCTCCGGGGCCGACGCTCCGAGCGCATTGCGCATAGCCTCTGCCTTGGAGACGGGAGCCGGAACGTCTCTGGTAGATTCATCTGGTATACTTACGTGCTGTCACGAAATCCTGGGAAAGCGGAGGCTGTTTAGGAGATCAGGCAGTTCAGGTCCTTTCAACCGGATTGTTCCCGACACATATTTCTCTCCTACAATGCTTCAGCTTGGCTGAGAGCGTGGCCCAATCTCTGGTGTGTGTTTGCCCTGCTTGGAAGCCTGGCTGCGGGAGTGGGAGCTTAGAAAGATGGGCTGTACATGCTGTACCCAATCACCGCACCTAAACACCGTTTCAAAGAGAAGCTGCACGCATGCATCTCATCTTTCTCAGGAAAAGGTGCCGTTCCAAGAGTTGGATTCTTCCGAAATGTCTTGCGCCTACGCGCTTGTTCGCAACGACCTCGATGGCTGGCCTCACACTGATGAGCATAATCCAGCAGGAGAGGCCAGTTAAAGCGAGGCAGTATGGCATGGATGACGACTTACTCAGCATTTAGTTCGAGCAGAGCTTGGCAAAGAGTTAATGTTCGTGGCAGCCTTCCGCTGGCCCGGATTGAATGAAGCTCCCTATATTAGGGGTACCCTATTTTGGGGTCCTTATAATAAGGATCCTACTATATGTATTTATGGTACTATATTAAATTAGGGTCCCCTATTTTCTCTTTCCCAACACTGTTGGAATCTGGAGCGCAGCAATGGAAAGTGGCACGGCTTTTTTTGCCATTGCAGCCGGAGCGGCTCCGAAGCTCGCCGTGGCCGCGGCTGCAAAGCTGCCTGGCGTCACGACAGCTTTCTGGTGATTCCGAAAGCTTTTGTACTGCATTGACTGCGGAAACTCAATACATTTGTGAACTGTTCAGAACAGGCGTTGAGTGAACTGATGTTCAGAGAAGAGACAGAGGACTTGGTAAACTGAGGAGAAAGGCATGACAAAATCGACCCGTATAAGTGGCTACCACTACTTTGGCTACTGACCTGGTTTCTCCGCTGAGCTGGTGATTGATTCCCCATGTGTTTCACTATAACGCAGTCTGCATTACTAAGCAGTCCAGACATAGGCTGCGGGAAAGAGCATCTTGAGAACAGTAGATGTATATCATCCGGGGAGCTGCTGTGTAGGGCTTGCGGCAACTGAGAAGCAACAGTCTTAAGAGCACTGTAGCAAACCATAGCAAAATTGCGGAATGGTATCCGGCACAGTATCTGCGGCCTGGAGACCGCAAGGTGCCACAACATGGCAATTACTGGGCGATACACCCTGACTGAATCATAACTGTGGTGCGTGTTCTTTCGTGGTCTACGGACGGGGGTACTTGTCGTACGATGATGAATGCCGGGCACACGCTCTAGCAAGCAGCACCAAACCACTTAACACCTGCACTCAAAGATGACTGCTAGAGTATGTTGCGAGACTACAAATCGCAGAATCCAGACAACGATCCTTGCAGCTGTCCACATGGAAGTTTCCGAAAATGAGAGGTACCTAATTTGGGGTCCTTATGAAAAGAATCCTGCTGTGTTGGGTCTATATTAAGGTGCCCTATTTTCGGAAACTCCCACATGAAACTTCGGGCTCTGTAGCATGGAGAACACTCCGTGCCTAAAAACCTTGGAACCAAACCCACAGGCTGTGTTTGCTGCATGACCTGTCTGCATGCGTCTGCTCACCCATAGCTATCCAACCCACTCCATCTGCCCATCGGCTAACCATGACAAAAAATGCCCTCATGTACACGGAACTCTGCACGACGACGTCTGCATGGGTGGACCTGGTCTTCTGCCACTTGACGCCTTGGTCGCTGCGACTGGCAGGAAGGAGACAGTCTCACGCACAACTACACACCGCAGCGCGCCCGAGTACAACTAATGGCAATCTTGCCAAGAGGCCCATTCAATTCTTTGCAACAAGAACGACTCACACTCCCGCTATTCTTGCTCTGAGCATTGAGTGCCTTGCGCCGAAGATTGGGCAGCCTGCCGTAGCCTTCCAACCCCGTACCAATGCATTCTCGACAGTTTAGGAAGCACCGGCTGCTCCACGCATTCAAACTCAGCATGCCAAGCACATCGGCCATCTCCCATTGGGAGACGCCGAACCCCTGTCAACGAATGCTTCTGGTATTTGGGCCAAGCGGATGCTGTCGGCAGCAGCACAGAAGCAGATCAACATAAATCGTACGATTCAGAATGACACCTCCGACACCCCGGGGGAGAAGCTAGCGGTACCCAGTACTCACCCACTGTGCCCCCATCGAATTCGTCCAAGGGACAGCTTCGACGCTTTGTCTCCCGTCACGAGCCGGGACCTGAGCGGCGCTCTTCAGATTCCGGCTCGGGCTGCAAGTTGGAAACCTGCAAACCTTAGGGTTTAGGGTTTAGGGACCCTAAACTCTAAACCCTAAACCCTAAATTACAACACAAATCAACTTTTAGGCAGTTTGCAACATTCTGGCAATTAGTTGATGGTTCAGGTCCAACAGATGGCAAGCCCCAGCAGCCAAACAAGGTTCAGCAGGTAGGAACAATCCCATCTCCTTGTAACTGTCTGAACATTCGGAAGCCATGAAAAGGGGTGGGAGTCGGCAGGCATAAGAGAATTTGAGTTCCTGTAAGTGAGACAGTGGGTGAGAATGGCAAAACACTAGTGCGAGACTAGTAGGATCCTTATTATAAAGACTCCAAAATAAGGTACCCCTAATTTTCTGAAACTCCCACATCTCTCTCACGAAAACACAGATCTTCAGAGTGTTTACAAGATCTCAGCCGATGAGGAAGAGCACAGGCGAACAGTTTCAGTCTTTGGAAAGGCAACATGTAGTAAGTAGTATGAGTACTCAGCACGGGGAATGATCAACACCCTGGACGTAGCCTAAACCCTCCAAGCGCAGCAGTCGTCCCAGTCGCAGCTATATATACTTCCAAAAGTTCGAGCATATTTCACTCCGACAGGGTTTTGAAGCACCAGAGTCCAGCTTTGGAACTCTGGAAAATTCAAGGATCATGAGGATACTTCTCATCATCGTCATGCTCCTCATCCACCTCAACACATCTCAGCAGTATTGCCGACACCTGGGGAGCGTCACGCGCGGACGACACGTGAAACAAGTCCGGCAGCAAAGATGCTACTTCTTAAGCCAGACTTCATCCGTTTCCCAGCAGATGAAAGGCTGTGCATCGCAACTGAACATGCCAATGAAGTCCTCATCTCCGCGGATCACCTTCACCTCAGAGCCAGCACTGCCACTGTGAACCCAGGAGAATTCACGATTCGGAGGATGTCAAAGCGCGATTCTGCGCTCGCTCACGGAATCTGAGCTGTCTAAGTAAAATGACCTCCCACGGTGCAAGGAAGCCAACTCCTAGCATCCATGCGGCGAAGTTGCGGTGTTGGGCGGCACGATTTGCAACTTGGCCATCGGAGGATCAAGCTCCCACAGGGCACTCCAAATGATGTAGTGGCTGCTGATTTCTCCGACATGAAGGTTGTCCGCCTGAGTCTTGAGCCCCACCCCCACTGCCACAGCATTCACGTCGCTACCCGAATGCCTGCCAAACACAATGAGGAACACATAACTCAACCTTGCTGCGTCACGAACGAAAAGAACTCGTCAAGCCCAACTACAAGACAAAAGATCCGGAGACGAGATCTAAGTGGAATTTACGAGTGGACCAAGGGTCTGCACGGTACCAGCTGCCTTGCAGCGCAGTCCAATGATCGGGGCGCGCGTCTTGTTCGCTTTGCGAAAGAACTGAAGAGGCATACTCAAGAGCCAAATCGGCCTGCCGCATCAGCTTCGCACTGACATGCACAGTAATTACGTCATAATTATGCTTGCATTTCCTGGTCCTGGAAATGTCACAGCAAATCAACGTCTGCCACACACACACACACACACACGCACACACACACACGCACACACGGACACACACACACACACACACACACACACACACACACACACACACACACACGCACACACACGGCCACGAAAGGGCCGGCCATGCCCGTACCGCAGAAGCAACAAAATGCGACAACCAACTGGCTCGGCCTCGTTATCGTGGGTCTGACAGCAGGTCGATGTGACTGATCCCATGGTGGCTGCACGAGGCTGGAAGGATGCTGTCTTGCGTAGTCATAGCTTCTGTCATCTCACAGACGGAACGTTTGTTCAATCAGAATGAATCAATACATGCATGACACACGGAAGCTATCTGACCAGAACCCATATGGCAAAACAAACACATGAAAGCTAGCATCACTCGCGGCACAGCAACGGCTATAGCCTACGGGCATGCGCCATTATGCGTACATTTACATTACACATACATGTATACATATGTGTCGAGTAACATGTACATACCCAGATCCAGATCCGTCCATCCGTCCATATGCATGCTATACCACCTCGTCCACCCTGCGTTTACCCTGTATTGAGTCAACAAGCATGTGCATTTCCTTTGTTCCAGATACGTGCAAGTTCCCTTGTCCAACACACTGCCCAACACATTCCAACAATTCATGTACAACCTGCCAAGATCTCTCGCACCGCTATGACAGTTGCATCACAGACTTGGCCCCTTGAGTCCTCGAAAAACCAAACAAGATGTAACTATCGATGTGACATAGACTCAAGAATCTCAAGAAGCTACGCCAGTTTCACTAGGGAGTAGGCGTGGCGTCGTCTGGATCTTCCGACGCAGGGTGAACACCTGAAAACCAAGATTACCGCTATGATGTTTTGAGGCGTCTCAAAGCTGGAGACATGATGCTGCTAGACGTTTTTCGCACTTTTGGTTTGGAGCAAGTCTTGTGTGACTCGGGGGCTGCTACAAGCATTGCCATGCTAGCGACATGCTGGCCGACCTGCCTGCAGCAGGACGCAAGCTTGGCCTGCACCCAGGCATTCCGGCATACCCGAAATCCAAAGGCATGTGATCAGTGCACGCCCCGGAGGCTCTGGCCGGAACGACACACAGCCCAACACATCAAACGGCACCGACACTGAGATACCAGACTCGAAACTCGACTTGCAGGCAAGCATTACCATTCAACGAAACATGCATCACGAGCAATCGGTGCGGCGAAAACGCGAATGATTCTGGTTTCACGCAGTTAATGCACCCAAGAGCCGGACATGTTGGCGGGTCGCATGGGTGACTTGACCCCGTCCATATTGGGGTTGGCCTCGTCAGGCGCGAAACTCAACACCGATAGGCAGACTACAAAGTTTGCACTCGGGCTGTAGACAGGTAAAGGATCCGCAGGTGCATTGGACTGGGAGAGCATGAGCAACCAGATCGGAATGCTTAAATACTGCTTGCATCCGCTTGCAATATTCTGAGTGGACTCGAAGACGATAGCTCCCCTTGCTCATGTTTATCCGGTCAAGATCCGGGAGATGCCCCAAGTATCCGGAAGTCCTCACCAAGTATGCTTGTGCAAGCGCCTTACGCTGCGAGAGATACTCGGGAGGAGACTGAAGCAAGAGTAAGCCGCCACCACTACTTCAACATCCCGGGCATCGCGATTTTGACTTCGGACTCTGCTTCTTTGTGTTTTGTCAAGGACTGCCAGGTAAAACATAGACTGTACACTCTGCGGCGGTGCGCCTGCCACACGGCGCCTGGAACCTCTCCTTCGATGTGTGCGGCCAGAGGCCTCACGTACCCAAGCCAAAAGCGACAAGGACATGGGGCTTCTTGGGGCTTCACTTCTGGAACCACGTCCGGTTATGATGATGACGCCAATCCAGGTTGATACCAACATACGCACCAGGACGCAAGGCAGCATGCGCAACAAAGGCCTGCATTTGTCACAGCACTAGCAGCGTGATAACTGGCCGTGTCTTGAGATGCAACACAACCTGTGGTACTGCCACAACATAGGCTGGCATCGCACTTGCGACCACATTCCACGACATGACTTTTTCTCTTCCACTGATTGTGAGCTGTTTCAAACCGTCGCATTTCCAGCTAAGTACTCCACACCACATTGTTCGACCTGCGCCAGGTCGCCTGGCAAGCACAGTGTAGAACACAACTTATCTAGCAGTTTTGATCAGCCCGTGCTCGTAGCCGTACAAAATGGCTGTGATACTCGTTCAATCAAGCACTGCCAAAACTAAACTGGCTGTGAGTTAACACCAACACACAGCATCAACGACCCTCGTCCAATGAAGCAACCAGTCGCAACAGAACCCAATCCTCCCTGATCAATCTCTATGCCAGCCGGGGCCTGCGTGAGCCCCGAAGCATCAGCACTCTTGCGGAAGGGATTCTCAGGCTGCACAGGGGCTGGCCTCGGGTTGGCCATGCGATTGTTACATTGTTGGGCGGGTGCATGTTCTGGCGGGAATCTGGATCTTCAGACTTTCGAGCTAAGATGTCGTTCCTCAGGCAAAAGGCTGTGCTCCGATTCCAACCGAGACTCAGCCCAGATGCCATGACAGCACTCGGAACGACGAAGGACCGGCTTGGGACTTCTCTGAAGCTCTTGGGCCAGTGCGGTGTCTCCTCCTCCAGCTCCCCTGGAGCTGAGACTAAGATGGACAGGGTATGCGATTGTTGGTGCCGTTGAGGCGGTTCGTGCGTCCGAGGAGAACCATTGCATCGGCAAGGAGTTGATGTTAAAGGACAATAGGCCCAAGTACATGGACCAGCTTCGGAGGTGGTGTCTTGCGCCAACCCTCTCATTCCTCCTGAAACCCTAAATCCTTTTGCAGCTGAATCCTAAACCCCTCTAAACCCTTTTTTGCATCAGGACTTGTGCAATCGCCTGAATACATGGACGGAAGGTAAACCCTAAAACCGTATTGAACCCGCAATTTGGATCAATCCATTAGGGCGCCTTCCTCTGGTAGGGACTCTGTGCTGCCGGTGGGCAACGGAGCCTGTGAGCTGCAGGGCCTCCTACTTCTTGTGACATCGGGGCTGCTGCAGGTGTATCGATCGATCGCTCTATCTATGTATATACATATTGTATGTATGTACGTATGTATGTGTATCTCCATATATACATACGCTCATAAAGCGATACATACATACACGCACGTACATAGCCATCTGCATGTCCATATCCAGACCCATACGCATACACACAGATATGCAGATATACACTCGGACATACACGTACACACATACACACATACATACAGACAGACAGACAGACAGACAGACGTACATGCATACGAACACACACGTGTCACGTGTCCATATACTCTTACACACACATGCCGAGAGGTCAATTGATCTATCTAAGTTATAATTATGACACATAAGTAAATAAATGTGTGTATATATATATATATGTATGTATATATGTATGTACATACACACAGGTGTGTGTGGGTGTGTGTCTGTGTACGTACGCATGTAAGTATGTGTGTGTGTGTGTGTATGTATGCAAGTATGTGAATGTATGACAGTATGAATGTATGTCGTTCCTTCGTTACATATTATACAGTACAAGCTGACGACAGGTTCGACGCGGCGCTGTCGAATCGGCCACATTTGCTCTGGACATAGGACATAGGCCTCTGAGATCTAAGCGGGTTTAGGCCTAGTTGGCTGCGTGGCCTCTCCAGTCCAGTCCGCTCGTCCCAAAGCAGCTCACAATCCTTCAGCCTGTCCTTCACCCCTACCGACTCCACCACAGCAAACCCCATAAAGTTGGAAACCGGATAAGGCCAAATAGTGCCGGGAGTCCCTATACACTACTTTTTAGATCTTTTTAGGAATGAGGCTATTGGGCTTCCAACTATTTTGGGCTTCTACTGCATATTCCGCTACATGACAGGATTTGAGCCGTCGTTGAGGCAAAGGCAAAGAGCAGCTCCAAGCGACCAGCGGCCCAAACTGCGGTGTCCTCCAAAGCCTGGCGAAGTGGGAACAATCCTTTACATGGGGGTTTCCGGAAATAGGGGGACCCTAATATACTACTCTAAATAGTAGGATCCTCATTATAAGGACCTCCATATAAGGTACCCCTATTTTTCGGAAATTCCCACATAGCGACTTCACTTCTGTCCTTTGCCGCGTGTCACATGCACCCTCATATCACCCCTAGCCGCGGCCTTTGAAGGCTCTGCTTGCAGAGATCCCGCTTCGACATTTGCTGACATGTGTGGGCGCTTTCGCCATGAGGCCACCACTGCGAACGAGACCTGAAACCCAGCGTCCTGAACCCTTTGGCTCGACGACCCTTCGCGAACTACCCACATGCTGTGTCTGCACCCGAACACCCTTTATTAAAGGTGTTGCTGACACCACCGGTGCGGGTCGAGACCCCGGCAGCATCCGTGGAGCTGGAGAGGCCTTGGCGTGCAGTGTCTGCGACTCGAACCCCCAGCCGAATCCCTCGATTGGTCGCAGTTGGTTTTCACGCTCTTCCGAATAAATGCTGCGGAAGCTGGCAATGCAAGGATACCTTCAGTGATGCTGGCGAAGCTCGTTATATGGTGGCCTTGATTATGAACACTGACGCACATGCCCCCCCCCCACTGCGTTCCCCCTGAGGAACGAGTTTGAGCACGGCATAGATCCATCTCAGCCATGGCTTGGGCTGTGGATGTCCCCTCGCAAGTAGCCTCGATTCCCGGCCCAGCACTCGTGAGCGCTGAGAAGCAGGCAGCCCCATGTGGTGGCAGCCTGCTACTGACGTCATCTTCAGAGCCGAAGCACAACGAGCCGTTCTGTCGACATGTAAGCAAGTCAGAAAATTCAGTGCATCAGCAGTGTCGAAGTGGAAAGGTATGCTGCCTGAACTCCAACTGCATGAGGTTTGAGTAGAAATTGCGAAACAGCAGCTGATGCCCAAAGTCGTAAATGAAGAATGTGTAGCCCGTGTGTTCGGCACCCAGTCGCCTCCCGAAGTAGCTGACCAGAGGGTGCATTCAGAGCCTCAGTATTTTTGCACACTCCCTTATCTCATCCTGCAGGACATCGCAAAACTGGACTGACTGGAAGTGCATTTTGCGAGACGGCCCGAAGTCGAAAGCGCACACATGCATGGTCCGCAATGATGCAATGAACCAGGGCCTCGCACGCGGGAGAGCGCATCTGGTTCGTCACCGAAAGACGCAAGGTGCACCACGGGCAGTAGCTTGGGACCTTAATCGTGGCAGGCAAAGACATGTACTCAGGAAGCGTCGTCAGTTCCACTTCTATGGCCTCATGACCACTTCCGCTCCGACGACAGCAGTGCAGTGGCCGTCTGAAAGGGTCCCTGGCCCTTTAACCAGCAGGCTCTTCTGCGATAAACCGAAGAGTTGACATGGTGTCGAAAGCTTTCCTGCCAAACCCGATATCGAATGCGTTGAAGCGCACCTGAACCTACCCGACGGCATTCACTTTCTTCGAGGTATACGGCATCCAGCCGTCTTCAAGAATCGCTTGAGCACACGACCTGTACAAGTGTCATGTAGTGCCATCCATAATCGAAAAGCTGACAACATGGGCTCCTCAGCCACAAGCCGTCGCACTGCACATCAGGGGTCGAAATCCGTGCCAATTCTGCACTGTTGGCAGAGACTATGACTACACCTAGACCTAAACTTTTGGCCACTAGGCTAGGCACCTGCAATCACGGATTGCGCCATGGCAGTCTCCAAAATCACATCGGCAGCGCGCTTGACACCCCCTGCCGACTGCATCTGTTTGCTGAGGTTTTGGGCCGCCTGGCGGAAGCTGCTGTCGCCTGCCAGGAGCTGCCGGATCGATGAGCGCAGAGCACCTTCCGTCAATGTCTGCAAAGGCGACACGAAAGCCATCCCGGCACCCGCTCGGGCGATGGACTGGCTATTCAGCACCTGGTCTCCCCAAAGCGGCACGCAAACCAAGGGGACTCCGAAGCTTAGCGCCTCGTGCATGCTGTTCGCACCACAATGCGAAAGGAAGGCGTGGCACTTGGGAAGAAGTTCAAGCTGTGGCACAGCCTCTTGAATGATGAAATTCGAAGGTGGAGTGGGCAGGCCATCAAGCACATCCGGCTGACAGCCCACAACCAAAACAACGAGGAGGTCCTCCTCTCCCTTTAGTGCCTCGAAAGCCGTGCGGAAGACGTACTGAATGATCTCCTTGCCCGTGCAATTCTCCAAGCCGTTGCTGAGTGCCTGGGCACCCAGCTTCTTGTCCCATTTACTGGAGTTTGCGACAGTGCCCAGTGAGATCAGTACAAGGCGCTTTGATGCAGCGAGAGCACCGTCGATAAGATCCCAGGGCACGCCGTTGCACGGCTTCGGCTCAGCATCGCAAACAGAGGGATGAGAAACCCTCTTCACCTTCGCATCCAGTAGGGGTCCCACGCATGTGAAGGGGAAGTTACCGAATCGTTCATGCTGCATGCCCGGTGCCGGCGGTGCGAAAAGCTCGTCTATGGTAGTGACAATGGTGCACTGTGCGGAGTAGAACTCCATCAGCCCACCGCATTCAAAAACGTCCACGCCGTGGACGTCCTGGAGCTCAACTGCCCTCCACTCTATGTTCCCGTCAGCCCTCAGAAGGGACACAATCTAGTAACTCTAGGGCCTAACACGTCGAGCTAGACAAAGGTCAGTTACTTCTGCTCGTGGTGGCTGCAATCGCTACGTTTAGTCAACGCGTTTCTGGTCCTGGATCTCCTGGCGGGCCCGGCGGACCACCTCGTTGGACTCCCACTTCGCAGTCACTGGTGCCGGTCGGGCGACGACACCCGGACCGGGCATCGTCATGGTGCTGACAGCAGGAATGCCCAAGACTCGCGCAGCCACAAAGCCTTGTGGTAGGAAAGGGTCGTACACGATGGCCGTGGCTGGTAGGCTGAGGCCTTTCAGCTCGGAGATCAGCTCGGGCAGTTGTGCCGCCGCAACGGGCATGGAGATAATGGGGAAGCCGTACTCCTCCGGAGGCATACCCTCGGGCACATACTTCGCTTTCTGCTCCTCGGTGAGGGCATGCAAGCCCCCCATGGGTTTCCAGGCTGCTCCCGCTGCCTCCACTACCTCCCGCATCTGAGGTGCAACAAAATAAGTCACGGCCACACCTCGCGAGTGCAGTTCGGCTACAAGTGGCAAGGTTGGGTTCATATGTCCGGCGGATGGAAGGTTCAGGAACACCACATGTTGCACCATGACGGCAGCCTGTTGTGTCGCGAAAAGGCGGAGTGCAAGGCTACCAAAAAGTGGAGAGCTGAGACGGCTTTCTGCTGCAAAGGGCATCGCGTCGTGCAGGCAAGCGTTGCCCGATCATCTTGACTCAAGGGGCTTTTCTGTAAGCTGGCTATGACTTCATGCGTTTACTCTATAGCGCTACTGACCATGCCCTCGACACTACATGTATCCTCACCCAACAAACAGAGGCACGACTGAGCCCTGGGCCCAAGTGCATAGCTCGCAACCGGAAAACGGTACGTAGCGCAGCAACCTTTCGAGTAAGAGGTTGAGGGATTCCAGCTACTTGAAACACGGGAAAGTGTTGTGGCTACATGGGCCCTTTGTGAACACTTATGCGCACTTCCAGGGGTACACTTGGACATGGTGTTTCCAAAAGGCTATCCGAAAACGCAGCGTTGATGCATGCTTGTGTTGAGCATCGTGCTGGAAATTGCCTTTTCTCAAAGATTCGCACATACAATCAGATACCAGTTGAATCGTTGCCCCAAAGTGACCTGGCATGATGAAACCACTGACTTCTTGCCCGCCAATTCTGGCAAGGAAACTATACGGAAACTACCATGTTGTAAAGTACCACGTCGCAGTTCAATCTACCACGAGCCCTCGAACAAGTGCATCAGCACTCGATGTCCCTCCAAATTGACCTGATTCATGGAGCTCGAACACGCTCACAAGCGAGCGCTTGCACCGTAGACGCCCCTTCTCAGGTCCCGGCGCCAGCCGGTGTCAAAAGCCACTGAGGCGTGACGAGGGGGATGAGTGCCTGTGGGCGTTGCTTGGCTTGCAATCGTCGTTGTTGCGTCGCCATAGGTTGTTGATAGTTGTCGTGGCTGTTGATGTTGTTCTACTCGGTTCCTCCTTTTCAACAGAGCTTCTCCTTTCGTTTGCCCTTGTTCCGGTCCCGGCAGTGGTAGGGGTGAAGTTGATGGGGAAGTGGGTAGTGGCGTAAGTGGGGTCACCTGCTGCTGCTGCTGCTCCTTGGGGCTACGATCTGATGCAGCCTCTGTCCGACATGGGCTGTTGCTGTTCGAAGGGGCAAGGACAAGGGGGTGAATGAAACGACGACATGTTATCATGTTCGAGATTCGAGGTTCTGGCTGTCGCACTTCGTCAGGGGGCCTTGAGGACTCCCTGCGAAATCGTTTCCATTTTTATGGCGGACAGACGAAAACTCAAGTTTGAGAAATCGAGAATAAAAACCGAACCGCAAGACCCATAGCATGCCCAAGATCCCAAACGTATCAGCATTATCCGCAGCCGCCTCGCATTCCGGAACGGCCCAACCTCCGCTTGTCAGGCGCGAGAGGCGCACCTTGCGGAGGCTGCCAATCGAGCTTTCTCAATGAGGCAAGCATCCAAAGTTGATGCATTCGGCAGCCACCCTGCCCTGAAACGCGGATCCCAAGCTCGGCGAACTTCGATCCCCTGTCATCAATTGAGACGCCGGTGTCGAGCATGCCATGACAGCAATGGATTTCCAAGCGCCTCTCACACATGAAAACATACAAGCGTTTCCCGACCAGTGCCAACAAAGTCCGTGTGCCTCTGCACTTTTGAAATTTCTCCGAAGCCTTCTCGAAGATCCAAGCCTGTTCGGTCAAGGAGCTTCTCAAAAACACATTCTTCTCTTTACCGGGAGTTTGAGATATTTTCCCCAAATGAGGGAGCCCGGCTACGAATCACGCAGCGCCAACCCGGACAGTCGGCCTTTTGCTCAGGTCCTCGATGAGCATGAGCCCAAGGCCCTGCACCAAAATGCAAGCTCTGTATATCTCTTGATAGCTCTTGGCTAAGTATTCTTAACCTTACTGCACCGAAGCAACGCTAACAGCTGAATTTATGTCTTGAATGTGGGGGGGACATCTGAGCTCGAGGATGTTTCGGCTACTACATTACTACATGTCGTGAGGAAGGCTGCATCCTTACATACATGTTTGAGAACCGAACCAGGAGTATTCAAGTTACCCTTTATTCAGGCGGCAATGTGAGGTCCTTGGCCAGACAGGCTGCGGCATGGCAGGACACTAACGCACCTCAAACATATTCGAGACAGCACATGTTGCTCCCGTTCGAGCCTCTGTTACAGCGGTCCTCAGCAGTTTGCATATTTTTTACGCCGTCAAATGCTCCGCGCCTCACAGTCGGAGTCGACCCCCACGAAGACCTGCACAAAATGGTCTTTAAATTTGCTTTTTCTTGGCTTTGGGGCTTGGCCGGAGGCTACCAACCGAGTGCTTTGCGACGCTCTCCTCCCCCCAAACTTGCGCATGAGAGGCTTGCTGTTCAAATGCTGCCCCGAGGCGCACACACACACATACACACCCACAAGATCCCACAAGCCCACACGAGAACCTAGCATGCACAAGATCCGACAGTCTCGGCGCCCTGCAAAAAGGGACTGCGTGGGAGCAGGGCGAGCCTGTCGAGATCGGGAATTTGGCACGGTGCAAAGTCTCAACCATACACATGCCCGTGCAACCGGATCGATGTAGGTAGGTGTGCATGTCTGTATGCATGTACGTATGGGCATGTAAGCATGTGCACATACATGTATATACACATAATCTAGGCAGCTTGTGCGATATCCTATGTAAGCGAGATAGCGACACCATGCTACACATGAATACAACGCAACGAACACAACGCAAGAGAGAGAGAGAGAGAAAGAGAGAGAGAGAGAGAGAGAGAGAGACAGAGAGAAAGAGAGAGAGCGAGGGAAAAGAGACTCGATGATTCATGTATATAGGCATGTCTGCAGTTTGACTTATGATACTACTGTAACATGTTTGTGCAGGGTGTGCTTTGCTTGTCTGTTGCCTATATAGCACTCGGTTGCAGTGTGTGTGGGCGTCCCTGCTTACTATGCCATGTTCGCATCGTCTTCCTCATACAGTGCTGCGAAGTCAAAAACGTCCTCCAGCGGGGCGGCGAGTCTCGGACACAAACAAAAGCCCAGGTTATCAGCGACATCAGCGAAGTTCTGAAGGAACTCTGAGGGGAACAGGGCTGATGCACCAGTCTTGCTTCGTTCGTCTGAGTGGCAAAGACGCCCATAGAATCCCGCTTTTCGATGGAATCCAACAAGGTCTTGTAGATCTTCGCTGCGCTGGAATATGGAAAACTCACAACACTAATCACGTCACCGGTTCTATGAGAGACAAGCAGCAAGTTGTTTTGGACCCTTTTGGACCTAGATGCTGAGGCACCCATCTTGCCAAGCTCGAGGCTGAGAGCAGGTGCAAGGTGAAACACTCATGCGGTGAGAAAGCTACGCATGGCCACATGCCGATTGTCTGGCCAGGCCGGACTGAAAGTGTTGTTAGACGATCGTGACGGAAATGCAATCAGCTTCGGCCACACCACCATTGGCCCACAAAAGAACTTCGGGCAGAAATGAAGTGACCCGTGCGATCACAAAATTGATTCAGTCTTGAATGCTGTGTAGTTCCTACAAGTAGCCTGGCGTAAGGTACTTCTAGTTTCAATACAGGCAGACATTCTCCCGCATGCATGGGAAACTCAAAGGGAATGTGGCCATTCAGCATGATCGCCCGCGTGTCTGCTACCGGGCACCCAGTGGCACCGCGTATGGCGACAGCTTCAAGCGAGTCTCCAGCGGCAAGCAGGACATGACCTGGCTCTGTCTTCCAGGCTCACTACAACCCCTGAGGTGATCCATGATATTTCATGCTTGCAGTGACAAAGCCTTCGACCAGCTTTCTGAACAAGACTCGAGAAGCGCATTCGAATGCATGGGCCTGGAAATCTAAATCTTCCAGAAAACAAGCCGCATCGCTGCCCGTTACAACCCTGAATCTCTGCCGTGCGTCATGTCAAGGCTTTGGTGGGAAACTACTGAAGCCTCGCCAAGGGGAGCCCAGGAAGAAAGCACCTCGAAATACTGCTGCAGCTGCAGTTCTGGCGACTGCTTTCTCCTGACAAGACTTCGTGGGGTTGATATGCGGTTTCTTGCTTTCTGCTGGGCAGGTGGATTCTGAAGCATCCAATCCACCGCTAAAAGTAGAGTCTCAGCCTTGGAGACCTATCTGCACTCGCTGCGAGCAAGAGTCTGTGCTGCACTGTTCGTGGCCGGCAGCGGATTCGAGACGCTCGCCAGCCAGGAGGCCTGTCATGGGGGTTTTCATTTGACGGAACGGAGACGACTTCGTTCAGGATAGTACACTCTGCATATCTGCCGAAACAGCTGTGATGTCAGTGAATGCCTAGTCTGACTGGATGAGCACACTGAAGAACTAGGTTCCCAATGTACCGTCCCTCCAGAAAGCCGCCAGCAGCAACACTACCGCGCGCCGCCGCCCATTCCCCCATTAGCGCCACCCCAGCGTCCGCCCCGCCACTCCTCATTTACTACCAATATCGTCATGGAGCTGAACATGTTTGCTCGTGCAGCATTGCCCACACTGTTTCCCTTCTCCGCAGCCAATGCCCTCTATGTGAATGTAAGCCACCCCTCGAAAGACTTAAACACAAAGACAAAACATGAGTCACGATAATGACTGCTTGGCATAACATACACGGTTCTGCAGGGTACTGAGCTGCGCATGTGTGTGTGTGTGTGTGTGCGCGTGCGTCTGTCTGTCTGTCCGTCTGTCTGTCTATTCACGCATGTATGCACGTATGCATGCATGTATGCATGTATAAACAAATCTCGAATAAATAGATAAACCTATATACTAGTTTTATGTATGTATGTGAATGTGCAAATGCATGTACATGTACATGCACATGTACATGTATATGTATGTGTATATAGTTATATATGTACATATACTGGGAAACACTGTATAGATATAATACAGCACGAGAGATGATATGTGTATATGCATGTACATATCAACACTTGCAGTGCCACAATGCCAGCACAAACAAATAAATACGGAATGGGAGGACTACAGAAAGCCATGCAGAACGACGCATAGAACGGCATGATTCACTAGTCCATCAATCAGTATATGTATACATATACTGAGTGATTGATTGGTTGGTTGGTTGATTAATTGGTTGATTGATTGATGGATTGACCCTACACTTACTCTCTCTATCTGTATGTATACAAAAAACACAGACACACATGCATCCTTTCCTTCTTTCAGCTGGGCCTCTGCAGATGGCAGGCCTGCCTCAGCCGTGCCTGGCACACCGTCGCGGGCGCTTCACGAAAAGGTCCCATTTTTTAACTTGATACCAGCCGTTCCTGGCAATGCAGTCGCTTCTTGCCCTGGGCAGCAAAATAGCCCAAAAGCCTTTTTTGTCACTCGTGCTCGACAAGTCAGACGAGGGTTAGGAGGGCTACAACACAAATCCCTGTTCACATTGGAACAGTAGCAAGACATTAACTACGGCGCATTCCGAAAACTTGAGCGTAAACATGTCCACATCCGCATCCATTACCAAAACCAGCACCAGCACAGTTTCATTGGTTCCTGCCACTAAGCTGTAACATCTGACAGCTTATGACAGTTTTTGAACGACCATGAAGGCAACTCCCACGTAGTGCCAAAATGAAAGCAAGCCCAAAAGCCTTAAACAGTATGGTCTTTGGGCCCAAAGCCTTAATATATGGGCCCTTAGATGCCTAGGGTTGTGAAGCCTGTAATCCTAAAGCAACGCCGCATTTTCCGAGGCTTGTCTAGATCTTCCCACCTCCGCTAGCGCCGAATGTGCTGAAGGTGCTCTGCAAGCCGGGAAGGCTCCCGGCCAAGGACCTCGGGAGACTTTGTATTGCTGCCATCTTCATCCTTCATTCCAATAATATTGGATTAATATTGGATATTAACAAAACATAAATTCTTCAAAAATCCTATCCTTGAACATTGTGCCAGTCCGAAGTCCATCGTGGCAGTGCTCTGTCCAGCGACTTGTTCTTCGACATTCGGTGGCGAGGGAGAGTCTACCAAGGGCGTTCGATGGTCCGGTCAGAAGCCCTACAGTAAGCTCCCAAGAGGAGTCGAAGTAAACCGAGTGCTGAAGTCTTGGCGGTCTGTGTATGCAGGGTGCTGCAGGACGCAAGAAATCCAGGAGCCCTCCTAGCCGTATACCACAGAGTTCTAAGTACCATAGCCCCCAATTAGGAGCCCAATTAGGGCACCTATAACTGACTCTACTTATGACCTAATTACCAAGTCCTCCGACCCTCCAAGTATTTAGCAGTGCCCGTTGCATCCAAAAACTGCAACTGCAGTCCCGAGGAACTCTTCCAAGAGGTCAATGCTGGCCCCTCCAACCTGCAATGCAAACGTGGGGACTCAACCACTCGCGAGACTAGGAATTGCAGCAAGGAAAACTTTCCCTCCCCACAGAGCCTCAAGCTTCGCATCCACAAAACCTAGCAACCTCCAACCAACTGCCCTCCCCGCCGGCTCCCAGCGTCCCGGCGCATTCCGCCTTGCAGGAGAAGCCGCTTGCGAAAAGCATCCGTGGATTCAAAGTCTTGCCAACATGGAAGACACATGTTATCTTATTCAACGTCGCCCTATAGGCGTGCAGTACAGCAACTCCAGGACGTATGTAAGTGCTCGGAGGATCACAGACGCAGCTCGGAAGCACACAAAGCTAGCAGCTAGAACGCGCAAAGCGATGCCCAATCTCAAGCCGGGGGTACCCTACGGACGACCGGAGATTCTGTCGGGCTGTCAGGCATATCAAAGCTACAAACACTGTGAAACTTTCTTCCACACACGTTTCAGAGAACTCTGGACACTCTCAAGGAATGCGTGACACCTGCGACATTCGGCTCTGTGCCTCGAGTCCCAAGCCCGAAACCCTGCACCAAAACTACGCAGATCCACGGAGACATTGAGATCACCTGAACGCAACAATCACTGTCTCGGCATTCAGACCTTCCTTACAGCAAGCAGGGACTTGCGGTGCACTACAGCCCCAAACCTGACATTGATGCCTAGGGCCTTTGGGCTTAGGCGTCTCGGCTGTGTCCCGAAACTCGCCTCGGCCGTGGGCGGCCTTGCTTCGGCAGCGGCGGCGGGGCTGCAGGCGCCGGCCCTGTCAATATCAGCCCACATGAAGTTCATAGATCTTCATGCAAGCCCCGGCACATGCTACTATCATTATTCTTATTCTACTTGTTCTTATTCTTGCTACGATTATCATTATTATGACTATTACTACTCCATTGCTTGGTCCGTGCGCAGAAGCTAAAAGATGAACAGAAAGAGTCATGGAAGGTCCCGGCCTGTCTGCCCCATACAGCGCTCCACATCTTGCTCTGCCTGACAAAACCGAGGCTTCAAGGGGCAGCTACGTTAATGACATTACATCTGAATAGCATCTGGAATCACTGGAAAAGATAATATATATATATATATATGTGTATATATATATATATATATATACACATATTTTTGACTATAGACCAGCATACAGACTACCCAAACTGGGCACCTGCGCCATCAGACGCAAGCTTTCCCCCAAAAAGCACTCATTTCCCTTATACGCCTGCCTTCTGCTCCTGGCAGCGCTGAAGCGACTCTGGTGGCAGATCGCCTGGGGCACCTGAAAAAGGGCAGCATTTTGCTGCTTCCGGTTCCGATTCCCCTTTTGAGTCTGAACCTGTAACACCCTACAGTTCATCGTCAAAAGTAACCCTGAACCCCAAAAGCACTACGAGTAAAGCCTGAACCACTACCTCGGTAGAACCACTCAACTGCGCAGGTACTGAGAAAAGACAATTCGAAAAGTCAGCAAAGAAGAGTCGTTCGCAAATCCTGTATGGTCAAAGGCTCCAATCCAGTTCTGCCAAGCTGCCGTCCCAGTCCGTGGGTGCATGGAAGTGATGGTGGTGGTGAACATGGTGATGATCCACAAAGACCTTCCACCCGCAGAGAAGGGGCATCAACAGCTGAAGCACGAGCACCGTTGTGGTAATTGTGGTGCCTCCCACTGACTGAATGGCCCTCTACAGCCGTCGAAGTTTACACAATACATTCACTCCTACGAAGCTGGGAGTGCGACCACCCTTCGTGGCTTCTCCTCTGCGGGCCCCCGGTGACCTGCAGCAAGTTGCGGGAAAGAATCGGAACGGGACTTGCTGGCAAGGTGACATTCGGAGAGGCTGTGAACTCGCGAACGCATTTTGAACTTTCAGGCGCCATTCTTCTTCCATCTCTCGACGTGCCCCTTGTAACTTCATGGACTTCGCATGCCGCTGCGTGGTTTGACGAAGCTGCTCGACTCCCCCAACAGTGCACCTCGACCACGCGTCACGGGCCGTGCCGTAGGGCGCCTGGAAGAGCTGCACACCAAGGAATGGATCAAGCAGTAACAAGTTATATAACAAGTCTGACGTCCTTAGACCTAAGAGCAGAGGCCTTCGGACTTCGGACCCGGTGGTGCACATGTATGAAGGAGTTGGAAACATGGATTTTTTTAGGGACTTCGTGTCGCGACGGCCCAGATCTGCCGAGGCGCTCGTCGTTACTTCGCTCCCGGCTCGAATCGTCCGGCGGCTCCTTTCAGGGATGATTTGAAAGTATGGAAGAGGTAGTGATGTGCATGTAGCATAAAGCTTCGGATGCGAAAATACACCCAATGAAAGTAAGCGAAGGCCAGCCAATATCTCAACAGAGTGAGATGGATCCTTCCTGCTTGCTGGCCACCTCGGGTACCCTTCTCCCAGGTCTGCAAGACTCGCTGCAAGATGCAGCAATTAACTTTGGGGTCTGAATGAATGATTAGGATAGGGTTTTGGGGCCGATTATACTAGACTTATATTAAGGAACCCCCCAAATAGTATTGGTAATTATTTCGGCCCCCATGTTACCCTTCCTGCCTGCTCCATGACAGTCAGGCCTCAGGCTTCGCCCATGGCCTTAGATCTCATCACATACCACCTGAAGATTAAAGCGCCATCCCGGTCGAACGTCCAGTGTAGCAATTCCTTTTGTGCTACATTTCCCTACCTGCCAGTGCAATGTTCGTCAATCTTGCTTGGCGAGCTTGACTGTTGAGCTGTGATCCTGCAAAACGGGGCGGTCATACCAGCTGCAATGGCCACGCTTCCAAACCCAACCCCACGCTTGGAAACCGCCTGTGCGGAGGAACTGCCAGGAGATGTAGCAACGCACCGACACTGTCCGACGCCATGCAGTGGTACTGAGGAAACGGAATCAGTAGTCTGGTGCGTGCCGAGGTGCGGCGGTGAGCTGTTTCCAACCCGATTCTGAGCTTGAGGAGCCAAATGCCAGCCGGCAGTCGCGCTCCGACACCGTTTTTGGGTCAAGCACGTGTTGAGGATTGTGCGGATGAACTGGCTATTCACTGACTGCTAAGGCTGTCTGTATCTGCTTGTGTCCGGATACAGTCTTGAGTTTTCCTTGCTAGCATGGGACTGGTATCCCGTGCTTGTGCTTGCTTCTTGCTTCGCGAAACTTGCTCGCACCCATCAGGGCTTCATGTCAAAACTAAAGAGCCGTTGTCTTTCCTGCTCTTTCACTGACCTATATCCTGCAGGAGCAACAGTACGTTGATTCCGACGAGCTCAAACTTTAAAAGGTACCAGATCTGCAAGCTGCGCCTGCTTCACAGGGGCCGCATCTGCTTTCGGCTCCTTGGCATTATGCTACTCTACGTGATGTAAGACTGACGTAACCTCAAGACCTGTTCATGGACCAAGGACCCGATGCCCAACAGAGGAAGGGCTGCTGCCACGAGAGACTCATCATACCCTGAGTGCCTGGCCTTAGAGGGCTGGGATTTCAGGCCTTCGCACAGGACACATCTACGGCGTGGCCACTGCAAGGTATTTATAGAGTCAAAGCAAACTGCGTGACAAAGCTTCACACACTTCACTGTTGTAGCTTCAATGCCCCATCAATGTTAAACCAATGAACAACCGCCTCCTTGCTGTTACCCTGACCCTTACATGGAGCAGGCTGAAACACACAGGGACTGCATCACCGAAAGAATACCTGTCGGACACGAGCATTCGCGCACCTCCCGGCGCCTCCTTGCCGACCTGCGATGCAGAAACGTTTGATGACAGATTCCTCTCGTGATGCTTGCTGGACACAATCGCAGACTTCTGAAAGATTGGGGCCGCAGCAGCTGAGGCCGTTGTCCCGGCTGCTTTGGCCGGTAATGGCCTGCAGGCTCATTCATGTACACAGACATTCAAAGTGATCACCAGCAGGTCAAGCAATGGACTTGTAGGTACCAGTACCTGGACGGACTACAGAGTATAATGGGGCCCCAAAAAAGCACATAAGCCAAACTTTATAAACCCCATATGAAGAAGCCCAATTCGGGGTGATGTCCCTATAAAGGGAAACGGCACCACGGTTGTCGCCCCCTGAGCTCTTACAAGCCGGGTGACAGCATCCCGGAAAGACACTACACCTTTATGCTAAGGCAAGTTTGCTGGTGCCCAGATGCAAGAAGGGAAGGCGAAGAGTACCATAGGGGCCTAAATACTTAGAGTAGGGTCGTGGGATACATGATACTATAATTATCATAAGGAGCCCCCAAAATAGTATAGGTAATGATTCACTATACTACACACTACTCAGCATGCTAGAGTGCCGAGTCCCACACTGAATGTCATCAGCCTCAGTGTCACATTGACCACAATAAATCGCGCACTGGCATGGACCAAACAATGACAAGGCTGCATAGATCAAGGTATGCTTGGACTTCCGTAAGTAAAGAATCCCAAGCCTTCTGCGGCACACGACATGGAATGGGCATGAATGTGCCAAATCCCGTTACTACTATTAGACTATTACTATACTATTTTTACTATTAGCCTTATTATGACTATTGGTCTTACTATCACCATTACCAATGCATCGAATCTTCGTGTCCGGCATACTTTCTCGAGCGCCGGCTGCCCAAAGCAACGCAGCCCATCCTGGCAGCCACAGCCAAAACTGTTGCAGCCAGTTTGGGGTTTGGGTTTAAGGGCCAGTTTCGGACTGATGTAGGGGCCTGAATAATTAGAATGGGGCCTTGCGGCCCATTACACTATAATTGTCATATTGGCAATTATTTAGGCCCCTATATTATTAGATACAACTAGATGTCGAGATTTTCCCTGCTAGCTCTGTTCTGACACTGATGTGCAACGCCAGCAGTTGTCCAGATGCAGCCGGAAGTCACAGGACTACTTTGGGGCCTTAGGGTAATTAGACCCTACATCCTCTCGATGGGTTCGGCAGCGGCGGTCCCTGGCACAAACTCCCTGCTGGCCACCGACCGGCCGTGCTAATCAAAGGGGCCTCTTGGCTTCACATTTATGATAAAGTGTTTGAAGTTAAAGGCATTGACGAGCTGCTCCACAGAAGTTGTGGGACGTGGAGGCTCTCCCTGACCCAGTTGAAACATCGAGCGTGCTGCCTGTCGACGCAGCGTGAGTCATTCAAGCGATGCCATGGCGCGACATAGCCACATGAACTCACGAGTCTTGCCCGGTGCCGCCACACATTACACATCTTGATTTCAACTCGTCTGCCGCCTGAATCGCATGCCTCAAGTTCCAAAATGTGTTCGTATCGCTAAGTCTTCAAGAACTCCGAATCAAGTACTTGCTCGGGTTCATGTCTGCCTTTGGTCGAGTCAACGCGGACTCTGGAGGTGCTTAAGGCTTAAATAAGTCTTACAGGAGTCTTACATAAGACTTGCGAGCTTTGCGGAGCTGTAAAACAGTTCCATATGCCACATGTCTGCCTTGACTTGAAACGCCCAGGCCGCCAAACGAAGATTCGGAAGGCTTGTTCAGCTTAGTTGATCAACTGCGCTTGTCGAACGCAGTGAAGACATGATTTAATAAAAGCCGCCGTGGCCCTGTAAGGCAGAAAAGACAACTTCAAGTCCCAAGTCTCACACTGTGAAAGTGAAAGCTTCCAGAGACTAGGCAGCTGACAAGTCCTGGCTGCTGCCGGTCCCACGGGCACACAAAACACGAGCCCAGCATCGCGGACGATCTGCACCCTCTGCAATCTTTGCACCTGCTGCACCAAGATAGGATAAACAGATATAAAGAGAAACTCTTTTCTTACGATGTCCTCTACCAGACAGACCCAGGGCATTTTTCAATCCTGACGCTGTCACAGACGGGCCAGGGTAGCCCGGGTGGTGTGTCACGTCGGCTGGGGAGTGACTCGGGCAGCGTGCCACGGGCTTTAAAGCTCCCTCGCCCGGACCCTTCGGGTAGGCTCAGGGAACTGAGCAGCGAATCGACATTCAAAAGATCTCCACTTTGAAACTGCGCAACGCTATCCGCTATCAAGCAAAGACAGCATATCTTGCCTACACCGCTCCGTGACGTCTCAGGATGTCCTCAACAGCTAGCAACACAGGTCTTGAGTAGAGAAGTAGCTATCGAACATGCGCAGGGTATGCATCTGGCCCCGTGGCTGCAACCTTCTTCCGTATTTCTCAACTGATGCTGCAGCTATCGCGACACCTTCGACCGGGACAAGAGAGTGTGCGGAGGCCAGAAGCGACTTGCGGAAAACTCGCAACCTTCAACGTCTAAGTCTGTGCATCAAGCTGCATGTTGCACTGGGAAGTGCGACGGTCTATACACCGTGGGCATGTGAACGTCGGTGCGGACAAACCTGCACTCCTGCGCTGGCCCCTGCTGTGTGCAGAAGGCCGGCGTGCCTGCTGTAAGCAGGCCAGCCCGCCGCTCATGCTTGGACCGAAGCACATCAAGCTATTAGCCACACGACTTTCGACATGTTGTCCTGTGCTATGATACATTATAATAACCACAGCATCAATGCCCCATGCAGGCCAAGCCGAAATCAGAGACTCTACACCTGGGAACTCCCCAGGCTGCACTCCCGCTCCTGTGCCACGGCACAAGAGCTGTCATCCACAGCCCGAGGTCAACTTCACAGGCATCGATCCCAGAGCCGGGTTGGAGTGCTGGCTTTCCAGATGTTTGCCAGCATGACAGCCAAGAAATCGTAGAATACTCTAGGGGCACATTCTGCCGTGACAGAATTTCAACCGAGCCAGAACGACGTCCAACCCTGCTGGGTTGTCAACGGCAAGAGCATGAAGCCACAAGAATGCTTCACTGAGGGTTGCTGAACGAATGGTTCGATTTTGGGTATGTGGTCTTAAACAGGATCGTTATACAGGGCCTGAGGCCAAGATCCTAGCATCTGAACAGGTGCTCTGTAAGCACCTGCATGACTTTCTTCATGTGCGTTATGACGCGTGGGCACTTGCGGTCTTGACAAAGACTTGCTGGCCATCCTTCGGATGGGCTGTCAAGGACATCGACTCTTCCGCTGGAAACACAGCCTGTTGAGGACAATGGCTGCATCATCTGGCATCACCTGTCCTTAGCCACCGTGCACTCCCTGCAGCTCCGACGCGAATCAACTGTAAGAAACCAAGGCTCTGGCAATGCTGAATGCCCATGCCGTCGAATGGTTCTTCGGCGTCGCAGATTCCCACACAAACCCCGAGGAACTTGACGGCTTTGAGGAACTTACTCTATCTGTGTAGATGCGTTTGAAATTTCTAGACCTCTGTTGCTTGGCATCAAAACACAATGTGGGATCAAGTGTCACATGCGTGGTCGAAACATGAGCACGGTCCAACTGACATCAAAAGCGATGGTTCTGCGCTACCTTTCGTAGCACCATGGGGGAACCGTAGATTTAACCGTTTCGCCGGAATCTGAGACTGCGGAAAATCGAATCAGGAACCAGCCGAGGCCTCCATCTACCGTCGAGGGATTTGTTTTTGCGGGGCATGACTACTGTGCTCATGAGGTTGTGGCGCAGAGGCCCGTCAAGTCGGCTTTGGAGACATCGACCTTCACCTGCTAACGATTGCGAAGAGCGTCAGCGAGACAACGGCGACCCCTGGACGACCTGGGAAATGTGAATCAAGGCTAATCAAGGTACGGCTCAGTGGTGGCATTGTCCGAGCGTCGTGAGAATGCGCTCCTGTGTGTGTGCGTGTGTGTGTGTGTGTTGTCCGTGTGTCTGCGTGTCTCTGTGTGTCTGTGTGTGTGTGTGTGTGCGTTGTCTGTGTGTGTGTGTGTCCGTGTGTTTCCGTGTTTGTCAGTGTCCGTGTGTCTCTGTGTAGGGAGCCGGGGAGCAAAAAAAAGGGAGAGAGAGAGAGAGAGAGAGAGATAGAGACGCAGAGAGAGCGCGAGGGAGATGGTATTTGCATGTATTTGCACGATCAAGACTGCACCGATAGCTGCAGCGCAGAATGTGCCGAAGGAAGACGCACTGCGAGGAATCTAGCAGCAAAACGTTGGCAAACCACCATCGTGGCAAAATCATCGATCAATTGCTCGGTGTCCCACCTTCACACCGTGGAGCATCAGAAACCCAGCTCTGCAAATGAAGTCCAGTCCCGTCCAGTCCCGTCTCCCGTCAAGGACCATGGGCTAGGAACCCCAAAGGGTTAGGCACGAAGCCCCGCCCCCGATGCCCCGGCCGAGGCTCTTGCGGTCCAAGAGCCGCGCTTAACCTCAGGCCTGGGCATGGCAGCGGCTGCCGCAAAGCGTATACGTGCGCCGTTAGACCCATCCTCTGCCTTGTTTAGGCTCAATCCTGCCTTAGCGTATTGGCAGCCCATACTCATTCAGCTGCAAGCCTGAGGTAGCAAGATGGATTGTTTGTACCAAGGGTATAACTGTAAAACTGTAGTATAGTTTCTCAAGGGTACGGTAGCGGAAAGAGTGCCTTGCTGCTGCACTTCTGAACCTCCAATTCAATCCCAAACTCTTGCCCCCTACATGCTACACCTGAGCAAAACCATCCTGTCAGTGTACCGCAAGCAGTGGCTGAGCAGCGCGCACCGGGTCCAGCGCTTCCCTTGCTGGCCAGGGCTGCAGCGACCTTCAACTTCCGCAACATCACCGGTGTAGCTTATAACTCGTTGATTGCTGTAACTCCCTGCTTTATTTTGTCACAACTACTTGGGATCTTGTCGTTTGTGATCCAGGTTTGCGACTTCTCTCATGCTCTAATCCGGTCCCGGGGCGGACGAGTCAACGGCAAAGGCATGCGGTCCATTGGACTTGAGTAGGTGAGCCACGAGGTCATAAGGATACGTCTCAGTCACTTCATCAACATCAACATCTATACGTAAGTTGAACTGAAACTGATCCTCTCCGAACAGCTGCGTCGGTGGAGGTAGACGCATGCGAGCTCTACTACATGTCGTTTCGGTTGTCCCAGTCCACACTCTGCAGTTCAGCTCGTTCAGCCTCAGGCCTTCCTTTTCTTGACCCTGGATGACCCAGACTCAGAACCAAACCCGCAACAAGCTACTAACATTAATATTCATATAATGATGCCAATAATTACTGTAATACTACCTAACTTCCAATATTATTCTTGTTGTTAATACTTGTAGTAATAATAGTAATAATAAAATTCAAAAATAATAAACATAAGAAAAATAATAATAGTAGGAAGTGGAGGGTCGAAAAGGGCTCGGGCTAATGCGTTTCGACTCACACGCTCGCACTCGGCAGGCATGGCTTCAGACAGTAGGTCCGCTGATTTTGCTACTTGGGAGTTTCCGAAAATCGGGAACAGTAGCCTAAATAGTAGGATCCTTATATTATAAGGACCCCCAAAATAAGGTACCTCTAATTTTCGGAACTCCCACTTGGATACCAGGGAGATGGACAAAGCAACTGCAGAAAGGCTCGCCTCCAATACTGAGCAGGGCTGGAGCCAAAAAGAAAACCGGACCGTTCATTCATCTAACCTTTGGTTAGTAGGGAATGGTAGCAATCGTAGTTATAATTGTACCGCATTCCTCCATTCCCTACTAACCAATTGTAAGTCATCCGCGCCTAAACCCCTCTCTCCTCGAGAAGCGCCGACTGTACGTAATTGCCAGCCTTGGGGTCGCAGCATCCTGCCACAGCCCGGACCTGCAAATCCAACAACGTTTGTTCCTCAAACCTCTCAGGACTACCTGAACTTGAAAACAAAGGACTGCTACGACAAGGTCTTTAGGAGACCCTGGCTTCGATGACAGTGTGGCTAAAGCTTCCTCCTCGCGCACATCTAGCTGCTGGAATCGCAACCTGAGCCCACGGCATTGTCTCGCATGGGATTTTTGGCCTTCTTTGTCGCGGTGACATAGGCGCTGGTAACATACTTCTCGGCCTGTAGCCGGGCTCCAAGAGCAAACTCCAGACTTTTGCCTGCGAGGCTTGTTAGATCTGGGCATGCACTGGTCCCGACAGCTGCGAGACCTCATCCTCGGAGCTCTCGTCCAGGCCCGCGCACAGGACTGCATCTGATCTCAGGCATTGGCTCCACTGCCTGGGATCCAGTCTTTGATAATGTCCTCGGAGGTGCGTAGCAAAACAGCTACGCTGACATGGCGGCCGACTTTACACAACGACATCCGGAATGTGTGTATGTTGATATATACGTCATGTAATGAAATGTCAGTGTAATGAAAGGCGATGCTATGTAATGCAAACCCAAGGCTGAACATCACGCTAAGGTCATGCAATGCAACATAATAATGTCACGTAGTGCTGTGTAGAGTAATATGGTCTGGTCTGGTGTGGTGAAGTGTGGTGCCATGTATGCCTGGGTCCAAGGCCTGGGTGTACATAAACTTGTATCATTTGTGTCTGTATGCGCTCGTACTCTGAGATGCAGCTCATGATTTATTTGCATCCGACTGGACTGCTTGCATCATGCCAGGTGCCCAGCCGCAGCATTCTCTTTGATGGCAATGTTGATGTCAGTAAACCTGGACGGCGGCGTTACCGGCTCTAAAATCTCGCCGCATTTGCCTGCCACCTGTGGGTTCTCTGGAATATCATATCCGCGTATTCGCATCACCCACCCCCCCAAAAGCAAAAAGGTGTGACAGGCTAGCTTACCCCTCTTCCTCCCTTTCAACACGCATCCTGTCAACTCCAACTGGGGCGGCTGCCCTGCATCGATCAGCATGTTGCGCCTTGGCCCAGATGCCAAACAAGCTTGAGGCCGATGGACCCCCGCCCTACGACTAAACAAGCCTTACCTTCGGTTAGTAGGGAATGGAAGAATGGTAGTAATAGTAGATATCATTGTACCCCATTCCTCCGTTCCCTACTAACCAAAGGTAAGAAGCTCAAACCTGAACGCGCAGGACGGCTGAAACAGAGGAATCCCTGCTACCATCACTCCCGAGAGAGCAGCATCTCATCTTCAGCAGACGCCCCCGCAACCTGGGCGATGTGGCTTCGTATACTCAATACTCAGACTGGGCCGTGGTGCCGAGGGCCTACTTCCATTTTTCCCCAAACAGCATGGCCCACATGGCTTCAGTCCGACATAAGGATCAGTCATCATGCAGACAATGAGCGGCCGCATGTACGGCATCTGCCAAATCTCGGTGGTTGCTGCCAACTCTTGATCGCCGATGCTGCCGTGTTCTTGCGTTGCTCTGACGGGTCCGTGTGACTGTTCCGTGTCCACACGGGGGGTGATGCGGCACCAGTCCCCAGGATACAAAAAGTGCAACTGCAAATGTAGTGCAACCGTGAGATCAAAGTATTACACCCGCAGAGTAATTAACAGCACGATGCAGGGACTGTGTTTCAAGATACCAAGCCTTCCGCTCGACTTGCTCCAGCCAGCTCTCAGAAAGCCAACAACAACGACGAGCTCGCGGCAAAAAAACAGTTGCAGTTGCAGAGCAGTTTTTTTTTGCAGTACTTCGCCAAGAAGCAGTTGGGTTGCACAAGCACACCGCCCAAAAGAAGATGATTGCGTTCGCAACAACCTGCCCTCTTGCCGACTTGCAAAGATCTTACAAGATACATCATCGGAACGAGGACAGCGGATCGATCACCCCTCTCGATCGTCTCGTTCGATCTCCTCAGTCCACCTCACTCCACTCGATCACCTCACACCATCCGCTAGCCCAGTTTCTTGCCAGAACCTTTGCGTGTCGTCTCGTCGGCGTTGACCAGCTGCTGCGAGCGAGCTTGCAACGTGGAAATTCGGCTCTGTAGATACACATCGGGACGCTCATGACCTGAGGCCACTCCACTCGGATCAAACTTGAAATGCAAATTTTGAAAAAGTAGAAGTTACGAACCTTCCGAGACCCTACCCTGCCGAGTCTTGTTCTCATAAAGGGCTTTCGGTGTAGTAGCGTGAAAGCAAGTGGTAGTAGCAGCAGCAGTAGTAGTAGTAGTAGTAGCAACAGGAGTAGCAGCAGTAGCAGGAGGAGTAGTAGTAGTAGGAGGAGTAGTTTTAGTACAAGTAGTAGTCATTGGGAATATATTTTTCGTTCTGCCGAAGAAAAAGCAATGACGCTGTTATTCGTTGTCATGAACTTGCTTGAGATTCATCATGCAGCCACAAATCAAGATGACTGTCATGACTGGGCAACAGCTGCTCCTTCTGACAAGGACGGCTAACAGAAACGCTGCTCAGCCTGGTGTGCTGACAGTATTCATGGCTTTGTTCATGCGAGTGACAAGGACGTTGGCTCTGAAACCAATCCTCAGGCCCCGGCTCAGCAGCTGTAGCTCTGGGCCGTTTGGAGCTCTTGCGGGATGTCGCCCACGCCTCGAACACAGAAGCCAGGGTGGGCATGGTGTGCTCGTTCTTGCTGATTCCGTGGGGCTTTGCAGCTTCGCATCGAGGATCACAAGAGATTTGTGCAGTCTGAACCCGGTTCTGGCAATGTCTTGTGATGGGCTCGCATGAAGTTGAGTAAGGCTAGCAGCAGGCGCTTCGCAGGCTTGATGCAAATCTTATGTTGACATATGAGCCACAAGCCTGATTCTCGCGAAGCGCTTCAGCAGCGAGTCAAGGGGCTGCACTCCATGACGTAAAACTTGAGAGCTGGTCACGAAAGCTAGAAGCACGAGGTCCGGTGCTGAGCTCTGCAAAGCGATGTGCACGACAGGAGCGGAGGGAAAGTTTGGGCCGGTGAAGGGTGCAGGCGTTGCTCGTTCATTTAACTCTTGAGAAAGTAATGTGCGAAAGAAGAAGACATGCACTGAAACTATGCCAATCAGTCGCCGAACGTCAGACACAAACAAAACCAAGGGACCTTGAGGAGGGGGGGGGGGGGGACCTCATGATAGGGGGGGGGGGGCCCCCCCCCCCCCACCCTTATAAAGGAGGGGGGGAGTAATGACAAAGGTGAAGGGGGGGGGGGGCCCCCCCCCTACCCCCCACCTTAACTCTTGGACGTCCCACCTGATAAGGTGCAAACCCTGTTTTTTCCCTAGTGCCTTAATACAAGTGAATTGCTAAAGGGCAACTCCCGCGAGCTCCACAGAGCTAGCTTTCGTGACTTGCAACTCTCTCTCACTCTAGCAGATTGCCCCATGCAAGTCTCCCAACTGCTGCACTGCCTAAGTGTCTGGCGAAGCACATCGGAAATCGAAACGCGGCCGCCTGGCACCAACACCTGAAGTGGCTGCTTCCCCGCTTATGATCTGGATGATTGGGGTCATCTCTGTGTGTATGCATGTACGGATGTCCGGATGCATGAACGAATCTATGCATCACATGTTGGTGTCGAAACGTCTCTCAGTGCTACCGGCTTGTCCAGTGCTGTGCACGGTGCGGCATGACTGTTGCTTCGAGATGTCTGAATCCCGACGGCACTTGGGAAGCATTTAGGTCATGCTCCTAAATCCCGCCAGTACATCGGGAAAGACACTGTCGGTCGCATGTGCCGCGGGGATTCGTGCTTCATGCGGTTGAAAGGAATTCAGCGCCCAGCCCACGCACACTCCCACCAGCCCACTCACTCCCCCGATGCCCCCGACCCCGTCTAATTACAGTTACCGAGCCATCCAACCCATCCATCCACACAACCTTCCAGAGACCCGGATACACTTCTCGATGTTAGTGGGGGGGATGGTGTGCTCTAGCTGCTAGACTCTGGCAAAAGCCAACCCGGTTGCATTGCACTTCGGGAAAATCTGCACATGTAGCTGTCCAGTGGACCATCTAGTCGGTGGGCCACAGCAAGACTAACAAGGTAATCCGGAAATTGCTTCACTCTGTATCTAGAACCAACGCTCTTCAGTCTGTCATCCATCCTCTGGCACTTCTTCTTAGCACGAAAGTTAAACTATACTACAGCCTTAGCCTTTTTTTTACAAAGCCGAGCATCTCAACTCTCACCGAACCCAAACCAAGAACAATTCTTACTCTGAGGGATCAAGGCTCCGGCCCGATTCATCTCCCGGTAGACCTGCGGCCTGAGCGTGGCTTCAGGGGTCTTTCGGTGTTGTCGTTATTCGTGTTCCAAATAACCAGGGAGATTTGTAGTATGGAACTAGGCACAGAACTACAACTAGCGTCCGGCAATCATTATAGTATACTATCTGCGCTCATGTATGCGGGGTTCTTCTTCCGCTGCTAGTCCATGCAGGGAGAAATCTGGGTCCCGAGCTTGTCGGGAGACAAGTTGATGACCTTGGAAAGCTGAATGCTGATTCTCATCTCCCTCTCTGTTGTCTCCGTCATAGGGGACTCTTTCTCTCGAGGGGCCGTAGTCGAAGGAAGTCATCCCTCCAGCTCCGCTCCCGTGTATACTGCTGCACCATGCGGGAACTCCCTCTTCCATCCGAGGAGTTCGAGGGATCAAAGGACCGGTGCCTGTCCTTTGAGGTGAAGCACATGCAGGTGCATTCCTCGACACCCTGGTATCCTGCCATACAGCAGCGGGGTCGTCCAAGAGCCCGGCACAGTTGGAGATCAGGCAGTCTACGACCGCATCACCTTTTCAGGACATCTCAGCTAGTCTGAAACCAAGTTCATGTTGCAAGAGTTGCTGCTGCACGAATTTCGAGGTGCACGGGCCTACGGGATTCCACGATAAGTCACACGATGACCTGAAGTGCGACAGAGTCCTCAAGTACCGGGTAAACGACGTTGAACGACTCGACAAATCCGAAGCCTTCTACGTTACATGTCCTCACATCTTTTGATGCCCAGGCTCTAGGACGAAATGAGCCGAATCTCTTCGTTCGCTGCACCTCGACGAATCGATCACCCCAAAGTCCTCAAGCCATAAAGCCGAAGGTGCTCCTTGTGAGTGCATGGGCCGACGAGCCCATGACCCCAAACTCCCCAAGCAGCTTGTCGAAACAACCCCCAGCCTACGGGGAGATGCTCAATCTCACCCAGGCGGAAAGTCCTTGGTCTGACTAGTGACTAGAAGGAAAAGCAGAAAAGCCACAGCTACAAGTAAGGTTAAGCAGTTTTGAAACAACAGGCAACAAAGAATCACATCCTGGGTGGTACTAGTAGTCTCATCCAGCCTACGCAAGGACCACAATCTGAATCCGGGCATAGAGCTCTCAGAACAGAAATGCTGGAGCTCTCACGGCTCTGAGTGCTGTGCCCGCAACTACAAACTTCGGCAGAATGCTTGCATCCCACGCCGTGTAGGTGTGTGTGTGTGTGTACAGAGCTACACACACGCACGCCCAAACCTCCTGGTCAGCATCGCTGCATTTTTTCTACCGGCATGTCCGGCAAGTCGGTCCTGCTTCGAGGAAGTCACGGCAAAAGCTCGCAACTGGGACATTAACATACGCACCTCAGAGCATAGATAGACAGCTCCTCGCATGCGCACACAGAATGGCTCCTTGAACCAGCGGGATCCAGACTCAGAACCCTTAGCTCATGGTACATACCCCAGACTCTCACCACCCCAACCTTCTGCCTCCTGCTGGGTTGCATTCCTTCAGCCAAGCTTTTCTATCCGGCAGGTACAACCTGCAAAACAAAGAGTGCGCCGGTCTTCAGCTGCACCGCACTACGAGGGCGGTATTTCTGGAAGATGGTGGAAAGCCGGGACTTTCTGCGAGTCTACACACTGGCTTCGGAAACATTGCACCCATTCCCGGCTTCGAGTTGCAAGTCAAACAAGGCGTCACACTACAGTTGTTCAGGCGGTGAGAGAAGCAGGGTTTGCACCGTTTGCGTGCAGTACTGTCACTAGCAACAGTACATGTAGCGTGTGGGAGTGCATGGGTTCGGTGAGCAGGGTCGAGTTGGCTGTTGACGGTTACCCAAGTAGTGTGTTAGTGTGTCCAATCAATATGTTGGAAGGAGAAGTGGTTGTGCTTGTTTGTCACCGGCTCTTGGACGAGAGCCCCGCTGAATCCATGCACGAATTTGGCATATCTGTCCAGAGTCCTCTCTTCTTCCAAATACCGCCCAGATTACCTAGATATGCGCAAAGCTTTCTGCGACCCAAGTAGGAAAGCGGGTCGTATCTCTCAGGTTGTCCAGGTGCGAGCGGTTCGTGACACCACCTTGGGCTTCTGCTGCCGTTCTGGGCTCTCGCTACGTGATTGCGTCGAGGCGGCGGGTGTGCAGTATCATCATACGACGACGTATCTCACCAGTGTCCATGCACGTATGTATGTATGTCTATCTATCTATCTGTATATACATATATACATATCGGCATATTTATTTATTGATACATCTTCGGAGATTCTATGCCGATCGAAGCGTAGTTCTCACCCTACTTGTCATATTCTCCATAACAAGACACCTGGAAGTCCTCCTTTTACAACTGCGACACAATGGCCCCCCCGGGTCGAGTTTCCTGTGAACTTGTTCAAGTGTTTACTTATTTATGTACAAATACATACAGAGCGAGCGAGCGAGAGAGAGAGAGAGAGAGAGGGAACGAGGGAGAAAGCTGTGCATAGGGGGTACATCTATAGAGGCATGGAAACACACACACACACACACACACACACACGCACGCACACGCACACCCACGCACACGCACACGCACACACACACACACGTTCACTTGCATGCTTACAGTGCCTAGAAATCTGTAGAAATCTGTACACGCACGCATCCCGGGATGTCTAAAGTCTATGTCTATTATCGTTCACATCACTTCAGGCTTGGCCGCATCATCTATGATTGCTAGGAGCGCCATCGACTTCAGGTACAGATATTAACCAGACTTGAAACTACCAGAGCCAAGCTCCCAGAGATCTCAACATGAGCTAAGCCTCGCAACCCAAACTGTGATACCAGCACCGTTGACAACAAAGGTCAGGCATCTATGGCACAAAGGTTGCACTCTGCGTGCTGCTTCATGCAGCTGTCATGCGGAATTGCCATCCCTGCTGTAGAACTCTTGCACAAGGCATGGGTTCCATGGATGCCTTTATAGACCTTACAGAATCCAATCAAGATGCCAGGGTGCTCAGGACAAGCAGCGACCGCATGCCGCTCCTGACCGCCAGTTCAATGTCGGTGTTCAGCGTGTCACCAACCTGGTAAGGATTTGTCGCTTCCTTCTTGCTTGCACTGGCCGGTACGAATTCGCAGGCTTAGATCGACTCCTACAGAGGTAGGAAGAAGCACTCTTACCAACTCTTGTAGGACTTGGGACATAGGGAGCTCGACCTTCCGAAGGCGTGGCACAACCCGCAACACTTAGGCCGCCCAGGCGCAATCACCGCCTTGTCAAGCTCAACACCTGGGTTCAAAGGGCATAAGTTGCATAAGTAAGGGGTGAGCGCCTGTGGGCTCAATCCAGTGTCGAGTTGCCTGCACAGTGTACGGCAGAACTGGCAAGTTCTGCTGTCATACCGAAGTTGCAGCCTCTTTAGCGAAAGGGCTCTAAGCAATTGCCCTGTACCAAAGTTATTCGAACCACTCAAGTTCACATCTTCCGCGAAGGTTTTGCTCCACAGGATGGTTTGTATATAAGTTATGAGGTGTGCTCTGATGAACGAGACGTAGTGGTGACATGTTGTGATGATGCGATGATGGGGTGGAGATCGAACGAGCTAAATTTCCGGGTGCGAATACGGGGAACGCTGGATTCGGATACTTGCCAAGGCAATTAGCTGACTGATATGGGATCGCGGATCTTGTCTCAGCTATTCTGCACAGATGGTGCGGCTTGAGGGCTGAGGGAGCCGATATTCATAGTCAACAAAGGTCCGCTCTACTGCTCTGAAGTTACGCTACTACACGTTCCTGCGGCGACCCCTTCGGCCGGGGTACCATAGCCCTCCTCTTCTACGGGCCGGCGCAAAGCCTCAATCAGCACTTCCTGGGCATAGTGTCGGCGGTTGTACTCGAATTTTTCAGGACTCAGGTTGCTTTTTGCTTCGAGGTCGCTGGGTCTTTCAAGAGTTCCAGAATAACCTTTTATTCAAGTCTGGTTGAAGTCTTTTACCGTCTAGGCTGGCATTAGGTTGCATCTAGTGTGTGAGTGAGTGTGTGTGTGTGTGTTTGTGTTTGTATACACCCACACCAATGCCTAGGGTCCGTCTTTTGCTGTAGTATAAACTGAACGGCTCCCCTGTGCTCCCTATCCACTTTCACGGACATGTCTCTGAGCCGGTGCTACTGCATGGCATGCCATCCGCTGTCACCAGCCTGTGCCTTTGCTAGATGCTAGAGGCTCGTCGCCACAAGCCCGAATGCTTCAATCCCTAAACAGCCATCCGCCCGAGCTTCCGATGGCTTTCCCACGTCAATGGCCTGCGAAAGTCATGGGGCATCTGGCTCAGCGCACAACGCTGTGCGAAAAGTCTTCACGCAAAACCTACCATGGTAATGCAATAATGGCAGTCGATGTGACAGTACATCAAGCCCATCAAGGCACATCAATGCCGGAAAGGGGCGATCGTGAACTATGGACAATCTGCCCTCCCTGTCCCTGCCGCCCCTCGGCACCTGGATGTCCGCGCCCACCGAGTTGCAAATCATTTGGCACATGGTTCCGTTTCCGACCTTTGACGAGCGCAGGCTCTCATTGGTTTCTGCCAGTTGTTTGAGGTCGACTTTCTGCGGTGCCAAGGAACGGCCGGGATGCTCCGGTTGCACCAGTTGCGTCCAGGCAGAAAATCCTCCGCAGTAACACCGAGGACCTCGACACAAACGAGGCTGTTGTACAGAGTTGGCATTTGCAGCCATGACGTCCACTGGAGCGAAGCCCAACATTGGAAGCTGTCCTCTAAGCCACAATTCCAAACAGAGTTCAGCATGGATGCTTTCGGAGACCTCTCCTGACTGGGCCTTCGTGTCAAAGTCAGGAGTTTACCTTCTCTTGGCAGCCAAGGAGCCCCCGCATGATCAGATGAGCACTGCCTCGGACCACGGCAGAATAGGCTGCTCCAATCGAAGCAGACCATGGGGGCGAGCCTACGGCATGTCGAAAGCCTTTGCAAAACCTCGTTGCCGACCGTCCAAGTTACACGGGTTATATAAGCGCACTGACTGAAAGGACTTGCGGCGATTGCCATAACCTGCTCGTGAGTTGAGGCAAGGCCTGCCGAGACTGATACCATACATGTTTCCTTGATGAGTTTATGCTGCTATGCTCGTAAAATCCACAGCGTCTCCGAGGCCCGATGCAGCCGATACACTTCGTGCCGACCTATGACCCTCCTCATACACTCTCGCCAAGCAGCACGATCTGCATCACGTTCTGCCCCTCTTCTGCCTCAGCAGATTTCCCTCCGTCCCTCCGTCCCTCCGGCCCAAGCCGTACACTATGCCTCTACATCGCAATATAGAGGCTTAAGTGTATTGAAAGCTTTTCGGCTGGCCTAAGAAAGAAGTCAGCTTATCTATACTACTTCCACGCTCAGGCATGGTCCAGTGAGGTATGCTCGGTACAAAAAAGCTTTCCCTTAGACTGCAAAAAGATCGCCCTCAATGGCAAAGACACTGTGAGCCAAAAGAAACTGCGGCTCAGTGGCACATTCGCGGCTGAACTTCAGGAAGGCTGCAGCGACGGCCACTTTGAGAGCAGTGAGCTGCTGGTCCCACCCTACCTTGGTGGGAATGAACTATATCGTTTGGAGGAAACAATCCATCGTATTCGATCTAGTCGTTAGTCAGTCAAGCAAACAAGGAGGACACGAAGACTGCATCGCCCAAAAATGTCGGCTGCCACCAAGCTGCAACGATCGCATCGACATCTTTGGAACGATGAACCTTGTGGACTTGGTTCTACTTGGGTGCACAGGCGGAGCGCGATGCACGCTTCGGGCTGCTGTGTCTCTGAAGTGCCATGAACTAGGTGTAAGCAAACATGAATTCCAGCTTTCCTCGAGGGCTAAATTATGTCTAGTGCAAGCTAGTGAGCTGCTTGTCAATAAGCTCGCCAAAAACTAGGGCAACGTCGAAAACAAGTCAGCGTCGGAAGAACGTACACCTTGACGTAGATGATGCTCCCCTCGCGGGCTTCTGCACAACTTGTTGTGTTGGCAACGATGCATCCTGGCGACAAGCTCGGTCACATTGTCCTTCGTCACCTGGGTTCTTCATGCGGAGAACGAGGGCAGTCTCGGCCCGAACGCATGGGATCGACGCTGGCCGGGTTAAACGTCGAATGTACCCACGAGCGAGGAGCGTCAGCCAAGCTGCAGGCTTGGAGTACTCCGGCTTTGGGTGGCCGTCCTCGTCGATGGTGGCCTCTGATCAGCAGGCTGAATCTCAGTATCATGGACTCTGACCCAAGCATGTCACCAGACAACTCCTCAGCGATCCGGCTGACAGCCGTACATGAACCAAGTAGCTAAGTAGCTGCTACATCTGTACCTGTTCAGATTTCTTTGGCTGAGCGACCAAGCTGGGGAGCTGAGACTCGACGATCCTGAAAGATGAGCTCAAAGGAACCATGAATTCTTATCACGCCGAGAGGCGACATACTCGGTGATACCAGCCTCCTTCAACTCCTCAACATGGAGATAGATTCGGGGACGCTGGTTAGGAAAGAGGAGACTTGCGAGTACAGAGTTTTGAAGCCTATGGTTGACTCAAATTACCGACGCCCTGTGAGACTGCATCTTCGGACGTCGTCGCTTTCAAGACTGGGTCTACAAACAAATTATGGTATAACCGTTATGGGATTGTTGGACGATGACCCTGCAAAGCCTATAAGATTATGCACCTCGTCAAGTCTGCCACTTTTCACCGGAGCAGCCCAAAACGAAACCTACCAGTACTCTCAAAGCCCATGAGTCTCGAATTGCTCCCAACCTCGCCTCCAGAAGGCCCAGGTGAGAGCAAATCACGAAGGGCTTTCGGATTAGAGCCTCAGAGATCGCTTCCTAGCCGCCTGCTATAGTAGCATAACCATGTCTAGGGACGTTCGGTGGCAGCAGCTCTGAGGGTTGCTGAAGGTGGCGGAACCACGAATACATCAAGTGCAGCACAGCTCGAGCAAATGGCCATGCCCTAACTACAGTAGAAGGCAGCCTCATGTGCCACTCTCCGATGTTCCAGGGCTCTGTTGCTCCTACGGTAGAATCCTAGGACTCAGGTAATTATCGGGAACTCAAAACTGCTCTTTGAAGTCGAGCGGCCTTCTTCAGGAACCATGCGCAGGTAAACGATGCTGTAATCACCTTTACAGGGGCGACCTTCAAAGCAGTCCCCTGGGCTTCTCGTCCCATAAAAACTATCTGAAACTCAAGATAACTCGAGCAACCTCGGTCGCTGAACAGGAACAGAACAAGATGCTCACCTGTCGCTGATTCTTATCCACGGGGTTGACTCCCAAGATCTCCTAAGCCTGATCATTCATCCTTCATTTCAACCGGAAAACCAGGAACATATTCAGCTCTGCAGACCGCAGTTTCAATGGTGAATCGTCTCGCGACACATCCAAACGTGCCAATTCTATCCAACACGTACTTATGCTGGGACCCCACGCCCACCGCTCGGAAACCCGGCCTTCTGTCGCGCGAGCTTTCGGGAGTGCTCGTCGTTATCACACAACTGGATTCCGTGGTTCAAAAGCCTGGCATTATGCGAGTCCCGAGTCATGAACCGGAGATATCTCTGCGAAGGTTGACTTCTGATCGTCATTACAGTGGCCTGTCGATGTACATCCGCCGGGAGTAGTTGGAATCATTGGTGGCGAAAATGACTCTCTTGCCAGCCTTGCAAAGGGTAGCAGGAATTTGTATCAAGCCCGACAGCTTGTGGCAATCGTACAACAATTGATGTTTCCGCCATTCTGCAACGAATTACTTGCTTTTCGCCATGCGGCAAGGATGAGCTGGTTCACCTCAGCCCGCAAGAAACACTGAAAGTGGAAGGCATGATGGCAGCCTGCACAACTCCCGATCATGGAGGAACTGCGGGTCTCTCCTGCGTATAGTATCTCTCTGTTCTTTTGCAGGGCGTGGGTGGGACCACACCTCCTACAAAGCGCCCGTCTGTTGGTGGCGGTATCTGGAGCTGGGGTGAGTACATGGCGTCCTCACGACGACAGGGTCCTCATAATTCCAACCGACAATGACAGTAAACGCTATTTACAGTCATATTCACGGCGGTTATGTGCCTCAGAATCCCCGGAGCCCTAACTGCCCAGCGAGATCTGCAAAATGGTCTCCGTCACATGCGAAAGCCGTGGGAAAGGCCAACGTACTTCTGGAAACTTCGGCGCAAATCCCCGCTAGAGCTATCAGGAAGTGCCCCTACAAAAGACAAACATGAATCTGCGAGTTTGTTGTTGGCAGTTTGGCCCCTGCTAACCGGTTTGATTTCGTCTATGCAGACAGGCAATTTTTGTTAGCAGCCCTAGCACATGGACCGATACTCAGAGACTCGGAGGTAATACCAGGGCCACAAGCACTCAACTGCCTCCACTTTCCCGACCTTCACCTAACGCCTCCCGAACTAAATCTCTCTCTCTCTCTCTCTCTCTCTCTCTCTCTCTCCTTCAGCAGAGTCCGCGGGCTGGTCGTCTGTCGGGTGTGACAAGACTATCTAGACCTTTTCTCCACAGCCTGCTGCAGAGGCGCATTGTCCACGACCTGCCTCTCCAAATCCATATTGGACATGGATTGCGACTGGCCTCGCACGCCCCAGAGGGTGCCTTGGCTCGTTTGAGAAATCAAAGATGCGGGGCAATCGCTCGCTAAAGCCATTATCGAGCCAACTCCACAGTGTTTTAACAGCGGCACGGACAAAAAGTCAATAGAGGCCAGAAATCGCTGGTGATTTACAACCAGTCTCCCTGTGAATCTAGAAGTTGAGTAGAGTCCGACGATTGAGCCGCGCCTGGTACTCAACAAAAGTGGAATCACCCGTTGTTGGGCATTGGTTGGAGTGGTTAGCTGGTGCGAAGAGAAAGTGCCTCAAAGAGTGTGGAATTGTATAATCAACTGTTGTCCACCTTGCAAGAACTCGAGCTGTGCAGGGCTCGAAGTCTAAGCGTTGTCTTGGACTGTAAGTCGTGAAACACCTCAACTTGCCGCATAAGTCGATGCAGGCATGGATAACCAACCATGTGGCCGTGACCATCAAAAATGTAGGTCTCGGCACTGTCGAACTCCTCTCGTGGCAAGCTAGGAAGACACGCAATGCTTGCAGCCCAATGCTATAACCGACAAAGGCTCCGAGCTTGCAGGAATGCGGTGGTGTGCATCCAAAGATATCATGTGGAACGCTTCTGATATGCGGGTGGGAAGCTCAGCAACCGTTTCGGCGGTCCTCCCGTTTGAACTGTGTCGCATTGTACCTCGATCCCAACACGAAACACTGTACTTGCCAGGGAGGGGCTCACTCACATCGTCAGATCACATTCGCAGTTAACACGTGGAATGAGTAAAAGTCTTTCCCATGGGCCGGGGCATGCATGCACATGATCATTGGCAACAGTGCGGATCCTTCGCAGCTGATCAGTTGCTAATCTGATAGGGTATGCCCGTCGCTGTTTTGAGATGAGGACGCAGATGTCCATGCTGCACATTTACGCCATGCCCGCAACAAGCTGCAGAGTTGAACACGGCAAATGACAGGAAGCGCAATCCGTGACCAATGCGAGCGGCGAGTTCTCGATCCCCTCCGATCCGCTCGGCTCGGGCCCGGGACAAAGCTGCACCTCGCGCACGGCCATTGTACTACATTGTACTACATTGTACTACAATATGGGAGTTTCCGAAAATAGGGGCTAAATACAAGGATCCAATTATTATACGGACACCAAGATAAGGTACCCCTAATTTTCGGAAACTCCCACATGTAGTCAATGTAGTCTCTTATAGCTCAGTATGCTATAGTATATTTGCCCCTCACCTGTGATCTTCACTTCCACAAAGCACAACACGTATGTCACAAGGGAGACACATAGCATCAACCGAGTTGCTTGCTCTATCGAACCGACGGTCTCAACGCCAGAACCCCCAATTCAAGGCGTGCAGGTGGCTAGCAAGAAAGAATCAATCACCTAGTGATATAAGCATTATAAAACACTGCGGTATATTACAGGTGGTACTGGCGAAGCTGGTCCTGGGCACGATCCTTTCATCTTGCAGGCGCCTCAAGCTCCGATTCCAGAAGCCAGTCTGCCTTAGGTGGAGAGTTCTACAAGACCTCCTACCTGCTTCCTCGACAGGTTCGAGCCCCCAATCGGAAAGTGCAAACTTATTGCATGCACGGCGCGTTTGGAATAGTCTCACTGTCTCAAAGCGTTCCTAGGGCTGAAGCCTTTCATGCCAAAGACTGGGTGAAGCTGTAAGAGGCATTTGTGATGAGCCCGGGCTGAATTAAACCGGCGGCTGCACCCGAAAAGCCCTTTATGGAGTGTGATCTGCTTGCTCAGTTTGAAGCTCTTCGGAACTGTAGAACTGCGATCCGTTCGGTAATGCAGAACCACGGTTCCGCCGATCTCTGAAACCCTTCAGGCAGCAAAAACACGGTCAGCCCGAACACGAAACCGCTTTTCCCATGAGAGCATCTGAAAGCCGCGAGCCCTAAAATCCATCACCGGAAACCAGTGCTGACTGAGGTGCCGAAAGATTCTTCAGACTGACCGAAAGCCGCTCTTCGGAGTAGACCTGGGTTTCGTCTCTCCTCCCGCCCTGCGCTCTCGCTCTCCCTCTCTCATCCTGGCGGTTTGGCTTTGGGGAAGACCTGGGATGTCCTGATGTGCTTTTCAGCCTCTGGGGCTTTTCTGCACTTGCGATACGAGTCCGGGTTACCACAACTACGACATGTTCTTTCTGCATTCGCTGTTCCCTTTCCCATGTTTCAGTCAGAGTGTACCTTGCCCCTTTTGGGTAATAATGCCACCGCCAACCCATTAGATGATCATTCCTAGGGTCCCCCCTACATTTCACCGATATATCACTACTACTACCCGATTATCAATACAATTCTAGGAATAACCATAACCCCATCTATTATCTCTAAGGTGGCATTATTGGCCGAAATAGGCAAGGTGTTTCTCGTAGAATTTGGTTCAGGGTTTGGGGTTAAGGGTAAAGCATTCGCTTTATTTTCTCGGATTCTCCGATCATGGTGTAACTACATTGTAATTATAATATATAACTGCTTATGTATTATAATTACATTATAACTATGCAGTTTGAGGAGACTATCTATTTTGAATTTTGAACTATCATCTCATCTTAGAGCTCTGTGGTTGCTTCTAAATAATCATAATGTAATTGTTTGTCTATGTTTACACGATATTGTAAATAATGTGTTACACTAATGAAAATATGATATACTCTTTGATATTAATTAGCATAACCACATAAAATATCTTTGTAATAATTTATTTTCTCCTGATGCCATTTATAGAAGTCAAATGTATCTAGGTTCTCATACATTGTTTTCATTTCAATATGTACCTCAAGTGTATAATCTTTCTTTTGAACATCATCTCGCATTATTTCATGAACTTCATCATATTCTGGGTATTTGTTTAACTTAGTAAAGGGTAATATATAGTCATCAAACAAATTTCTTAACTTACAACATTTATCACAACCATAGTAATCTACAATCTGATTTTTAAAGCTATGTAAGACATCGCACTTATCTAGTGAATTTTCGGTATGTTCTTAACTGGGTTACACTTATCACATCTATTGAAATATTTAAATTTGTGTATCTGATATACAAATATGTTTCATCATATTCACTCTCACTTTCATATTCGCTCTCACTCATTACCACGATAATATATAAGTTGTTATTTCTTTAAGTCATTTTCCTCAGAAATATTATTTTCTTAAGATTTACTGCGTTGCGGTTTATTTGACAGACTTGCCCAAGCATTCAGAACAGGTCGCAATGCATTTAACATAACAATAAGACTGCTTACCAACACAATAGCAACGCTTGAAATAATCAATGGATTTGACTTGCTTACAACGATAACACATCCTAGTATTAATATTATTTGTTTCAGTATATGGTTCAAAATCAACTAATATCTTATCTACTCTTACTGGCGTTATTATTATTATATACACTTTTTCATAATGCGATATTATGAAAATTTGCACCGGGAGAGACTTAGCTCCTCTCGCGATTGCTCTACATGCAACCGGTTCCTTAAGATTTAACGAAACTAATTACGAATTAATGTCATTACCAAACTCTTATGGTTTGCTTATAACCTGTAGAACTTGCTAGGCACACGGGGGCATTGGCTCACTTCCTTCTTCTGTTTTCACTGGGGGCTTTTTATGCCAAGATGGCCTGTCATTATAAGCTGGATTTTTTAATCCATAATACTATGTATGCATAATATTATTAATCAGCTTCATTATTCGTTTTTCTTGGAGACCTTCAAACCTTGGTTGATGATTTTGACTTTTGCTTTCTTCCTTATCTCTTCTATGAGGAACTGTATTTATTATTAAATATTCAAACGGATAGAAAGGGTTAAACCTAATTGCAATTTTCAATTCATCATTATGTTCAATTCTACTTACTTTAACACTACAACAAGAAGATAAATACAACATTCCACCACACATTAATAGTGTATACATTAAAGTTATAAACATATATATGTTTATGTCGATATACATGAGATTTTAATCCATAATATTTAAATTATTCTTCAAAATAGATACATCTTTTTCTATCCTTTCAACCTCGGATTCTAGCTTTTCTAGTTTGTCTTCTAGCTCCTCGGGTGTCACTTGTGATTGACCCCATCCAGTGTCGCATATTGCAACTGACCCCGTTTGTTCTGCTTCATCAGTTCTAAATATTTCATCGGGTGAAACATTACGACCGCCAAATTTTAGGTTTCTTTTATCTACAACAGTGTTAGTTGTTATTCTATCATTCTCCTTAACTGTTTTAGTCTCCTTATGATATAGCTGTCTCTTGCAACGGCATGGTATGCAGTGAAAGCCCTTCTTGTCAATATGAAAACCTTTGTTCTTCTCGCTTTCATCTTCCGCTGTATCACTCATTAACCTTTCATAGATTTTTTTTAAATACTGAAGAACTGCCTTACGCAAATCTAAAGAAGCGGTGCAACATCTTTTAAGCTTGGTGTCTTGTATTACAATCTTTTCAATTTCTTCAATATCATCTATCGTGTCTAAATACTTCTCCATTATATTAAAAGATATTTTTCTCTTAGTAACTAATGAGTGAAGAAATACCTAAAGTAGAACCGATAGACATACCCGAATATAAATATAAAAACAGCAAATTTGACATAATGCCTAAGCTACCCGCGCGGATGTTATGTGTGGCTTCTTCAACAGGCGGTAAAACGGTATTGATACAGAACTTGATATTAAAAATCTACAGAGGATCCTTTGAGAGAATATACATCTTCTCGCCCAGTGTTCATGTTGATGACACTTGGTCGGCAGTAAGAAATACATAAGGGATGTAATGAAGGTGGATGCCGAAAAAGAACAGCTTTACGAGTGTGCACCTCGAATCTTCTCGCGACTCCTTGGTCATCCTTCCACCGGACCCCTGCATCTGATTCGGATCTAGGGGGTTTGCTGGCCGACTAACACGGCACATGGGATGGCGCTACAGACGAAGCCTACCTTTGTAGGCGTCGGTGAGAAACTGAGCTTTCGGCACTTTTGAGCATCAAGCATGCCTTGCCCGGATGCATGGCCTGGACGCTGACCTGACCACACAGCTATGCCTGAGACTTGACTTGCCTAGCATCCGAGTCTGCCGGGTTTGCAGATCTGAGCCACTGGAAGTACTTGGCCGTTCTGCTCTAGAAAGTTTCATTTGCTGGAAATGTCGGGAGTGCTGGAAGGGACGCTGGATGTGGAGTTCTCCGTCGCAACGCATCAGCAACTTTGGAGCTCCGAGCGCGAAGTGCGTCTCCGCTTGCAAGCGGCTTGTAAGGATCGGGCCTGAAATCGCTTCCCCAGCGCAGCAAGCACACGCCCATCCTCCAACACCTCAGACGTCCCGACGAGGAAACTTGTTTGAGAAAAGGGCGATCAAAGAGCAAGCAGCACATGTAGGTCGATGAGTGCAAACCACATCGCCTTACGATGCCTTACAAACATGCTCGGGAGGTGCGAGATCAAAAAGGCCATGTCAGTTCTCTGCAAGGAAGAACACGACAGCTCGGCAGCAGTGTAAGGCAAAGCTCCGTCTTCACCCAAGATCCATCATTCAGCTGGCAGCCAACCTCCAGCTGTGTGGCTGAAGGACAGCAGTGAAGCACATCAGGGACGTAACGCCATGTCAATCAGCGTACGTCCACAGTAGACTTGACTACACGGAATGTCAAACTCCCACTTCCAACATCTGGGAACCCCATGAGGCAGGGGCCAAAGCATCCGGCATTTCATCCTGGCAGGAGCCGTTCTGCACCAACCCTAGGGCCCATAACCGACTTTCTGCCTGGAGTCGTTGCGGCTTGCGTGAGTAGGGCTCTTGGCTCGCGTGCTGTTCATAACGAAGAATCGCAGTCGTTGCATCTCTGCTCCCCTGCACCCTGTCTGATCACTGAAGACGATGCTTTACACAAGAAAGTACCGAACTGCAAAAGCACGAAAGAGATCATCGTAGCTGCTGTGTACATGCGCTACATGGGAAAGTCTTACCTCTGCTGCCGCTCCTTCATCGGGTCGCAGTGCAGAGTGCACTTGTGCTTCGTCCCGTCACGAAGAACACCCTCTGCAGCACGACGCATTGAAAGGACAGTCTGTGCATGAGGCATACTGATGGGAGTGCCGCCGTTTACTTTCAGACGCTTTGCATGCATCCAGCAGCTGCACCCGTTCTCAATGCGCAGAATCTTGTAAGCGCAACTTTGGCACAAACTCGGCGATTAACTTCATCGACCCCTCCATCCCAAATCTGCAAATTTCCAGCACCAGGTACGCTTCAGCCTCGCTCCGGACAAACTTCAACCTGTTCAAATCCTGGCCTCCAAATGAACCTCCTCTCCGGCCAAACGCCTCAGAGCATCGGTGTTCTCTGGAGACGTCGGATTGTTTCACGCTACACGCCAACCCGATCGCTCGACACAGCGAAAGAACCAAGGAAACGTTGCGCAGCAAAATGCCTGTCGCCCTGCAGACTTTGCGGCTGAGGATTCACCCAGACAAAAGCTGAAGGAGGCAGGTCACACCGTGGTGACCACTTCTCCGCGATTGTTCGCCTGGTTGAAGAGCTTCAAGGCCTCCGATAGCTCAACTCATGTGCAATGCCAAGCAGTTCTTGTCTACCTGGGGTTTCGGGTCAACAAGCTTGGAGGCACAGACTTTCGAGAGAGCAACCTAAACCTTCTTAGTCCTCGATCCCATGACTGTCGAACCCTTCCTCTCCTTTCACCGACATGCTTTGTGAGGTGCCGCTCAGGGTGCTTATTCTCAAAGAACTGAGGCACCCCCACGGCACTTTGCATTTACAGGTTCAAAATTGATGTGCCAAAGGTGTGCATGGAGCAGAAAGAAGGCTTCAGAGGTGAAGGCGGGTCAGTTCGCAATCGGTACCGTAGGATGCGTCTGGATGCGTTTCTTGCGACAAACCGCAGTACAAGGCCTGACTGTCCATGCCCTTTCTTACTTGCGGTGATGTTACGTTTCGCAAGATGACTGCCGTGACCCACGTATGAGGCGAGCTTGGGTCAGCGAGTTTCTCACGTCTCTTTCACATGGACGGACGTCACTCCCCCCGCTTCAGAGCTCTCGCAGTAATAGAACCCATCACTGTGCGGCAGGATCTGACAAACGCCCGACGGGCTCACTGCTGCGACATGCACAGGTGCAGCTGAGCCGAGGACACTCATGTTGGAGTACCTCACAAAGCTAGCGAAGGACACAGAATTCGAGTTCATTCCAGGATTAAGCACCATGGAACTGGCCAACCACGGCGACTGCGAACGAATGACTGGCCACTAGTCGAAGGATTCCCTCCAAGGCTGCTGAAAGCCACTGCCGCGCATGATCCTGTATCCTTCTTGGACCGAGACGCGATGTATCTGCGGTGACAACGAGTAGTCCGGAGCGAACATGCCTCACCACTGTGGGGCTCTCTCCATGCGGCTGGTGCCCACTGAAGACCTCAATCTCAGTCACACTTGAGCTACTGCAGCTACTGCATCAAAGGCTTCTAGCTTGGGTTCATAATCTCGGGGGGCTGCAGCAACCGTTGAACAGCAGGCGCTTGACGAATTCGATTTTTCAGCTGTCCATGCAGTGTCTCACGCATGTCCCTTGCAAAAGACGCACTTCGAGATGCACCTGTACTTCAAAGTGTTGAACATGAAAAAGATCAGCACAGTTCCCCGTTCTTTCATGGCCAGCGGCCCGCCGAATCCCGGACTTGACGAGGAAACCCTCGACTTCAGCAGACCGTTGGGAAGGATTCCCTTGGCAGCCACTTCATTGGGCACTGCACGCATAGACGGGGCTAGAGCACAGGACAGAAGCTGACCTTTGGTTAGTAGGGACTGGAGGAATGGGGTACAAGTACAATTACTATTACTACCATTCTTCCATTCCCTAATTACTAACCAAAGGTAAGGAAGCGGTAAGGATGCACTGAGCGCTTCCTGGTCTGACACCGTGCAATCGCTTGAGCAAGTTGCATCTACGAGTACCAAATACAAGCTGTTTGGCTTCCAATGCCAGCAATTGTTCCCGTGCTATCTTTTCTGTGCTGTGTTGTGTTGTTTCCTCTCTGCCCCGATATGCCTATAGGAGTGGAGCCCTCCTCTGTTTAGGACCCACCCTCTTCTCCCAGAGTCTCTCTCTCGCGGATCCCTGGCTCCTACTTCATGTCACGGTCACGCTTGCGGTGTATTTATAGCAGGGGGGGGCATGTACCTACAGTACCCAGAAACCCCAAAGTAGTTCCTTTTTGGAGTTACCCTATAGGATTCTGTATAGAACCCCAAAAAGGCTACTTTGGGGCCTTTGGGTAGGTATTGGCAGCACCGGCGGACAGCTACCATGGCCACACTTCCAAAGTTTTCCGAGTCCTGTCGCCTGCAAGTCTGCAACACAAACCCTTAAGGACTCTTATGGCACACAGGGGATGTGCTAAAGTGCTGAGCAAAAGAACAGCAGCGCAGTTCTTAGAGTGATACCATTGTTGAACGGGTTGTGGTAGACAATGGTCTTGTTGTCCGCCCCGCCTGCGTATCATGCAGGAGCCGCAGGAGTCTATCCCTCAACATGTACTCTGTTGCGCAAGAGCTGACACTGCCAGAGCATGGCACCTCTCAGCTAAGTCAAGGTAGGGTAGCCCCTTCCGGACATAGCCGCTGATTTCAGCCAATGCTGAGCAGCAGGTCACACAGTAGTCTGTCGCGAGTAACTAGCTGGCAACCTGGGCATCCATAGTCGATGAGGAGGTCCTGACGGCAAGGAGCATTTGCATGGTGCTAGTGAATATCCTTGGCTCTTTGCTAAAGACACCTTCGAGGAATGCTGCCCTTCATCTCGGTCCTCACCACGAGATGTTCCACAGGTTTTCCGAAATCAAACTGCCGATTTCCTATCACCGGACCCTCATCCAAGGCCCGTCCCAAGACCCAACCACTTGGGCAAGTCAAGAATCCACAGATTCAATCAAAGACAGGTCCCTTTGAGCCAAGAATCACCACCGCGGCGGTAGACGCCGTCCTCCTGCCTCCAGTTGGGGCGTGTTTCGAAGTCGCGGAGCTGCACATCCTCACGGACTTTGGCAGAAACTGACTGTGAGGCTCCCTTTTCAGCATCCTTTTCAGTATGGGCTTGGATTGTGTGCTCCCTTTTTTGCATCGGGCCTTTACCACCGCCCTAAACCCTAAACCCTTTTTGCATCCCGCCTGCAAAAGCCTAGGAAACCCCTAAACACTGTAAACCCTAAACCCATAAACCCCTAAATCTGCTCTGGACTTCAAGATGAGAGCTGAAGGAAGGGCCGGGCAGCTGCCGCAGCACCGCAGGAATCGTTGACTAAAGCGATACAGCAGTACGGGAGTTTCCGAAATTAGGGGTACCTTATTGAGGGGCCCTTACTATAAGGATCCTACTATTTCGGGTTTTCGGAAACTCCCATACTCGATAGGTTCTACAGCCTCCAACCATTGAACACGTGTAATCTTTGAAGATAGCCTAGACCCTCCATCTACCCTCTATTAGACCCTAAATGCCCCTTATTTGGGACCATATACCCCAATTTGAGGGTACAAGGAGGGTCCTGGAGAGCTATAATTACTAGCAGCACTTCGCGATGTTTCAGCCCGCAAGGGTTGATTCGTTAGCCGTGAGGAGGAAGAAAACACAAAGCATGCCGGAGAAATCCACTACTATTCGTATTAGTATTCATATTAGTATTGATATTAGTATTCATATTAGTATTGATATTACTTGTAGAACTCTGTACTTAAGGTCCCTATGCTCCGAGAAGCCGAGACAAGGCTTTCGTCACTGCACACTGTCGGCAATTCACTAAACCCGATGCCCCGCGAGCAGATTCCGGACAAAGGCTCTGCCATTCCATTTTGCAGCAGAGCAGCGAAGTGCCTTGCTGCTCGTCAGCTTGAGAGTTCCAAGCTTTCGAAAACAGGCACGGCAAGCCATACCAAACAGGCAGGCATGCAGCATCGACGTGACTCTCACGATGCTGAGTCTGTGTAGTCTCGCATTCCGGCTTCGGGCAGAGACCGCTACTGTACTGAAGCATACTGAGTCGCATTGGCTTCAAGTTTTGACCTTCGCTGCAGTACCACGACAGCGGTCTCCGCTGCATGGCCCGAATATTCACAGTCTCTCTATATAGCAGCTAGACTCACAAATTCAATATGTACAGGCTGTGCATTTCGATCTCTCGGCAGTGGCGCTTGGATCATGCGGCGGTGAAGACCGGCTGGGCGGACCTGGGCTGCTGACACAATCATGGAACTATGTTTGAGAGGACCACCTATGGAGGAGCCATGTTATTACAATTTCGCTTCAGCTGTTCCACAACTAACTCAAGCCCCAGGATATCAGCCAAGTCCCAAAATCGCCCAAGCCCGCCGGCTCTTAATTACGCAAGCCCGCTGCCTCTGAGCTGCTCAAGGCAGGTTAGCCCTCAGCCACGTAGCGACGATGCCTCCATAGGGCGGAACATCTTGATAATTGAGATGGTGCAAAGCCACACAGGCAGTGTAGACAAGATCAAGATCAAACTGATTAATGGAGTCCACCTGACTTGAAAACTTGTCTGCGAAAATTTGTTGGATCGTCCACACAACTGCGCACCATTCTTGCTCGAGGCCTCGAGAAAGAGGGCTCTTCGCATGCTTCTTGCACACGACAAACTTGAGAGCAGGGCGGACGAAAGCTAGGTGCAAGAAGTAGAAACGCCGAGAGATAAGCAAGTAGAGAACATACAGAACACAGACGTGCCCCCCCATCCCGGCATTCCTCATTCCCGCTGGTTCGCTGGAATGCCCCACGCCACCCCACCCCACCCCACCGCATCAACCCACACGACCTAAACAACGTGAGGGTTCTCTCGCCGAAAGGCTTCGACTCAAAGCGACCGCTGCAGACTCGGCAGATGCTCATATTCTGCAATAATTAGCCAACTATATAGTTATTTACACTATATAGATCCCTATTATGGATACTTAAAACCCGAAACCCTTATACAATCCTGGGATGGAACCCAACTTCAAGAGTTCCAATCAGCGCCCTCCGGCCTGGGGAGGTCCGGACGATCGGGTCCCGGTCTTCCCGGCGGGGGCATGACACGCACCTCCCAAGAAAAGGGCCGCAAGCAGAAACTTGGAAGTATGATATAATATATATATATATATATATAGTAATAATAATAATCATGAATATATATATATATATATATATATATATATATATATATATGTGCGCAGGCCACGTTCTAGGCGCTTCAGGGTTCGGACAGGTGCGATGCATCCGATTCTTTTGCGATGCCTATCGAGACGTGCATGGTGCCGGTGGTTTCGGGTTGTGACTGACTAGAATGATGAGACGGCAGCTAACTCGATGAGAGCCCGCCTCCTTGAGCACAGGCTTCCTTGGTTGCACATGATCATCTCGCGGCACTTGGCAAGTGGGCCTTATAGGCCTTAGGCTCTCCCTGTCCACCGCACGTTGCAGAGCTGATCAAGGCATGCATAGAGCAGGAAAGCGTCAGTGTCCAGGAGAGGCAAGGAATCTCCTGAACCCCTCCACCTCGGTTGTCGTCGTTACTGCAGCTCAACAAGCGCGCATGCAGGCAACTTACCACAGGCGGAGTCGAGCAAAACTCGGCATCAACGATAGCTGCCAGGGAAGATACACCTCTTCATGTTGAAATTTTGCACGGCTGACTGGACGCTGGCGGACAAGACTACAAGTTTACTCGCCTCTCCTGCGACGTGGCCGGAATTTGAACTCACAGAAAATCCTTGGAGAGTTTGTTGCTACGGCAACATTCCCGACATACACACAAAGACAGACAGGAAAGAGTATGACAAACAAACAGACGTTCATGGATGCGGATAGAAAGCGAGGGGGTAATCCCCAGGGACGGCAAAACAAAGAGAGAGAGAGAGAGAGAGCGAGAGAGAGAAGAAACAAAAGGGAAGCAACGGCGCGGTGACTGTGTATGCATACGTGTACACACACACACAAACACGCGCTCGATGATGAAAGCTTCCTCTCCAAAATGCCGGCCCAGGCTCACTCCACCCACGAACACTTGTGCTCAGATTGTTCATGCTGCTGGCTGCAACATCCCGGTTTGAGGTGCTGATGGAACCAAGAGGAGCCCCCAAATATGCTTCTGGTTTCCGCCAGGAAGCTTTCCTAGTCTTTGCAGATCTATGGGGATCCCAAGCGTTCAAGTCAAACCGATACACACATTCTTGGTTGTTCTTAACAACTTGGAGTCACAAAACTCTCACAGGGAGAAGTGGTGGTTCGGCTGAACTTTATCTCACCTCGTGAACGGAAAGATCTGATCGAGAAAGCCCGGTAAACACGGTCAGATCCACTCTGCAAGCCCCCATCCATTGATCATGCACCTACCAGTAGATTGCAAGTCTTTGCGCTCAGCATGTACTTTGCAGGACCGGGCTGCCTCCATAGTGCAGAAGCGCTTCAAGCACTGGGCAGGTGGGGGCTTCCGCACGTCGGCCGAAGCACGTGGCCTTATGATCCGGTAGCCGAGGGAAAGCTTGCTTCGACATTGTATGCCGCGAGATTCTATGGCGGACTTCTCATTACGGGTCCGAGCCATCGACTACTTCTCAACTAAGGCCGGACATCCAGCAAGTCACAGACAGACAGCAGACACCTCCCCACGTGGGGTAAGGCAAGGTGCCTTGGGCACGTCAAGGTGCCAGTCGAAGTCGGAGAAGGAAGCCAATGAGGCGAAGCTGCCCTTCTCACGCAACTGCTCCAGGCGCACGGCCAAGGCAGGGGCCGAGCAGCCAAGCCTCATCTGTCACGATGACGCATGACCATCCCTGCCCTACTTTGCTAGACTTCGAAAATCGGAGTTCACTTCGGCAGTCACAGAAGAATTCAGAAGAAAGGCTTCGCACTGATCAGTCTGGAAGCATCTCGTCACGTCTGCTCACTGCTCCATATGTAGAGAGGCGGTCGATCGCTTCAGGCATGGCCTCCAGTGTCGATTGAGCGAAGGTGACGAGGTTCGACGGAGAGCTGCCGAAGTCAGCAGCGTAGTACTTCCTGACATCTGGCCATCTGTCTAGTCTACCGGTGTTGTCTGGTGTCTGCCGAACCTGAACGGTACAAGCTCGAGCGTGCCGGACAGAACTCTTTCAACATCCCAGTACAACCTATGACTATACTGGCTCGACAAACAGCATGAAGATTGACACCCTTAAAGGTTGCTGAGGTTCAGAAGCGGCGGCAACACCACACGGCGTCTGGGCGGGTCTTCCACTGTCAGTGCTTCGACCAAGTACTGCCTCGAGTCAAATGGGACAGGACAAGCACATCCATCCACTTGGCCTGAACACCAGGTCGCTAGCAGCCGCTGCCACGCCGTCACCCGGCGGGTCCAACCCAAAACTGAACTCAACGCTAACACCCTGGCAGCGGCACCCGCAGTTCAGCAACAGCTGCTCGCAAACCTTGGCTTCTTAAGTCTGTTTGGTACACCAAGTTGCACGAGACACTGGACGTCTCTGTGTGGCAATCCCTGACAACGCGCCCGTCGAGACTACTTCACGATATCCCAAGCCTCAACACTCTGCACCAACACTATGCGCGATGTGATGCCGAGCCGCTAAGCCTGCATGGAAGACCCGTAGGGGCGGGCAGCCGAATCGAAAGGGATAGAAGATTCCGAAGCTCACCTCAGCTGGATAGCAGCGGAGCAAGCAGGGTTTGGGATTCGAGCACAGTGCATTTCGAAGCGGTCATGAATACGGAAGCACAGATCCTCAAGCGGGACTCTTGGTGTCGACAGTGACACAAACCTGACCAACATTCAGGAAAGTGTTTTTGAACATCGAAGACGGTGATCTGCATCTTCAATGACAGAGACCCAGCACTTCGCCAGTGCAACCGGAGGTCAGGATAGCAAGTTTGCACGTAGCAGCGCATACAGTGCCCGACAGAAGGCGGTGCCGAGTGCACGAAATTCATCTATGCGTCCACGGCGACATCTGAACTTCATATTCACACTGGGCTCCGGGCTCCATACGGGATCGTCGTGTGCTCTTGTTTTATCAGCCCATGGAAAATATAGACATGAGTGCGTGCTATATGTATGTAAAAGTAATAAGTAATATATACACATATAGATATATACACACACATAGCACACAAGCACACACGCACACACGCACACACACACACACACAAACACCCCACACATAGCACATCATAGCACACACACACACACTCACACGCACACACACCACACATAGCACACACACACACACACACACTCACACACACACACACACCACACATAGCACACACACACTCACACGCACGCACACACACACACACACACACACCACACATACAAGTAGCACACACACACACACACACACCACACACATAGCACACACACACACACAGACACACGCCCACACACACACACAATCGATCACGGAACGATCGATCCTTCATAATTTTCGTAATTTTCGTGCATGACCACGGTCTCCATTCTTATGCGTGGCCGGCGACGCCTGTTCCGGGCCCCAAACTCCCCAAATTAGAGTCAGCACCCCTTCTGATTCTAATCCCAAGGTTGGCATCTCAGTAGCTTCAGGTGCTGGCTGTGCCAATGCCATCTCGGCTTTGGGATCTCCAGCTTTGAAGCCTTTCCTTACGGGCACAGGTTGGAGCTCGTGACGAGGTGCTTTAACCGCTAGAGTGCTTGTACCTCAGGCCTGCCTCCCCGACTCAGACTCCACAGCAAAACCACGGGAGCCTAAGAGCCCTGACCGGAGTAGCCCCGACCCCGAACACCAGTCAAGCTTGTCGGGGAGGCCATGCACATGTGTAATTCAGCACTCGAGCACTACATACGTGCAATTGCATTCGGGCAACCAGGCTCACAGGAACCAGGTTCCCAAGCTTGAACGCACAACCCAAGGCTGGCAAGATTTTGCAAATGGCTGGGGGCAGCATGAAGCATGGCAGGCATTTACTTGGGGCAAGGCGAGATGCTGGCATTGTAGAAACCATCCCAACTTTGGTGCTCGCGAACATGCTCGTAGGATGGTGTGCTCCATCTCGAAAAGGCTGAACCTCAGGTTGGTCTGGGATCATCGGGAGTGGTATGGAGTGGTCATACAATTTCCGACTTCGTGCAGAGTTAGGTCTGCACCACAGGGTCATAGCAGGCACCAGGTACTGGTACATTGGTTCAGTTCTCTCTCAGCCTTGAGCAGTAATCCGGCACGAAAGGGTGGCCAAGATACCCGGGGGTTTTTCGACCCGAGTGAGCTTTAACAGTTGCAGCCACAATCATGAAGGCTTCTTTGGGAATGCTCATAGGGTCGGACCGCAACTGGAAACGGGGGAAGATCTGACGGGATCTCGCACGCAGGGGTGCATCCTGGCATATAGTTAGCTCGAGCTTGGCGAGTGTGGCTTTGCTCTGACTTGCTACCACTGCGCTTCATTATGTGCGTCAGATACTGAGATTTTCTGAGATGAGGTGTCGTCGCTATAGTGTTCCTCTTCATGCCGCGTCTTACGGATGGGTCCTGCATGTTTGCCATGAAGCACGCGTTGCGTCTCCGAATTCGGAAGTGTTGCATCGTGACTTCTCCAAGTCAGTATGCTCAGCTTGAAAATTAGAAGGTTCTGCAATCGCAGAGTTCTGCAGTCCGCACGTACTTGTACAAGAGACTGATTGCCTAAATTATGACGGCTTCGTCATTTTCGAAGATGTCTGGATATAGCTGCCGATAGGACCGCTCCTCCACGTGCCCGCAAACTCGCGAAGGGCAGCACCAAAGCCGCGGCCCTGAGCCGAGTCTCTGACACTTGCAATCCATGTGCACAGCTTTGAAGTGCGGGTACCAAGGCGAACACCGAACACCTATGGAGTCTTGGCGAAGTTAGGCCCTAGAGACCGTGAGTGTGACCCTCAGGCAACACAAGTGGCAACCGCACTGAGGGAGAATCAGGAGTCAATTGCAGTCTGGGGATGACTGCAGGCACGAAGGGAGAGGCACGTGCCAAGAGGGATATAGCATGCTCAGAGCACGAACGTGTTGAAACAGTACATTGTGGTGGCGTGTTCACTCCTTCGGAGACGTCAAGTCGGTTGAAGGAGCGGCTACCAGTAGGGGCGGAAACCCATGGCCCGCAATCAGGTGCTCACATCTATTCAGAAGTTCACCCTGCAGATGCCTGCAGCATAGAACCTCCCAAGCCCAATCCCACACCTTCCGAAATGCTCGAGCATAGGCGGCTGAGGCCTTCCACATTGAAGAGCCATTTCAGTTGCAGCGTCAGGGCGACCAGGAGCAGGCAGAACAAGGAAATCCAGCCAGCCATTTCCGAGCCTTGCTCTGCATTCGCCTTATCGAGAGTAGCGCAGAAACCAGTGAACCCAAAGGGTTGAACAGTGCAAGTCAGGGACAGCCTGCTTACTTTGAAAAAACATATGTCATGTACAGAAAACCAATCTGCTAAGCAGCGAAGCGGCAATTAGTAGCAAGAGGTCGAAATCAAGATCGAACTGGAGGTACGTATAAACAAACGCCAAAAAGACGCTTAAGACCACGAAGATGAGCCGCAAGCATCGAGAGTGTATGGAAAGCGCGCACTTCAGCATTCGCAGACAGCAGGGGTAGAAGATGGGAAGCACCAAAAACACCACCACCGTCCATCCAATCACTTCTGACAGCAAAAACGCGCCCGGTCCGGAGTAACCATACTTCCGGAGGCAGGTTTCATCACTGCACGACAGAAAATCCGATGAGGAGAGGAAAGCTATAGGCATACCAGTTATCAAGCAAAGCCTGTAAGGCACGTAGAGCTCATCTCCGATGCTTTGAAGCACGGCATCTCGCAAAGGGCCCTTGACATACTCGTTGAAAGACTGCAAGGATGTTGCTGCCTGAGTATCGCAGACCGGAGATTCCGTCCATCCCATAGAGCTCTCATCCGCATCCTGCGCATGCAGCCTGTGGGGACGAAAGACTTCCTGGATTTGTTGCTCCACCAAAAGACGGTCCGACTGCAACGTGCACTGCGCGGCCCGGTAGTCAAAGGCTGCCATTTGCTCCAGCATCACAGCATGGCACCACAATTTCGTGCGAAAGGCGATGATCAGGGGTGGTGCTGCAATGAGGCTCCACAAACTTGAAGCCATGCAGTCGGCAAGTGTCCGGTTAAGGGTTAGTCCGCCCGAAGGGGCCCATTGCATGTCGGTGACATAAAAGATGTACCTCCAGTGACAATCATAACAGAATCCAATGCGTAGCAGTTAAGTAAAATCTTGGACTTGACCTTGACTCTGTCCTCGAAAGTTGATACAAGTTGACTCGCGCGGGCTAGGTCCTATGATTCCATGACATATGAGCAACCTTGGACTGTATAGTCTCACACTCTCGATGACACGGTGAGGGCCTGAAGCGGTCTTGTTTCCGTAAATCTTGTCTCTGCCCAGTCTGGGCTTGTTTGGCCTCTGCTTCGGAGGGCTCTGGGCTGCTGGATTCCTCTGGATAAGCCTTTATCGTCTTTACGAAACACCACACCTCAGACATGTGAGGATGTTAAAACATAGGCACATGCCCGTCGCTCCAAGCAGGCCCAGCATCAGCGCCGACAGGAACCATGGAGCTCGCCAAAGAGGCAGAAACTGCACCTGCCACACGGGATGAATTTCACTCGAAGACCCAATGCCATCTGAAAAAGAATCCTGTGACCTCAGTAGAATTGGAGTAGTAGCCGTAGTAGCACAATAGTAGCACTGGCGGAATACAGTTGTACAGTTGTAGTGGAAGTGGCGGCGGCAGTAGCAATAGCAGCAGCAGGAGTGGCAGCAGGAGTAACAGTAGGAGTAATTGTAGTAGTAGTAGTAGTAGTAGTAGTAGTAGTAGTAGTAGTAGTAGTAGTAGTAGTAGTAGTAGTAGTAGTAGTAGTAGTAGTAGTAGTAGTAGTAGTAGTAGTAGTAGTAGTAGTAGTAGTAGTAGTAGTAGTAGTAGTAGTAGTAGTAGTAGTAGTAGTAGTAGTAGTAGTAGTAGTAGTAGTAGTAGTAGTAGTAGTAGTAGTAGTAGTAGTAGTAGTAGTAGTAGTAGTAGTAGTAGTAGTAGTAGTAGTAGTAGTAGTAGTAGTAGTAGTAGTAGTAGTAGTAGTAGTAGTAGTAAGTAGTAGTAGTAGTATCGAGTAGTAGGAACAGCACCCGACGTTTTGCACCCTGTTTGCTCAACTGATTTTCACTGAAATGAGTTTTGATACTGGGACATCAATTTTAGCATCTTCGGCTTGCACCTGGGCAAAATGTTAACGTCCCTGGTGCAGTCAAGACCCCAATCCTAAGCTCCATCGGTTTAGGGTTGAGAGTTGATTAAGCCATGTATTTTCTGCAGCCGTTGTGTTTGGGCGCCCTCGTTTCCTGCTTGCTACTGTGCCTCCGGCCAAGATGGCCGGGAGCAGACAAAGTCCAAATGCCAAGGCAGACAGGCAGGGACAGACTGCTCGGGACTTCCGCAGACCAGAAAAAGCAGAGCTACAAATTGGCCAGTGTTACCACGCAAACAGATAGACAGAAACCTTAAGCGCTAAGCCCTCATGCCCTCAGCCGTTCGCCCCACAAGTCCTTAAAGGACCCCTAGGATCCGCCTGACATCCTCTGACAACCCTTAATTGCACTGCCCTCTTCGGCAGTTTAGGCAGGTTTGGGGGAGGTGTCGAGTAGTTCATGGTCTATGGCTGTCCAGAGGGCCCGAAAACCTCGAAAGCAAACCCCGATTACTTGCGGATAACTTCTGCCACCAGGAACCTTTGATTTGTGAAGTGCTCCTTCACCTACACTCCACTCTTTTGCTATCCCCTATTCAAGTACCCTTACCATTACCAGAAAGGGGCATTGTGAAAAATCCGGCCGAACACGGAGCACATTCAGCACCTTTGTCTTATCGGCACCTTCTTCGCACCACCGTACTTCGCAAAGGTCCCGAGCTCTAGCTGGCACCAAAGACGCTGAAAATACTCCTCGTCCCAGAGCCTGAGATGTCAAAGCAAGCGAAGAGAGCTTGGCGGGCTGTGGCGCCTTAGACCTTGAACAGTTTTCTTGCCCTGCTCAGGCATTGCATTCTTGTGAGGGAAGGTCGTGAACACTGTAACACCTGCAACAACGACGCCTGGCTTGTAGCTTCCAAGTGCAACTGAAGGGAATTCTGCTCCGAGAAGCATATCAAACGATGCGACAAAACAATCACCGAAACCAGCACAGTGATAACGAGCCCTCTGAGTGCAGCCCAAGGTACACGAGCATGGAAGCGGACCGGGAAACGAAGATTGGTAATGCTTCGATCTGCTGCTGCTTCAGGGTGTGGTCCGTTTGATGGATGCAAGCACGGTCCACCCACAGAGATTCTGGGCAAAGTCGGCCCATGGCATGGTGCCCGAAGAATAGGCCAACAAAAAACACCAACATCGGGAGGTAAACAAGGCACCCAAGAAACCTTGGTACCAACTTACAATGGCAAAGCGTCACGACACTTTGGAAACTATGCAACTTTGCATGACAATGAAAAACGGTCTCATGCTTCTAAGCAACAGAAGGTGGTGAGTCAGCGCACTCACTTTGGCAGCGCTTGAAAACTCGATTGTCGCCACAGCGGCGGAAGCCAAGGCCCACGTGCAGGCTGAGCACATCACAGCCAAAGAAACATTCCTTGGCTTGGCTGATTAAGCCTTTTGATAGGGCTTCTGTGGCTCGGGTCATGCAATCAAAAACGCTTGTCTTGCCCTCGAAAGTGAGTTGTAGCGGGTTGCGGTGCGCTGGCCACCCCCCTATTTACAACAGCGTTACGCCAGCCAGCCTATTTGCCTTGCCGAAGGTTTACTTAAAGTTTAATTTGAATAATTGCAGGTGTTCCTTTCGCCACGTCAATGATCTTGAACTTGCTGGTCAAAAGGCGACATGCTAAAACCATGCCTTGGTGGGTTCATGCACTTCGTGTCCTTTCTTTCTCTACAATGGCCTTAGCGGCTGTTTATTGGTGCTTCAGGATTGTCCTCATTTATGTGTCTGTTCTTCTCTCTTCTCGGTATTGTCATCTTTCTGTCTCGATATCTCTGGGATCTATCTATATATATATATACATACATACATACATACATACACAACACATGTACGCGTACACGTGCACGTACACAAATCTGTATGTATGTATCAATATCATCTATATATGAAAATTTGTGTATACTCAGACACATGTATATTGATAGTTATGGCAATGGGCTACTTAGTATCCCCCTGCAGTTCTAGACTGCTGTTTAACATGTCGACTTAAGGCAAAAGCCATGTGCCAGTCCAGACCATGATTCCTCGTATTTGACGTACAAACGGTTATTCATACAATACAGGTCGCAGAATTACTCCCCGTTATCTTTCTGTACATATCCGAAACTGCTTCGTGCTCTGGCAAACCCAATTTGCCAGAATGCTCATAAAGCTCCAATCCTTGCAACCTTGCTGGTGTTCTAAATGAACTATCCTGGCTTTTCAAGCCGATATTACTTGAAAAGCACATAGTTCCTCCTCATGACATTGGAGATAGCGTTGCTAGAAGTTGTTTATGTACCAAGCGATGCAAGCCAACAGCTTGTAACGGAGAGCTTGCTCAAACTAGGTCTGGAGCCATGGGCGGCTTTGCGGAGGGCCCCTGTTCCAAAGAGAGGCGGGGGCATGGAGGGGTGACTGAACTCCGCAGCTCAAGACCCCAGCCGTTTCACAGGAGGGAAGGAGGATGATCACATGCACAACCATTGGAAGGTGGTCTAAGCCAAAACACCCAATCATTCCAGGCGCAAGCTCAAGCCGCAAGGCGTTCTGTTCGGGGGGGAGGGGAGGGGGATGACCAAATGGGGATACCGTTGGGTGGGAGGGTGTCACGGGGGGAGGGGGGGGGGCCAGGGCGCAACCATAAACAGGAATTTCATGTCGTCGTGCTATTGCCTTGGTGTTGCTGTGATTTCATTTTGTATTTCTTCCTGTCTATCTCCCCTTGATGTCTTTCCTTGAACCGCTCACTCCAGCATGGCCACGACTCCCAGAGGGGTTCAACACCGATCCTCTGAGAAGAAATCCCACATTTCGGCTTCCCAGTGAGATATGTACATGAGTGGCGCGCCTTGGTGTAACTAGTTCGACTCCCGCTCCTCTTCCTCATGATCCTTGCACAGCTGCTGCTCCTCCTCATCACAGACATACACCACGAACATCAGCAGCACAATGGTCATCATCCTCGTCGTAACCAGCATTGTCATGATTGGAAGATGAACAAACGAAAGAAGCTCCGAACAGCAGCCAGGAGTCATGTGGAGGCACAAAGCCAGGTACTTCATCCACCGAGGCGAGCCCCAACGATGGCTGATAAAGACCTTATCATTAATGCATATTAATGCTGTTGTCAATAACACTGTTAATATTATTATTCTTCTTATTCTTCTTCTTATCATTATTATTGCTCTTATTGTTTGTTCGGAATTTTACTTGGTAAGGCAAGGCCTTCGGATCAAGCTTCCAAGCTTTGAGGCTTGGATACAGACAGCAGCTCTGACAACGTCGTGACAGACCGCCGGCACGGCTACGACTGCCGAGACAACTACAAGACAGTCTCATGACGTTGCTCCAATGGAAGACCACTGGATCCCAAGGCTACTCCAAGACGGATCCAAGTGGAGAACGTGACACCGTCGCTATATAGCGACAGAGTGCAAGGTGCCAGGGTCCTAATCTTGGCCAAGGAACGTCCACACCTTCTACCGGGGAGGTGGTGCCGAATATTTTCGCACCAGCATCAAGCACCTCTCAAGGGGTCGGACGGTTCACAGGTCCCAGCAAACTATTCCGACCAATCCCTTGACAGCTCGGGCGCAGGAAATCTTCAGCTTATTGACCTAGAAGAAGCTTCAGCTCCCGGGAAGACACATCGTTGTGATTGTACGAGCCGACTCGCTTGCTCTTATTGTGCTTCCATGGTCGGCTTGTCGAGCAGGACTGAGCACAGCATCTCCTCCTGTATGGTTTGCAAGCACTCCGCAGGCCATTCAACTGGGACAACCAAAACTTTTCAATGTTGAGGGAATGCGAACGAGTACGCGGTCAAAACCGATACGTGTAGGGCTCGAACCAACACCCTGAACAGCCCCCCCCATCCATGCTAGAACAGCGCCTCCTCCTTGGTCGGAATCTTGTTCGGCCGGAAGCCTCCCGCACCCAGCAAACCTCGACGCAGATCTCTTTTCTCAGGACTCTACGAGAGTTCATGCACGCCTGGCAGGCCCTCAGCAAAGATGGCCCCACGGCTGGCGAGTATCCTGAGGTGCACTCACGCGGTAACTGCAGTGATCTTGCCTTACAGGCATGCGTCTCTGCATGGATGTAAAGTGCTTGTTGCTTGTGATTCCCTTGAGCCTTCTTGCCAATCCAAAGTGCCTACGGAAAAAACGCACCTCGCTGGAGCTAGAAACAACCGGCAAACAAATGGCCACAAACGTCAGTATACGTCAGTGCTACTTTGGTCTTCAGGGTCGTTCTGCTTTCACTATGAACACGATTCCTACTATATCATCTGTATCTTCTCCTCCTCTCCAAAACATTTTAAATCTCCCGTTGCATGCTATTATGCTGCCGAAGCACGTTGCGGCCGAAGTCCCACGGAAAAGCCCCTGCAGCGGCCATAACACTAAGGCTGCTTGAGCTCTGGCTGTGAAGCTGTGAAGTATCAACGAATGCGTCCTATGTTGCATGGTTTTGCATTCATATCGCGAATACACATTTTGCATGCTGTAAGGGAGCTTTGTGCAGCGAACGTGTTAAGGGTTGCCGTGGCCAAAAGTCTTCCACCTAGCTGGCCTGTACCAGTGCAGTGTCAGAATTGCTGTGCGTTGGTGCTTTGGTTCATGCCTTAAGCCTGTATATTTGGGAAAGTCGCCGGCTTAAACGTGACAGACCGCGAACTTGCAAGAAATGCGATGTCAAAGCATGAGGTCGAAAACTAGACAGGCCATGCCGAGAGATTGAGATTATGCTCTCGCTCTCGGACAAGCCAGACGAGAAACTTAGGATTATCAGCACCCCCCGAAGCACCTCGCGAAGGACTCGGTCGAAGGACTCGATGCGCCGAAGGCGCTCCATGGACGAGGATGAACAGTCTAAGACTGATGGTCCATGGACATTAACTGTTGAGCCGCATCGGGTTGGACGGGTCAGGTTCTTAACTCTTTCCCCACCGCCACAATTAGTGACGTAATACTGTGGCATGGGCCCGGCCGTGTTTTCTGCAAGTCCGGTCATCGAAAAGTGCCCACGACCTAGTGGCATCTGCGTGAAGCTGCTGGGGCTAGGACCGTTGTTCGTGTCCCAACGTGCACACGTTACAGCTGCAGGTCTGCCCCGCTTCCGTCATCCTTCAATTCAGCTACTATATGCGGCCAATCTCGGCAAACCTGTATGGCAGCAGTACACCAAAACCCAGCTCCGTAGTCACTGTCACTGTAGTCGTTGGAGGACAGTCAACAAAGCCATGCAACTTCCGGGGCCAATGCCAATCCTTCAACGCGCAAACCTCTGGCACCCCAAGCTTCCTGCCTACACAAACAGATGGGAACCTGCCTTCCAACGGAACATATCAACTGGTCCGGTCTTCTCTCGCTGAGCTACTCTTGTCCACCAACATTGACCATGCTCCGCTGCAGAAAGCTGCTCCACACCTTACCGATTGCAACGATGAACTTTCTAAGAAGATTGTTCACGCGACTTCATGGTTTTGCGGGCGTTCCGACGGAATGCCCGAGTGAGGAAGATCCAACAACAAGTGCTTGCTCATGCGCATTACTCCGAGTGTCCCACTTTGCAAAAGAAACAAGACCAGAGCTCTGACTTGCCTTCCGACTCCTGCACTCATAAATACGGCTTCGATAGCCTGCGCACATGGTGTCAACATGTCAGGGAGCGAAACTCGGCAACGAGCCTTGGCAGCTCGGGCTAAGCACCCATCAGGACACAGCTTCTAACACTCTCGGCAAGAAGAGCTCCAAATCAAGACCGGGCGGCATGCATCGGGAAGAGGTTGCTGTGGAGGTTGCCTAGGTCGGCGGTCGGCCCAAGAGAAAACAAGTTCGCACAGCTCCGGAACAGGCTATCCCCCGCCTGCCAGGTGAGAGTGTTGGCACACTCTGGCACTGCAGGGTCTCTGTGCGTGTGTGTGTGTGTGTGTGTGTGTGTGTGTGTGTGTGTGTGTGTGTGTGTGTGTGTGCACGCAGAAAGATAGTCTGTCCATGCGGCCTTACTCTCTGGAAGGTGGTACAGGGTGCCAAACTCTACTAGCGAAGCACGGGCGATTTGCACTGATCTATCCTTCGACCACCCATGGCAACAGTGCTATACAAGTATGCAGTATGCTCTATATAGGTTACCACCAGTCGATGGACATGACTTGGCAAGTGGATTACACAAACGGAGAAACCTAATAAAACCTCTTGTCTGGTTGCTTGTTTTCACCAAGGATGCCTTGGGAGGCCTGAGTCCGGGTGCCCACCCCGCCCGCTCTCATCTTATTCTTATTCTTATTTTTTTTGGCTCCCACTTGGCTGGTCGAAGACCGCATAGCAGGTCTTATTCTTATTATTGTTCTTATTCTTCTTATTATTGTTCTTATTCTTCTTATTATTTATGATGAAGACCTTTGCGATGCTCTGAGTCTGAGCCTCGTGGCCGCTCTTGCCCCCACCAGCCCGGCCCGCCAGGCCTGCTCCAGTTTGTTGTTCAGGGTTCCCCAGATGATTTTGTGTTTTCAGCTTTTTCTGCTTTCTTTATACTTGTTCATCTGCTGTTTTGGGGTTTCTCCATACGAGCGAGGATTGTAACACTAACATTGTATGCGCTTGGGCATTCAGCGGCTGAGGCGACTGCGTGCGCCCACCACGCACCTTAGACTTGCAAGGAGTTATATACTATAATATATATATATGTATTGTATATATAGGCACTCAGATGCAGTCACTGCAAGTGACCGTTGCGAACCCAGGCGCAGCCATGCCAAAGTCGAGGCATTGAGCACATTCAGCCAAAAGGCCAACTTCTCTTCCTGAAGGACAATGCTAGTCCGCTGGGGCATTTCGGTTTCAGGCGCTCTCTTTGTTCGGGACTTCGAAGAGCAACGGAAATCGCATTGAACAACACTGGGTGGTGTGTCGCATGTGATCAGATGCCCCTGCCGGCACGCATGCTTGTTCGAGGCGTTCTCGGGGCATGCTCGACGAGAACTTCTGTCGGTGCCGCACAGGGGTGGGCGGATCGCCACTTCGACTTCGATCGGAGCAATATTGATGGCATTCTCGGCTCGATTGATTCGCGTTTAGACTGTGCTGCAGCACATCGCGCGTCAAAGTCAAAGCCGAGTCGCGGCGAACCCGACCTGCCCTGCAGCAATTCAAGGACGCTGCTCTCACGACGCCTTCACTGCTGCAGGACTTCGGCGTGCTGTCGGTTGACTGGTTGACGTTGGTTCATCCAGTACTCTCCTCTCGGCGCCAAATGAGACGAGCATCGTGCGTCAACTCTGCAGGATGACATGCTTGGAGCTCACCTTGGCTCCGAGTCGCACCATAGCTTTTGGCGAGGTAAGTTTCGGTTTGGGGTTCACCTTTGCACATCGACACGAGTTTCATCAATAGTGAGCCGTCGGTGTCGCCGGCAAAGAACCACAATCACAGCCATGTCAACATAACTTGCACGTGAACAGTGCAGCTTCCGAGGGGCAAGCTATAGTGACTACAATAACTACAATAATCAATTCAAGCAGTTCGCTTTTCAACTACGGTATGACGACTTCAACCGTGATCCCTCAAAACAACAATGACGTCAGTTGCTTCTACATACGTACACCTACAACCAACACATACAAACCTTTTCCTACCTATACCGACACACGTACAAACTGCCGACCTTTCTAGTTGCCTACCTATACTTGCATGGCCTAACTAAGCTTATCGGTAACACTGGGTGCATCTGGTGTTATGTTCAGACGACAATGACCAAATGGCAGCTACGCCACAATAACTTGATTCGTGGCTCTAGTGTTAGGCACAGGGCAGACTTCAACACCAACCTGCATATGCTGAACTAGCACAGCACAGTCTAAGTACTGCATAGGGCGGAACGGCAATAGCCTGCTTCTCTTATTCGCTGGCTTGCATCCGTGACTAAACTGCAAAGTTGTATGGAACCGATGCCACAATGCAGGCCACCGCAATGTTCATGCAGACGCTGCCGGTCATGTCGAACTAGCTCTGCTTGCGCCAAGGCCAAGGGGCCGAAACGTCTTCGCAGCTCCGCTACCAAAGGGGATAGCTCCGACTCGCCTGCCTCGACTCGCGGACCTCTCCAAGCCCGGCCCCCGAAGCCTAGGGCCTAGGGTCTTCCTGGAGCCTCTTGGCTTGGCATAAATCTTGTTGGGTTCGCTACGTTCACATGGAGCAGCAATATTTTTTGGGGGGGCTGCATGCAGCAGCATGCTTTGTGGAATGGAAGACTGAATCCAGGACCGTCGTACATTTTGATCCGTGGCTGCAGCTTTAGTTGTATGGGATCGAAAAAATGGCCGCCGATGCCTTCGGCTTGAAAGCACGTCACCTCGGGTTTCCTCTGGCACACGTTGACAAAACAGGTATAACACCATATCAGTCCAAGCATGTAACTTTGTTGAAGCCACTCACTGACATAGTGGAAGCTGACAGAAGCAACAAATTGCAGAAACCTGCCAAGTGCTGTGCCAAGGTACGAGTGGGACTTAGGTGGCTTGTAGAGCTCAAGACATTGGGATCGCTGCTGCGGCCCTGTTTCCGTGATCTCTCCGAGGTCCTCTCGGGCGAAATAGCAAGAGGAGAACGAGTGCCGAAGCTTCGCGAAGGGCTCACCGACACGGACAAGGAAGGGCTCACCGACAAGGAGGCCAACGTAGCGCTGCGACGTGGTCTCCGCCCTCCTCTCAAAGGAGACAGATGCTCTTGGAAGCCCTCCTCTGAAGGTGCGACGCTGATGCTCGGTGCAGTGCGAGAGAAGCGCACCCGCTTCGCCCCCCCATCTGTGCCGGCATGTCGTACCGCCTCCCTTTGCATGTCTTCCGACTGCACAGCTTGCAAGCACATGAATGCGCGCCGAAGCAGGTCCACGGCCACCAGGCACGGGTGCCGAGGCGTCTTCAAACAGCGATTGAGCATGTTGAGGACGGGCATCTCAACCGCCTCCACCTCCTCGAACTCAGCCTTCTTCCAAAGACTTGACAAATCTACGGTACCCCTGACATGCCAGGCTAGACCGTGCAGCATTCCAGTCTAAATGCATCAGTGCCTCCAGCGACAGAACACCGAACACGCGAGAAGGACAGACCCTTTTTTGCCCACCCGTTGAAGGTGTGGTGCTGGGGAACACCTGCTACTTACAGGCTTCGGGGTCTACATGCGCATCCCGCTACCTTGCCAGAACTTCTCAAGTGCCTTATGCTCGGAGGAATGGCCGTAGTCCAAGCGACCCTGAACTTTTCCATACATGAGTATGTATGTATGTACGTATACATATATACATACGTGCAAGTGTATGTATATATCTATCCATGTGTGCATATATATATATATGTATAACTCTATGTACATATACCTGTATATATATATATATATATATGTACAGTACAAATGGCTATACACACGCTCAGATCCCAAGCCGCAGCTCCTAGGCTGGCCCAAGTAACATTGGCCCTGAACCACAACCGTGCATTGGTACCAAGCAGCCAACAGCTCCCTGTCCGATTCCACTTCTCCGATACGCTGCGTCACAGTTTCCATCTCCCTTCCACGTGCAAAGCACGAAGGGAGAACATTGCACATGGACCTGGGCAGGAGCTGAACTGGTCATGTCCTGCCTCGTGCGGACATGGGCTTCTGTAGACGTCGCGCTGCTGCTTTGCAGCCAGCTTCGTTTTCTGACATGTAGTTAGCGGGACAAGTAACCACCGGGGATTTGGGCCCACAGATCCACATCCCTCTGATTTTTTGCCTACCTGAATCTACCTGACATCTGCAGCATGTGCAAACACTTGGACCTGCTCTGGAGTGTTTCTATATGTTTCAATCCATTCCGTGGTATTTGAGCTATTTCGTGGCGTTTGAGCCCATGCCCTCTCCAAAGAGGCCTCGTCGACAAAAAGCTTTCCACAGCGATCACGCCACAAAACACGAAACGAGGAAACGACAAGGGATTCCCTGTGGTTCGGAGCTGGAGGCAAGTTATGAACATGACGGTTCACATGCGCTGCCATTTGCGCTACGAACTGACATCACAACCCGTCAGGCCGTCTGAAATCGCTGCTATTCGGTCTACTAAGCGCGACAAGTACTACAGCATACGCACAAATTCCACAGGATCCGAAGTAATTGGTGTGTGTGTGTGTGTGTGTGTCTGTGAAAAACAAGCATATAAGTGTGCATGTATATATATATATATATGTACACACACACATATATGCACAGAGTCAGCAGTAGAACAATTTCTGTTCCAGTGCTTGTACGAGCGCCTACACAGCCAGTCTTGACGCACATGGCTGTTGACTTGCAGCTCTATCAACCTCATGCGACATCCTGCCTTCCCAGGATTTTTGCATCCAGGCCTAGGACAGGATGAAGAATCAATCTGCAACATCTGGTCCCGACGACTGCCTGGCCTGTCCTCAAAGCTCCGTCTGACTCGACCCCTGCCCACACTGTTTCATTGCGCAAAGCCTGCAACTCTCGAGCTCGCAATTGGCGTGCCCAGGTGTCATTTGTGCGAGGCGATAAGATAATGAAGGAATCTACGAATGCATGCTCTTCTATCTCCCTCCTTTGGAGGGGGTTCCTAATTAAGGCTTAAAAAAGGCATAGACCGGAAACTCGAAGCTGTCGAGCATGCTTCGCTCCCAGCGGCAAGCCGAGCCCAGTGGAAGCCCGGTCCGCGGGTGAATGGGAGCCTTGCGCTCATAGGCGTGCCCGGCGATCACGATCTCCGATTCGCCCCAGCCATCCGGCTTGCCGTTCCGAAAGCTCTCCCTTGGACTTGGGTGCAAGGACCGGGCTGCAAGACTTAAGCCCACAGGGTGAGGTCCTCTTCCGATCTTGCGAGACTGCCGAAACCGAATCTGCAGGCGTGCAACCGCCATGAGACATACCAACCCCACAAGCCCCAAAGATCGCTGTCCAGGGCAAGGCTCCGAGGCAGCCCGAGCTCATCTGCTGTGGCATCTGACACCTCCGGCGGCTTCGTTAATTCGCTCTGTTACAACCTGTGGGGGAAATCATGGAATAGCCCACAACGCGACGTTCTAGACTCTCCGGCTGTAGAGGCCGAGCAAACGCTTGTTTTTGCATCTGCGCTGGAAACTCTGCAGGTGCCTCGGAGGACCCGGCGCCATAAAGCGTCACCCATTCCTGAGCGAGACTCGGCTGAAACAGGAACCGAAACGGCTGAGGCCGTTCAGGATTCAGAGCCCTTGAGCCTGTACGATGGGAGGGGCATGGAGGGGCTTGACATGGCGTGCTCACGAACCCAAGGCACCAGCAAAAGTCAAGAAATGGCCACGGCCCAACAGCCAGCAGTTGAAGGCTTCGCAGGCGCACGACAGAATGACCGCATCTTCGAGATTCTTCGAGACGGATTGAATCTAAAAGCAAAAGACCTCCTGGAGTTGCAATTGGAGCCATGTCCCAACAGAGGGCATCTTCATAGCTGGAAATCAGCTGGGTTGCCTAGAGGTACTGAAAGCTTGGGGCATCAACACTGCGGTAGCTAAACTCAGCCTTGCTAGGTCAGCCTATGACCTGGTCTCCGAAAGACCCTGAACCCCATCTTCAGCAGAGGTGTGTAGACGTACGGCGTGTGTAAAGAAAGCCCGCGCGCACACACAGAATATGGTTCCAATACGGATCTAATTTGCCAGCACTCCAGTCATACGATCGACCGAGTGACCGGTTTGAAGATGTTGGAAACTGTGCAGCACATCACCTCTGGCTTCGTCCCGGGTGCTTGTCTTTTGCTTTGAAGCTTCGCGAGCTCTTTGACTAACTCCTCCGGGTGGCCTTGCCCTCCTGCTGGCGTTCCCTTACCAAGCGCAGCCAGCGGCAGCACCAGCCTTGGTGAGATGGGGAAGATCCGCGCTTTCACAGTTCCGCTCTCTGATTAGGCAAACCACTTTAAGTGATTCTATGTGGTTCATGGAATTTCATGGACGTGCTTCCGAGACTGATTCCTGATATCGTGCAAGCGGAAGGAAGACCAGGCAGAGAAGCAGTAGTGTGGCTCAGGATTTCCAGATGTGTTGTGACTGCCAAGAACGTATGGAAGGCGAAGTAATGCAAGATCATTCTCAACACGGTAGTATAGTATGCTCTGCCGAGGTCCGACATGCGCATCGTGTCTCGAGCTGGGAAACAACTTCCCACAGGTAATCGGGACCAATAGTCAACAAAATTCAATGGCAACAGTGAGCCCGACGAGTAACCAACCCTTAAGCCGGTCATCGTGAATCAAGATGGGTCGCTGAACAGACATGGCATGTGTCGATGTCAGGATGGATGCCTTCAATGTTCTGACCAAGCAGCAAACATAGCTTCGGCCAACTTCCGGATAGGAGGTTTTGCTGCGGGACTCCACCATGGATCTCCACTTCGCGTCCTGCTCCGTGAAGTTCGGCAAAGGAACCTGGCTGGTTCTAATCACCGGGGATGCATTGATACCGTGTGCACGTGCCGCTGACCAACGCAGGGGACGAAGCATCAACAACTCGATAGGTCTCAATATTCAAAGCAAGTTTGCGGAGTTGTCCAAAATACTCGGAGAGCAAAACACTACAACCGCCGGCGTCCTAGGCCAACTTCCGACAAGCAGGCCTGGTCTCGGCCACAGTCGTGGTTTGGATGCACCCAATCTCCTTGGCTGCCCATGACATCGTGTGACATCTTATTGTCTCAGCTGGCTCGTAACGAAGCAGTGAAGCGCCGTAAAGTCGCCGAGATCGGCGGTGTGTCCCCACACCAACTCCTCCCCAAACCACACCGTCGAGATGCCTCAAGCTTGTGTCGTCACGGGCAAGAAGTCTGGCTTGTGCAAGTCTTTAGATAGGTTCTGCTCAAAGCAGTGGCCGTCAGAGTGCTCGCTCTGAGCAAAATTTACTTGACGCAGCGCCCATCCAACAAATCTCACGAACTCTGTTTGAGATCAAGGCACCTTTGTCTCCGCTCTCCCTCTTCATGCTCCTGCTCACCTGCTGATGGGCTGCAGTTCAGCTGTGTGACTGAAACGTTGCATGCTGTAGGCCTTCAGACCTTACCGCGCCAACATGATGGTCGCCATCGATTCCAGCATCTTTGCATAATGCTGCAGGGGTCTCGTGAATTATAAACTGGGTGCAGGGATGACATGGAGACTTCAAAATTGCTACAGTAAACCCCAAAAAGTTGGAAACCGGATTGATGATTAAGGACAAATAGTGCTGGGATTCCCGATACAGTACGCCAAGGATCATTACTCTCAAGGATTGAGGCTACTGGGTTTCCAACTTTTGGGCTTCTACTCTACTTCCTACTTCCCAATGAATATAACGCCTGGACCCCAAAAGTATGTAAAATAATAGCCTTTTTGGGGAATCGGGCCATTATTTTACCTACTTTGGGGGGTTTAGGCGCACACCCCCCCGCGGAGCTCCTGGTCGTAGGCCTGGCCCCCAGGAATGGAGGCCCCGGATGTCTGGAAGCGCAGCCTTTCAGGTGCTGTTGGTGTAGTATGCCTTTCTTAAACTGCTGCGGTGATGGTGATGAAGGTGCTATAGCCTGATTGAGGTATGAAGTACTCTTCCTACCGAGTCCTAAGACTAGCGCAGGTGCCTCTGTCTTGGCCCAGAACCTTTTTTCAGTATTTCGGACTGCACACTTGGGGTCTTTTAAGTGCCTTCATCCAACAAGCTGGCATCCAGCCCGCACCGTCCCCACCTAAGCTGGGTCTGCCGAACTGCTTCCCCCGTCCGATCGGACGACACTCTACGTAGCAGACCTGTTTCAGAATGAAAGCTCTGCACCACCCTATACTATAGTACGTAGGCTTATCACAGCTAGCAGCTACCTGCACAGGAGCCTTGACATCAGCGCCTTCAGTCGATGGCTGAGCCAGGAATTAGCAAGAAAAGCGAAGCTAATATAGGGGCCTTCATGATTAGAACAGGTTTTTAGGTCCCATTATACCATAAATGTAAAAAGGAATCCCCAAAGAAAGTAGAAATTATTTAGGCTCCTGTAGTACATGCCATCCATCTTTTGCGATCTCGAGATCTTCTCCATGCCGCGCATTGCGGAGCTCGCACAGGTGCAGGGGACTCAGTGGAGCTTTCGCCATTTTAGAAAGGCTTCTGATTGAGTTGGCTTTTTGGGGTCGCTCTTCCTAGGTGAGTCCCTCCTGTCGGTGGAAAATTCTAGATGAGGACTGGCCAACCCACAGCACTCACGTCTACCACGGCGCCTTAGACGCTTGAATAGTCTCACGAAGTGTGAGTTGAACAATGGCATCGGCACAGTGCAATTCTCACTCCAGCTTCGACATTTCTTCCACCAGCTCTTTACGAAAGAACTGTAACATCTCTGTCTCGTGCTGCAGGCGCTTCTTCATACCTTCAATGTCTTCACCGAGCCCCCGCCGAAGCCACCGTTCAATGATCTTCAGCTGCACTTTTTCCTGAAAGCCCAAGCCATCTTGGTTCTTGGAGAGCATCAGCTGAACCTCAACCACCCCTGAAGCCAACAGTTTCATCTTGTCCTCAAGCTCACTGGCCAACCTCAGGATCTTGCGAAGTTCCGCTGGCTTCGGGGGGTATCCGCAGGAACCACATCCCAGCCCCAGTGCTGTAGCATCGGTCTGCGTTACATCCACCGCCCACCGAAAAGCATCTGCAAGCCCGTGTCTTGGAAATTTGGAACTCCTCTCCACCTCCTTGCCAAACTTGAATGTCATGCTGATAATGTCCTGAGCCGTGCTGCCGAGACCTGGCACCGAAAAATTTGGGCCAGCGGGAGCCTGCAGGCCCCAAGGACCCCGCGCTTGCAGCATGGCCATGCAAGCCGCCACACAAACCAGGAAGCGCTTCCGAGCATCTTGCGTGTGACGTGCAAAGGACGACTCGGCCATGGCTTGCCTATGCCAGGCCGATAAGACCGAAAGTGTGAAGCATGGGGTGGAATGGACAAGCGCATGGAATGCAACTCTGAAGACGGACCACCGATTGCACATTATGCATGTCTGGGCTCATGCACAAGCTTCGATTCTTTCAGCCTGCGGGTACGAGAGGTGTGGATCTCAATCGCCCAGCTCCGACCCTTTACTGACCCTTTTGAAGTGCTCATTACAAGGCCCGACGTGCTCCGCCTACTCCCGATGTGAACTGCTCGTCACGCGGTCAGCTTCCCTATGCGCGCGGATAACGACAAGCAAAACTGCACCCAATGCACGCAGCTACAAGGGAAGACAGTCCGGCTTCCGATTGACTGCGGCATAAGGCCAAGAAACCGCCGCAGATGCAAGCGTGTTCAACCTCAACCCTGTTGTGGTACCTCATGTTCGGGAAGCATGCAGGGCTGCTGTAGTAGGTGAAGATGAGACCAGAACCAGCGAGCCGGCTGCACTCGGAAAGGAAGCCTTTGTCGACCTGCTGGCCCCCCCGCTGCTTTTGAACGCCCCAGCTTCGTGTTTCAAGAGAAGCTTGGGTGTCACTATTTCTATTTCTCAGGTGTCTGTTGTCCAAGTAAAGTAAATGCATGCGCACAGACCCAGGCCAAGCATAGCCATACGTACATTTCGTACGTATCTCTTTCTGTGTCTTACGGACTGACTATATACGTATCTGTGTGTGCCCCTTTACAGTCTGTGCCACTGATGCATTGGAAGAGACTGACCGGGATACTTCCGACTGCGAGCCGTTAAAACACAGCGGGCAATGAGACTGGGACCTAAACGGGAACACCATTCCGGGGCTTGAAGGAGTGAAGGAGTGGCCTCAGATGGGCCAGGAGAGGTGGGAGGGGCCGCAGCCTACAGCCTGGGACCTGAAAGGAAATCCGGGACGGGAGGTCGGCTGAAATTGGCATATCACTTGCTACGGCTTCGGTAAGAAGGCTGTGTTCTGGGTTGCAAAAATGCGAGTACTGTGGAACTCCGCCTGGAGGCTCTTCGAAGCGAGCTTCCCCAGCCAGGAGGCCCTCGTCCTCATGGAATCGGAACTTACTAGAGTCGCTGCCATGCACTGCCTGCGTGCATGCAGCGGAAAAGGGCTCCATCTGTCGGACCCGATCAGGTATGGGTATGTCAGCAGAGTTGTGTAAGCTGCCGTCACCCCGAGCCCCTGCGCCTGTGCACAGCCTCCAGCACGAAGTTCCGGTCCCCTCTCAGATCGGCTGGTGCATCCTCCGGAACGTTCCGGGTTGCTTCATTGAACTGCGTCAGCAAAGGGCCGCCCTGAGGCCCTCCATCATCAGCTTTTCGGCTAGCTCTGTGTACCGCATTGGTCGGTTTGGGTTTCCAGGTCAGTCTCAGAGGCACCTCTTAGCCGACCAATCGGCTCGCGAATCCGTAGCCTGAAATTAGCCCAGACTTACTGTAAAAACCGGAGCAACCGAAGGTCAGCCGATCTCACATCACCCCGGAGCCCGACCTCCAGAGAGCAGCCATCCCTCATGATTCTCACCAGCCATTCCTCCCGCAGTATCTCCTCCCGAGGACAAGAAAAAGCCATCAGGAAGTGGGTGCTGGACTATTGCAGCGACCTTGTACCCTGACACTCTTCATCGTGATGCTCCGGCAATGGAACTGATTGTCAAAACGCTTGGGATGATGTGGGATATAGGTCGAGACGTCTACCGGGATTACGATGCCACCCCGACATACTTCTTCCTCCGATAAGATTAACCCTCCCCCCCATCGCTTCTCGGTCCTGTGCCCGTCTGGCTGCTGACGCGTAGAGGTAGCGCTTGTAGCTGTCAGCTTGGCCGCTGCTTGCGCCGGATCCCATAGCATCGTGCCGTAGGCGCGGGGTAGAGCTTGCTACACTGTTTCAAACTCTGTGCATGTTCGCCAGGATAAACCACCGAGCTCGAAGTCACAAGGACGTGGAGCTCGTGATTTGAGATCTACGGATCTTTCTCAACTCCAGTTCGCCATTTGGGCGCTTGTTGACTGCATGTGCTTCTACAGCATTGCCACAATCTCTCGCTCGATATCATACACCAGCTCTGCATGTACGTGGGGCTGAACTCCTTGCAATCGGTTTGGGCGAAAGGCTTGTTTCATATCGCCCTGCTACGAAAACACAAACGTGCTGACTTGAGCCAAGTATGCAATGACATGCAATCGCAACTGCTCGGATACCGCACTCGGCATCACTGGGCCAGCCCCTTGCCAAGACACACAGGCTGCTTCACAGGGCCGGCTGCAGACGCGGATCGCACTGCCGAAGTACAGCCTGAAGGGCGGTCTTTTTCGCGTCGTCTGCACACCATCCCATGATTGTAGATTCTTTCAGTTCCAGAAAAACAGTCTAACAACAAGCAGCCATGGCGTACACAAATCCTCGAAACCACTAGGGTGCCAGTGCTGAATTCGGATGCAGTTGGGAACGGGCAAAGCACCGCAACTCAAACACAACCTCTGCCGATACTACAGTACTACAAGAATGACAATCAAAGCGGCGCTCACCATGACCGAGCAGGTACTTCTAAAAACCGAAAACTCTATGCTCGAAGTTGAGCAGCAGTCTCGCGCATCTGCCATCTGTGACCAAATCTCTGAAACTGCAAGCTTAAGGCATGATGTGGAAAGAGGGTCATCCCCTTAGAACGATGTCCACTCGCGCTTAAGGGGACTTTGTCCGTACACCCTCCACACAAGTCCACAGAAAGTGAGTGCACTGTGACGACATGCTGGTGACGTCGAAACGAGGCTTTACAAAGCTAGAGACAAACCCCTCAGTCTTGCTACCTGTGGAAGCTGAAAACAAACACAATTCTTGGGCATTTCTTTCGTATGTCACCCAGTGTCAAATGATGCATTTAGTTGGCAGAGTGGCACCCTTCCCCTCGACACTCCGAATCTCAACGTCCAACTGCATCCCGAATGGCAGACGGAGCGACCACCTGCACCAGCGGCGCACCCCTCCAGAAAGTGCTCAAGCATCTCTCTCTGATGCTTGGGCAACCTTTCACGACAACTTCGTTCCGCTACTCTGTAATTGGCACACCAGCGGCTCCTGATACTCCTCCTCCGCACACCACTGTTACTTCCTCTTCACTGCCAGTTCTTCTCCTACTCCTGCCCCTCTCCGAATCGGCTGCTACTGCTGCTACTGCTGACTATAATTAGAAAGGTAGTTCAATTCTTGCCGTTGAAATGTTGACGAATACTGAAATGCAATAGATCGCCAGCGCATGCGCTCTTGCTCGTAGCAAAGCCATCCAGCCGGACCCCAAGCCTAATGCAAGCATCCAGGCGCCACTCTGCAAGGGGCCCGTGAAACACTATTGACACTATTGGCTATAGGTGTAACGCCCCCGCCTCGCTGAAGCCTCCGATGTGGCGAAAGCTGACAGCAGTTTCGGGGCCCAGGAGCAGCTACGGCCTGTCAGTGATTCCCACGGAACATACGATGACCATGCTGTGGACACGGTCAGCCTTCCTGAACCATGGCCACAACGGGCAAGTATTCGAATCTCGAAGCTTTAACGTGGCGCGCCTTGTCCCGACTGGCTGACCAACTGCGCTTGCGACTTGACTGCCGCGACGAAGGTGTCCACAAACGACGAGCAAGGTGCTGCTGCAGACTGGCCTGGCAGGAGGGCGCTTTCGGTTGTGGTGTCTTGCGCTGTGGTGAGACCAGACAGTGCTTCTCCATACAAACTTCAGGGCAGTCATCTTGTCCTGCGAAACCATATACTGATACATTCTTCATCCTTCTTCTGCGAGAGGCACTTCCCTGCAACTCCTGGGTGCGATTTGCAGCCTTTGTCTCACGGCAAGTCTCACCAAGTGTCGGCACTCTTGTACCACAACTGTAGCCACTGTAGTCCACTCTGTGTGCTGCATGCCTCTTGGATGTGGGATAAAGGATCTGAAGCTTGGCATCAGACACTTTTCTAACCCTTTCAGATCCGTAGGCAACGGAAAGTCTGCACAACTGAGCTCTTCGGAAGCACCTAGCTGACCTAGCTTAAGTCATTGCCATTGTCCTCAGAAGTTACTCGAAAAAGCTCTGCATGCGGGAAAACATGGAAAAACGCCTCGCAAAAAGGGACAGTGCAAAACACCCGTCTGCAAGTAGCACTCCATGAAACGCAAAGATAATCAACAGCACAAGTTGAACTCTGCCGCCGTCCCAGGCGTTGTCGAGGTGTAGCGATGTCGTTAGGTCGGCACGGAGATTTTCCCTCATCGATCTCTGTGCGCTTGTAGCTGCTTGCGCAATCTATGCCCAAAGATTCGACAAGAGCGCTGCAGGTAGAGAGTACACAGCAGGTTTGATATTGTATTTTGCAGACTTGTGGACCTATAGCGTCTTACAGTCAAGGCCGCTCATGCAAAAGACGACGTCAACCGGCTGTGACCATTAACTCGGAGAACAAGTCTTAATACAAAAAGATCAGAAAACTCAATTTGGCGAGCCGCACATGCAGTGACAGACGGAAGCAGACCCTTTCGCAGCTGGATGCGTTTGCAGCCGGTTGCGAGGTCCTTGGCACTGTAATTGCTCGGCATCGCCTTATGCACTGAATTCACATCGATGGACGACGACGAAAAGGGCATCGTGCCGCGTCATAGTTCAAAAAAAGGTTGCGGACACGTCCTTAGAAAGTTGGCCATCGGGTACACGCCGTTGGGCCTGTAGCGGCATCACAGCAACAAATCGCAGGCTTGTAGTAGAACTGTTTCTCTCATACTTTGGCCATACGTGCCAGACCCACACTCGATGCTCATCAGGTCATGCGGTCACAGGCAAAGCCGAGAAGTAGTCCATGCGTGGCTGCGCATCAAGCACAGGCACGGACCGGAATGAAAACACGCATGTCAGACCAGGTTGTCCCTGGCAAACAACTTCGACTTTTGATGCTTCGGTTCAACACATATCTGACAGCAAAGCCGAAACGCCATCTTGACTTCGAGCTTCGTATGCGTTCATGTCCTTTGTTCCAAAAGACTCCAGGAGCAGCAGCCGTCTTTTCAGGTCTCCGTGTCCCTCCATAAAAAGACTCACAAGTAGTCACTAGCCTCAACATCCGAATATCGGAATGCTACGAATCAGAGAGGCACGTGCAAGATTGTTGGCTCCACATGTTTTGTCGTGGGGTTGTGCTGCAGTACCTGGTGGGATCAACCGGGTATTAAAATACCGACTAAGCATAACAGTCTTAAGCTACGAGTCACGAAGGGCCCGATGGAGACAGCGCTGCCCCACTTTAATCAGTTCAGCTCATGCCTATCCCACTTCGCACGCGTGCACCCGAATTGATCAACCTCGCCTCGAGATCCACTCAGAGACTCGGAAGTTATGAATCTGATGCGATCGGCGCATCGTGTAGTCGAAGGTGGCTTTTGAAGCAACGTTAAGGCCTCTCGAGCTGGCAAGACTCGAACCTCTCCGCTGAGGAGCTGAAACACTTCATCATCCTTTACACCAGCCGACCTCGCAAAGTCAAGGGCAGTTCGGCGTCGGGAAGTCTTCTGCAAAGGGTCCACACGCTCTGAAAGGAGCAGACGGATGATATCGATGTCGCCCTGGGCAGCAGCTACATGCAACGGGTATGTTGTTTCTGACCGCTTCCAAAAATAGCATCCAGCTTGCTGTGTGTTCTTCGGCTCGTCCACATCCCTGCTGAAGCCGTTTTCGAAGAGGAACTGGTCCAGCATCTTCCTCCTCTGCCGTGTCGATGCACGCACGGGTCGGGAATGCACACCCTTTCGATCCCGGTGAATCGATGATACAGCTGGGGGATTGTCGCTGTCGGTTGTGGGCTGTCGTGGTTGGGGAATGAGTGTGCCTGGGAGGATTACCTTTTGCATGCTGTCGTCGCCGTCGTTGGCAATCAGCCCCTGCTGTCTGGCCACAAAATCGAAAGTCGTCAATCCCAGCTGGGCAAGGTGGCACGACGGAAAGATCGCTTTCCGCTCCAAGTTTTCTTCATTGATACTCTGCTGGATCATCGGTCAAGCTGGCTGACGGGAGCACGGAGAGGCTGGCAACGAAGGCCCTTGAGCCGAGAGGCCGTCAAAGTCATGACTCGAGAATACAGCATCTTGTAGCGGCACCCGAACTCAAAAAAAAGGGGGAAAAAATCCTTGGAACCCCTGCCTTGAGATTCGCCCTTGTCCCTGGCGAGGCCAGGCCTGCAAGTCGCTTCCGGGGGTCGCTCAGCTTGTGATATCAGTCTTGGCTGCAAGTGCTTCCAGAGTTTCGACTCTGCAGAACGGCGTCGTGGTCGACGGTCACAAAAACAGTCCACACGAGTTCACGGCGCTTGTATGCTTCCGGTGTTATGGGAACAGCTGCTGGCGAATGTAAAACGCTCCCGATGCTGCGGTGAGGAGAACGGGGCTCTATCATGGGCTTCCACAAGCATTGCACCTCTGCCAGGTGGCCACATGCGTCCTCGAGCTTGCGACTGCCACGCCATTCGACGCCTCCGCACTCGTCGGTCTGGTCTTAAAACCCTACCATTCTCTGACTCATAAGGTTATGGATTTTCCAACCGTCCAAATCGGCTCCACGAAAGAGTCTTCGGAACCAGAATACTCCAACTCGGCAATTACTCACGGCATCCTTCGTGATCGTAAGACACTATACTGAGCAGCCATGCTGTAGTGGTAGGAAACCCATGCATGAGCACACAAGTCTGCATTATATGTGTGCGTGTATATATATATATACATATGTGTGTGTATGTAGGTGTATATAAATATATGTGTACACATACATACATGCATACATACACACATGCATACATACATACGTACACACGCACATACCTCATACATTCAGGCATGCATGCATGCATGCATACACATATGCACAGGCACACACACACACACTCGTAACGTTTCATGTACATCTGAAAAAAGCCAACAAACAAACCAAGCAAGCAAGCAATTAAACAGTTCAACAAACAACCAATGAAACAAACAACACAACACACACACACACAATCCAAGCATCGCACAAATAAATAAACAAGCAAAACAACAAACAAACAAACACACAAACAACATAACAAATGAGAAAATGAAGAAATCAACAAACACTTAAGCAAGGAAGTAACACAACGATGCACGAACTAGCAATAAGCAAACCATACTTCCATACGTACGTACATGCATACACACATACATACTTTTTTTTTTTTGGGTAGGCATGGGTCCCGAGGACGCGCCTCTCGCAACAAATTCGGAGGTGAAACGTGAGAGAAGGGGAATCAGAGAGCACCGCTCAATCCGGTGGAGAACGGATGCAATCCGATTCAACCCAAAATCCGCAAGACTCAAGCCATGCCGGGAGAGGGTCGAGGCACCTTTGGGCGTCGGCAGAGAGGCGGAAAACAATGGGATGAGCCAGGGACTGCTGTAAGGCATTGCCGACGGCATCGCAAGCCGCCTCGAGCCAGTCAGCTTGCCGGCGAGCGGCCGCCAACGGCACACTAGCCCTGAACGGGTAAACGAAGTCTCTCAAAGGCGGCTCTTCAATGGTGGTAGAGAGCACAGGCCCCGAGAGCACAAAAGTAAGCCGTCCCGGACCAGACGGAGGCAGTGGAAGGCAGACAGCTGCAGGTGCAGGTGGTTGCTTTGGAGCCCGAAAGTCATCACACCACAACTCCGGGTCGAGCAGCAATCGGACGTCGGCCGAGAGGGCAGCCACAGCATCAGGATCCTGCAGAGGGCCGGGCGCTCGCTGCCAGGCGTCAAGGGTATTACGCAGTACCTCAAGTGGCTCAACAAAGTCGACCACGACATCCCAGACCTGCTCCTGTTCGGGCGAGTCCAGCCCTTGCAACACAGAAAGTAAGCCAGGATGGGCACAAGCAGGGTCGAGGGCAAGCTCAACTGGACACCAGTCCCCCGAAGCGAGCGAAGGAGGCGCCTCAGGGTGTGAATCAGGCAGTGGGGCCGAGGAGGGACGGAAAGCCCCCCATCCGCGGCGACACTTGGCAGAAGCGCCAAGATGACGCTTAAGCCGCCCAACGTTGGCATAAACCTTCCCACAGGCCTGGCACAACGGCTTAGCACAACCCGCAACGAGCATGGTGGACGGCGCCCGGTACGCATGTAAGCGGGAGGCGTGGCATGCCCAAGCAGTCCGGCTGGGAAACGCAATCTTGCATTGAAGACAGGCCTCAGGATAGCACAGCGCGGCATTGACGGGAGCGGGATCGCAACCCGCAAGCTGCTCAAGCGAGCGCCTAACAGCCTGCAAGGCAGCAAAACATGAAGTGCGCGCGAGCTCAAGGCCTCGGGCACGTTTGATGTAGGCCTTGAAGATGTGGGGGCGATCGCGGAGCAAACACTCCCAGTCCGACCAAGCCGTAGCCGGGTCGCCAAGGGTAGATGTAGCCTTGACCCAATGATGAACCCAGAGTAGGGCCTCGCGCAGGTGAGCAATATACGAGGGGTCCCGGCGAATTAAGGCCCAAAGCTGGGGCGGTGCAGCGTTCACAACCTGTAGCAAGTATCTAGAACGCTCCGTCAGGAGCAAAACCTCAGGCGACGGTTGGCCGATGAGAGCGCAAATAGTTGCATGGGTGAGATGCTGGTCGCCCCCATGAGGGATGGCCAAAGTCTGGCGGTAAAGTGCCATGACGGTTCTGAAGAAGAAAGCGTGCTCTCCCTTGCTAAGTACGGGCCAAGCGCCTGCGGCAAAAAGCAGCTTGGTCATGACATGCGTGGAAAGGAGCAGGCCCCTCCGCCGTAGGGCAATGCGGCCAGTACGGAAGACTTTGGTTCGCCCCTGCTGGAAGGCAGACCAGGCATGGGACGCACGATGCTTTATTTCGGTAAGCAGCGAAGCAGCAGAGGTGACCTTAACGCCAAGGTGACGATAGGAAGTCACAAGTGGGAGCGACGCTGCGCCAATCTCTTCACGCATCACGGTCAGCTCAGGCTTGGCGCCAAACAGGAGTTTACGCACACGGCGAGATCCAGCTCCGCGTGGGACGACGATTGCAGCCGTCTTGGTAGGCCCGAAGCTCAGAGTGTAGCCGTGAGCATAAAAGGCGTCAGCCAAGATGCCGCATTCGGATGCCGCAGCAAAGGCCGCATCTTTCGCATCTGGGACAATAATGCATTTTGCAAGGTACACATACATACATACATACATACACACACATACATACATACATACATACACACACATACACAAACTCACATACTCACATACATACATACATACATACATACATACATACATACATACACATACACATACACAAACTCACATACATACATACATACATACATACATGTAAAATACATACATACATACATACATACATACATACATACATACATACATACATACATATATACATATATATAGCACGCCGCACGCACAACCAGACAAACACGCAAACGATAGCAACACAACGCATGCAAACATGCAGTGCAACAAACAAACGACGAACACACACACACACAAACACACGATACTTTGGATACTTTATAAATCTTTATCACCAAATCCAAGATAACCTAGACCAAGACATTCTCCAACCGCGCTGGGGTCTCGGCCTCAGGACCTTCTGGCGCGAAAGACAGCTGCAACTCAAGCGGCGGAGCACCTCCGCGCTGTGATCGAGACAGGAGGGCTACAATAGTAGCATAGGTGCTCACACGGCTTCGTTGAGAGTGCTGTCGATATGTGCTTCCATCTAGAATCAAAAACACATTGGGGATCCTGAGTTGAAAGCCGCTCCTTGCTTTCGAATGCCTGGAATATCGTGCCGGCGGCGCGGAACACGTGCGTGGTACTGGTAGTCGGCTGCAACTACGAAGAGAGCCGATTTTCGACCAGTTCAAGGCGTGGATCTCAAATTTGAAGTAGATCCGCAGAGTCGGTCATTGGTCTGAACCACCGGCTTGACCTTCTAAAAGCCTGGACCCTGATAACCCCGTCGAGGAGCCATCGCGCCCTCCTTGGCCAAGATAAAGCGATGCTTGACCTGTCTCAGCGTCTCTTTCGGGCTTCAGGCTGGCGGGGCTTTTCGGATGTTTTGGAGGCCATGCGGATAGCAAAGAACAAAACTCGTGGGGGTTGGGGGGCTCATCTCCACCGAGTTGTACTGCAAGCATGTAGAATGGGTCGCAGATGCCATGAGATCTATAGCAATTCAACTAATTAATAGAATGGAGACCATGCAAAATAAATCGCACGCTGGTCTGGCTTGCACCTGTCAGACTCGACGCGTCCTCTGGCAGATCGGGAGGGCAACTGGCAAAGCTGGAGCGCGGCACCTGGAAAGGGCTGTGTGTCCAAAACGGGCAGTCGACGGGCACAGCACTTTCGTATCATATGGGGCGAGTGAGACAGCCTCGAACCCCTTTGAAGTAAACATTCACATGAAACAGGGGAACATCAGCCAAGTCTAGCAACACAGAGTGAAGAACTTCAGATGCGGCACAGACTGGAAAGAATCTGTTGCATGGTCGGTGGCCGCCCTTCCCAGCGCTGCGGCAGGATTGCCTGAATGGTGAGCACTTCAGTGGACAAGGCAACGTCGCTTGATTTCAAAACCATTTCCAAGCCTACCACCTCCCCCTCCCGCCGCCGAGCTTCCTCCCACTTCCGTTTTCCAGGACATTGGTTGTCTATCTCTGTGGCCTTGAAAATCCGTTTATCCGGCTTTTCATTCTTTGTTCATCCAGCCTCCAAATTCATCCATGACTTCTTCGGATATGCATTCTGTATCAACAGGATCCAGGAAGGAGAGATTCCGCAGAGCATCCAAGAAACTACTCAGTATATACTCTCTCTCTGTCGGGACGATCCTCGCTCGCTGAACATTTCTTGCTGCAGCACCCATGCCTCGCCAACATGGCAAGCAGCTCAACTTCAAAACACCCGAAGGCCAAATGCTCCTTACTGCAGGTGGTGTCTCCACTCGCTGGGCCTTCGACAGGCAGCGATGGCTGAAGTTGTTCCTGGACCTCAGTTTTGAGTGGCCAAGCCGGAACATAAGTCCGTAGACTTGAGTACTTGCTACATCCTGGTTGAAAGGGGCACGTGCGCTGCAACCCCTTGGACTCTAGTGCCCCCGCTCCTCAGCAAGCGAATTTCAGCACGCCCAAAGTGCCCAAAGCTCTTGCACCAGTCGTGCTATGAACGTACGTGCATGAAACGGCCGTCAAGGCATGATAAACCGTACAGGCTTCTGAGCTTCCACACTCGGATCCTGGGACTATGCTGCCTTGAAGACAGTCTGAACAGGGCAGTACTCCAAGTTGGGAATGGGGGCTGCCTAACAGAGAATATAGGAATTGCCGGCAGAGAGCTATGGAAGAAGAAGAAGAAGAAGAAGAACAACAACAACATTGACACGCCGTGTGTCAGTATACATCTACCCTCCTGTCGACGTCATTTGAGCGGACGCGAGGCAAATTAAAAAAACAGCTATCCTCCGGCAAACAAGGGAAGGGTTCGCAAGCATATTCAAGACAGCCAAGGAACTAAGGCCTTCTCCAGCACAGAATCCCCTGAGCTCCGTGTGGCCGAATTACAGCTCGTGGCTTTTCAAGCACAGCAAGGTCAGTTCTAATTTGCAAACTAGAGCGCGGCATTCCGCACTGCATATGTCGGTTCTCCGCGGACGCTTCCACAGCAAGTTTTCAAAAAGCTTCACTACCGCGTGATTGGAGGCCGACTGAAGCTAGCTCGCCTTCGAACCACAAGCGATGCTAGAGTCTGCTAGAGTTCCAAAAGTCTTCAAAACCGGCCGACATGACAAGAGCTGCCCCCAAATCAGGTGACGATTCTGCCGCTGAAGAGTGTGTACCTTGCTCGGAAGTTGTCGACTCCAAGTCACCGGTAGCCAAGCTCATAGTCTCCTGAAGAAGCTCCTTGCGTTTGAGCTGGGGTTGGCACGTCTTCCACTCTCTGCACACGCGCACTCAAGGGCACAATGACTCTTTGCACCCTCCTCAATCCCGTGATGTTGAACAAAGCCAACCGACTTTTAAACTTCCAGCTCGACACCGTCTTCATAAGTGTTCCCACTGCGAAATCAGGCAGCATCCGTCCCGAAATGCCACGGTCTGAGACAGCGCCCGTGCAAAGACCTGTGCCTGAGACAGGAAGCTGAGGAATACTGCTTCGACACATGTTGCCATATTAATATGTTCCGTGGCACTTTGTACTTGGTTCTGTTCAAAGTAAACGCCGAATAACACAATAACTTCATTGCGGCATGCACCGAAGCTAGCTCGACAATGCTGTAGCTGATTCATGCATTTCGCGCTCACACTCAGACAAGTCGGGCGAAGTTCCTGGCACGAGGCAGACAGAGCCAAAGATTAACGGACTGCCCATAAGACTCTCAAAGATGCTAATATAGGGGCCTCAATAATTACCTATACAATGGTTGGGGTTCCTTGTTATAAATGTAGTATAGCAACCCAATTCTAATTTTTAAGGCACCTATATTAGGCAGCAGCACCAGACAGGCTGAGGCAGCTTTTGGCTCTGGATCCGGCAAGGGTTGCACACAGAAACATCTCCCATGTTACCTTTGGTTAGTAGGGAATGGAAGACGGGTAATTATAGTAGTTATAATTGTACCCCATTCCTCCATTCTCTACTAACCGAAGGTAAGCCACTGAATCGGTGCAAAAAGATTTCTGAGAGTCGCATGCTCCGTTTGGAGCGCGCGACGCGAGCTCGCGTTGAGAGGGAGGGAGAATCCTTGCCAGACTCGGCGCCTTCGCAGGAGCCTTCTTCGGTCCGCTCTGCTACGTATTTGCGGCGAGGCGGCGACTGCTTCCAGACTGGACTGTCGACGGGCATTCCACGAGGCTGGAAAACGTGGTCAGCAGCTCAGCAAACATCTCCTGAATCTGCCGGCATTTCCGCTCCAGCTTCAACACCTCGCTCGGCTGCAGCTGCTCTCGCGCCAGAGCATCACATCGTTTTCGATCTGGTCTGGCACATGTGCAATGCTACCAAAGTCGGCCGTACCCATGACGTGAACGAGCCGCACCACTCCACGCTCCTGGAACGGAACACTTCCACGATTCCCTGGAGCCGACGGCGTCGCGTGGCTGCCTGCTGGCGCTCCCGTGCCAAGCAATGGAGGAGCTTTTCACGGCGGCCCTCTTGAGAATGCTTCATGTCGTTGAACATGGAGATGAGGTTCTCCAAGCCTTTCGGCAGCAAGTCCGCCGGAAGCTGCTCTTCAGTCGCTGTCACCTCTGCCGAAGGTTCCTGGGGTGGCTGCACAAGGCCGTATCGGTTCTGGCATACCTTCATCGCTAGGACTTTTGCCCAAATTGTCGCAGAGCATGCTGTGGGACTACGTGTTGAAGAAACGCCTCATGCTTCTGGCTCTGGATCCGGCAAGGGTTGCACACAGAAACATCTCCCATGTTACCTTTGGTTAGTAGGGAATGGAAGACGGGTAATTATAGTAGTTATAATTGTACCCCATTCCTCCATTCTCTGCTAACCGAAGGTAAGCCACTGAATCGGTGCAAAAAGATTTCTGAGAGTCGCATGCTCCGTTCGGAGCGCGCGACGCGAGCTCGCGTTGAGAGGGAGGGAGAATCCTTGCCAGACTCGGCGCCTTCGCAGGAGCCTTCTTCGGTCCGCTCTGCTACGTATTTGCGGCGAGGCGGCGACTGCTTCCAGACTGGACTGTCGACGGGCATTCCACGAGGCTGGAAAACGTGGTCAGCAGCTCAGCAAACATCTCCTGAATCTGCCGGCATTTCCGCTCCAGCTTCAACACCTCGCTCGGCTGCAGCTGCTCTCGCGCCAGAGCATCACATCGTTTTCGATCTGGTCTGGCACATGTGCAATGCTACCAAAGTCGGCCGTACCCATGACGTGAACGAGCCGCACCACTCCACGCTCCTGGAACGGAACACTTCCACGATTCCCTGGAGCCGACGGCGTCGCGTGGCTGCCTGCTGGCGCTCCCGTGCCAAGCAATGGAGGAGCTTTTCACGGCGGCCCTCTTGAGAATGCTTCATGTCGTTGAACATGGAGATGAGGTTGCAATGCCGCCGGAAGCTATACTCTTCAGTCGCTGCCACCTCTCTTCGCCAGCTGTGGGACTACGTGTTGAAAAAACGCCTCATGCTTCTGGCTCTGGATCCGGCAAGGGTTGCGCACAGAAACATCTCCCACTGAATCGGCGTTTTCCAACAGCCAATTCCGACATACAGACGATGTGACGTTGGCATTCCCCCGCAGACATGTAAAAAGATTTCTGAGACGTCGGCATTCCCCTGCAGACATGTAAAAAGATTTCTGAGAGTCGCATGCTCCGTTTGGAGCGCGCGACGCGAGCTCGCGTTGAGAGGGAGGGAGAATCCTTGCCAGACTCGGCGCCTTCGCAGGAGCCTTCTTCGGTCCGCTCTGCTACGTATTTGCGGCGAGGCGGCGACTGCTTGTTGCAATATTCCAGACTGGACTGTCGACTGGCATTCCACGAGGCTGGAAAACTTGGTCAGCAGCTCAGCAAACATCTCCTGAATCTGCCGGCATTTCCGCTCCAGCTTCAACACCTCGCTCGGCTGCAGCTGCTCTCGCGCCAGAGCATCACATCGTTTTCGATCTGGTCTGGCACATGTGCAATGCTACCAAAGTCGGCCGTACCCATGACGTGAACGAGCCGCACCACTCCACGCTCCTGGAACGGAACTCTTCCACGATTCCCTGGAGCCGACGGCGTCGCGTGGCTGCCTGCTGGCGCTCCCGTGCCAAGCAATGGAGGAGCTTTTCACGGCGGCCCTCTTGAGAATGCTTCATGTCGTTGAACATGGAGATGAGGTTCTCCAAGCCTTTCGGCAGCAAGTCCGCCGGAAGCTGCTCTTCAGTCGCTATCACCTCTGCCGAAGGTTCCTGGGGTGGCTGCACAAGGCCGTATCGGTTCTGGCATACCTTCATCGCTAGGACTTCTGCCCAAATTGTCGCAGAGCATGCTGTGGGACTACATGTTGAAGAAACGCGTCATGCTTCTGGCAAAGGTTGTGACTGCTGCCTATGATCTCCACCGCTCCGCAAGATCCAACTCGGGACTGTCAGTCTTGAGGAACTCCCCGCTCTTGCGAATCAAGTACTCGGTATTCTGCCGTGACATCTCTTACTTCTCAAGGCCTCCTTCATTAGCATAATCACGCTCCAAAGGCTCACGTAACTGTGGGTCTCTGCCGCCGTCTGCCCTTCTAGACCAGCATGCTATCTTGAGCCCAAAGCTGCATCACTTTCCCATTTTAAAATCGCAGTCAGTGAGTTGGCCACACCAGATCGCACTGGCCTCGCCTGCAGCTGACATGTCCCTTATCGGTGCCTCCGGTTCTCGGCTGTGGACATAGGCATGCACGTCGAAGCACCCGGCAACCACGCCGTCCTGAATGTTGCAATGGCGAAGAGACGTGAGACTCACTCACAGACAGGAATTGCTCACGAATGGCTGGCAACGCGGGGGGATAAGTTGCCGGAAGTGCTGAAGCCATTTTAGGCCAAGGACTTGTTAGATGTCAGCACACATGACAATTGCACATGTAAGGGCCGACAAATTCCATGCAGCATGACCTAGGGGAGCCCCGCCCTTATAAGACAAGCAGCTAAAGTTGTGCACGTGGAGGCATGATCATGATGCTGCATATGATGTCCCCCATCCTCCGGCTGCGTGTAGAACTGTCGCAGATCAGTCACGAGCGGCGCGATGCAATGGAAGAAAACTTTCTGCACCTGTCATGCACTGAGGCGCGGCAGGCAATTCGAATCATCACCAACATGATCGGGACGGGGGAAGGAAAAAGGAGGCAGGCTTGGCTGCCCAACATGGACCAGCCGGCATGTCAGGGACTGCTGACAGGCCGTTACATGGTGATGGGCGCTAATGTATCGGTGCAGTACATGCAGCAGGTGTCTGTACGTATATACAATCATAAATGTGGATCTGTATATGCATGCATGTATACAGTATACATGCCCAAAACTCCCCAACCATGCATATGGCATGTGTCTCCATTGACTTGGGTTTTCCACCCCATATAGAGACAACCGACACTCGCGCACGCCGAAAGCCGAGCCCATGTATGAGAGGCGATCCCCTCCTCGCGGTCGAATGTCGGATCTCCCTCGCCGAGGCGAGTCTGAGATGCAGCCCCCACGTCCTCAGTGAAGGATGCGCTTCACCCTACCACTTCTGCTCGAAGTGCACGCATCACTGCTTTTACGAGATTGTTCCATTTGGTTCTCACTGCACAAACCTCACATACCCTGTAAGCGCTCCTAATCAGTTTTCTGATTTCCGCAACAGTGGCGTTGTCTGTGGCGACTGGGATCGGCTATTGGGCCTCTTCGTTTCGGACTGTGACACCCTAGAATACAAAACCATTCTTGTGCTGCGTGCTGTTGACTGTTGCAAATTGTTCCCTCCTACCTAGCGGACCTAGCAAGGACAAAGCCCGCATTGCAGGGTAACTCCGAACAGCCATAGCAATCGGCTTTTGCGGTCCAAGCCTCGATGCCGCTGTTCGCCACCAAACGACTGACCCCTGCCCGGAGCCTCGCCTGTATGCTGCTGGGTAGCTCTGGCAACCTCAAAAGCAGGACGTGGAGAATTTCCAGTCTGAAGTCTGGCGACATTATAGTTCTGCCGGCTCACCGGACCAGGAACACATGAGCGTGAGCTTCATCGTGTTTCGTGCCCGCCCGAGAGCCTCCCAGCAGCCGACTCCATCTCCACTTCCCCAACATCCAGGTCGAACACTGAGAAAGTACACCTGGTGAGTCAGGCGCCAGCCATGGCTGCCAGTAGATAGACATGTGCCAAGGACTGCACGCACACACACACACACACACACACAATTAATTGGTGTGTGTTCATATGCTCCCGTACACAGACACAGAGAACACCTCTTCCGTGATGCTCACAGACCCCGCCCCAGATGGATCGCTGGTTTGGCGGGCTTGGAGGCGAGGAAAGGTCGGATTGCGAGTCTGCTCTGCTCAGCAACAGCCTACCTCGCTTTACGACACGGCTGAGCTTCCAAGACCCGTGCAGACTCAAATGCAAGGCAAAACGGACTACTGTAGGAGGTGGAGCTTTCAGAGGAGCTCCCCGACTGGCATGGGCACCTCTTTCTTCCTGTCTCTCTGGACTAGACAACGACCAGGGGATGGTCCCGAAATGGGGACATTGATGCGTCGAGGGGTCGGATGGGTCGGATGACCCGGGCCAACTTCTGCCAAGAAGCGAGCCCCCGCTGGTCCTGGAGGGCAGTGCCGTGAGTGCTGCGGTTCCCAGGTCCAGAACTTCCTTTCAAGGAATGCTTCGCTTTGCGGAATCGGATGAAACAGACACGATGTCCGTTCACAACAACGAATCATCGACCCACAAAGCTCAGGAAATTCCTAGTCGAGGCTTGCTTGATGAGAGCAAGCTTTTCAGCGCCTATGCAGTGGTCCGGAATTACAGTTGCGAGCAATGGGCCGAGCCCTGGGTGATTTCGGTACAGCGTCTTGGACAGAGCCTCCCCTCAAACAGGACAGGGTTTTGGGGCCCATTAATTATACTATATAGTTAACAAGGAACCCCCAAAATAGTATACCATGGCAAGACTCAGCAAAGTGCAGTGTCCCCTTAGCTGTGCAACAAGGCGAGGCAAGCCGCGCGATGCAGTCCCAGAACGTACGGCCCCTTCCTTGGTTGCTACCGGTTTGCGCGACTTCTGGACGCACATAACTTCGACGACAGCCAGCTGATGTGCAAATGCAGCGATGCTTCCGCTGCGAACGTGTGTTCAAATGAAATGCAACACCGAAGCTGTCCGACTTCGAGCTGCGGCATGCAAGACTTGCTAAGAGCGTTACAAGCGTCCGGCAGCTAGATTTTGCAGAACCACCATCAGATGAGTGTAACCATGGTGTATCCTATATAGAACGGTCCTGTGGCAACGTCGAACAATGGAATGCACATGATACTCCAGGCGAGCACAAAACCTACGATGACCTACAAGTCCATCGTCATGCGCGAGCTTCTGCTGCAGGTGCTCCCTCTTCACGGGCGACACCGGCACGTACGAGTGCCTCGACGGCTTCACAGAATGGAGCGCGAGTTGCACAGCTGAGCGGGGAGGTGAGCAAGCGCTGAGGCCTTAATGGGGATTGCAGGGTGCTAGCGCGTGGCACTGAATCCCGATTGCGGTTCTAATTTACTTCCTCCAGGTCCCAAGGTTAGGCACGCGTGCGTAAGGAAGACTTCGACGGCCCACATCGAAGTCTAGGTGCTGCCAGCGGAAGGGGAAGAGCAGCAGGGAGGTGATCGCCTCGCCGCAGGCCGCGAGAGTGAAAGCGGAGGAGGAGCGCAGCACCACCTCCAAGTCAGGGAAGGCTAGCATAGTCTAGTCTAGTCTGGTCTAGTATAGTATTGGATACGTTGCGATGATGGCTTTGAATGCCCCCCATCCGTTGCAATCTGCCAACAGCTTGAGGGCATTCGCGGCGGGATGTTGTCAAGCTTCGGGCTTTTCAGCAGGGCCACGGCGTCTACGTTCGACTGCCCACAGTCTTCGGAGTAGGGCTCGTGCCTCCTTCACCTCCTACATGGCGGTGCCATTAGAAACGGGCGATTCGTGCACGATGTCAGCAGCCATTAGTCACCGGTCCAGTGCGGGACTTGAAGGAAGTACATAGCACGCTTGCACACGAGGCCGCCCATGAGAGAATCATGTGAAGATCGCATAACATAGTCTGGAGTTGCTTGGCTGTCTCCATATATTTCCATACTCGTGTTTTACAGAATCACCCCGTCGCTGTCGAGGTTATGCCCTCTCTATGAGTCACACAGCAAAGTTTACTCGGGACCATCTCACCATCCGACGGACCCTAATATAATACCCCAAATAGTAGGATCCTTATTATAAGGTAGTCGGACACAACCCCAAATAGGGTGCCCCTAATTTTCGGAAACCCCCCATGTATCTGCCCTCCCAGAGATGTCGCGGACGCGACCTTCCGCTCCAGCAAAGCCAGCCGGAAGAGCAGCAAAAGCGAAGACAAGCTCAGCCGCTGTACCAGGTAACCCAAAGGAACGTGGGGGACAGGCAGGCAGTCAATCCTTAGACAAAGCCCTTGCAGAAAGTCTTCATCCAGCTGAGGGGTCTATGTAAAGGAAAGCTGACTGACGAGTACAATTCCGGATGAACGCAGTCAGATGCAAATCCTCGTGTAGTCCGAGTTGAGAAATTAAGTGGTGAACTGGCCAACAGCAAGGTTGGCATGGCTGCATGGCTGCTTCGCTTGCGCGCGGCTACGTGTCAATCGAGAGTCTACATGGATCCTTCCAAAGGATCGCCTGCGATCCAAATTCTTAACTACGACGAAACCGCAAGTTCCCCACCTTCAAGACCCAGCCGTGAGGCGGCGGCATGGCGCCAACCGCCAAGGCCGAGGCCCCGTGACGCGCACAGAGATGTAGTGAGCAGGTCGGGGGTGGCAGGGGCACCTCACCTCAGATCGTCAAGGGCGCGTCGAAGGCTTTGCCATGGGTTCCTGCAATCTTCTAGCTCTAGCGACTTCAGGAGCATCGGGCATCGTTGTGAGATCCATGCAGCTGCAAGGCTGCTGGCTGTCCCTGGCTGTTCAGAATGGTGCCATAGTCAAAAGAAGGAGTTGCAATAGAGTGCGGCATTGTTGAAACCTGGCCGCCGAGCCTGTGAAGACACAAAAACTGAAAGCATCAGGAAAGCCACTGAGAAGCCACACGCACAATTTGGCGAGGTAGTCCGGGTCATGCAAAGTCGTTCCAGGCTTGATGGCAGTGGCCGTCAATCTGGCCAAGCTCTTCACGAACGTCGCGCTTATCGCCTGGGAAAAGGCTTTCGGTTGACCAACCTCCTGCGCTTCATCAAGCTGCCAATACTTTGACCCTATTGTCCGGCGACTAACTTCGGGAAACAGCTAGAAGTGCACAACAGCATCGGCCCATCGTAAGTTCTCTTCGTTGCTTGTCCCCACCTCTGGATGCTCCGACCAGAAGCAGGTGCAAACCTGCAGGGTGCTGCCAACTAAAAACGGTTCAGCCACCGCACAACCAGCGGCGATAGCTACGATAGGCATCCAGCAGGACTGCCGGCGGCAATAGCTAGGATATGACGACATGCATCCAGCTGGACTGGAGGCATTTTCAGCCACATGTCACGTTAGCCATGACACTGAATTCAGGTGTTGTACTGCTGTGTGACACGAAGCATGCTGGAGTCTGCGGGATGTTGACGAGCGATTGTGTACTACATGTACCGATTGGCACCACTGTCTTTGGCTGCTGAAATGAATCACTTCATGTTTCATCTCATGTCATTTCACTGCTCATAAGACCAAGATCACCGTCAGCTGGCCAGCTGTGCCAAGCAATCACCACGGCTTCTGCCGCACGCTTAACAACCCAGGCCACTTACAAATGCTACTCACATCTACTCACTACTCGGACTGGTACATAGACCGATAGGCCGATCAAAAAAGTGGCTTCAGCAACAGCGATCTTCATGCTTGGCCGTGTGATCGGGAGGCCTCCTCCTCAGCGTCGCGGCCGAAGCAAAAGCGAAGGGCGGACACCTCAACAGGGAGTGCTCGTCAAGGGGCGAGGATGGCTGCATCTTGCAGTATACGGTCCGGCTTGGAGTCACTTCAGGGACGGAACAAGCCGACGGTCAAGTAAGACTAGCAAAGAACAGGCCAAAGCCTACGACACAGCCTTTGCATGCTTTGGGTTGCGAGGCACGTAGAATCGCATGCTGAACTCGGCCACCACAGTACAGAAGCATCGCGTGGTGCCGCACATCAATTTCCAGGCGCTGCCGCTCCTCCTGTGGAGCAAAACCTTCACGGAAGATGTGAACCCGAGCTGCACTCACAATCCAGGCAACCGTGGTTCGAACGACTTCATTGGTACAGGGCAATTGCTTAGAGCTCTTTAGCTAAAGAGGCTGCAACTTCGGCATGACAGCAAAACTTGCCAGTTCTGCCCTACACTGTGCAGGCAACTCGACACTGGATTGAGCCCACAGGCTCTCACCCCTTACTTAGTCCAAAGCCCCTGTCCATGACAGAAACCTGTCGACACGTGCGAATCCTCACCACATCTGACGGCTATGCATATGAGAAACGACCCTGTCTTTGCGGGCCTTGGGCAACGTCTGCAGCAACTGCTGGTCATCGTCGGGCAGCTCCTGGTCTGTCGCGGCCGCCGACAACGGTCTTCGGGGAAACGCGCAGCGAAAGCTGCCTATCATAAAAGAGGCTTGATCAGCCACGGGCCGCCTATCCCTGAAGTTTTCATGGATTAACACAATCATGGGAGGTCTGCAGGTCTTTTGGTTCAACAGTTGCCGAGCTCAGCAGGAAGCGGGCTGGTTAAGCTTGGTTTTCAACTCCAAGTGCTAGCAAAGTGAGGCAACATTAATGTGTCGCTGAGATGTGACAAGCCTCTCAACCTTTGGAGGGACAGGACCTTGAAACCTGAAGCCCAAATACCCAGAACACCATGCAACAGCGGAAACGGTATTTCCCACTACCGCAGCATTGCCGGAAGGTGTATGCTGTGCACTGCAAAACCGAAGGCTTTACAAAGAAGCGTTGATGTCGTCACCACCAGAAATGTCCTCTTCAAAGTAAGTCTAGATCACCAAGGCCACGAAGTTCAATATTCACGGGTGTGCCACCTAATGAATTCGAAGAGATTGCCCGTGTTCTGGGCAGCAAGCCCAATGCCAAGGAACCCTGCGATCAAGCCACGCCTCCCTCCAGAAGCCACTCTCAGTTTCCAGTTCACCCGAGTACAGAAAAAATTCACGAACATGTTGGAATCATTTGAAGACTGATGCCTCCCTTCTCGGCAGTGCTGCCAGCGTTTGGACGGCAGGCTCCTATGGCTTTCACATGGGTCTGAAGATGTCAGAGGCCTCTTGGAAGGGACCTTGCATGTAGGATCTTCGCAGTTAACGCAAGATTTACCACTTGTGACAAGGAGCGCTGGTGAGTATTCGCATGCACTCTCAGTGAATGGCCCTGATGACTACCGCTCACAGACCCGACATTCAATTCACAGACCTCCCCATCAAACTCCAACCAAAACAAGCTTTCCACTGAGGCCTAGCTGTGGTACTTTGTGGCCCGTAGCTTGTCTATTTAAATTTGGCAGGACTCACATACCTGCCAAGCTGGCATGTTACACTTATCCTTTTTTGCATCGGGCTTGGGCAGTCGACGGCGCCAGTTTCAATGCATGCTCGAGCTTCACTTATGCTAAATCCCACTATATCCGAAACTCTCAAACCTAACCAATTCTGCTTCCCGGCCTGTGTCATTCCGGGAAATCATAAAAAAAACTCCACTACTCCACTACACTCCGAAACTCCAGGATCCTGAAGCCCCCTTTTTAAGGCCCTTTTTTTGCATCAGGACTTGTGCAATCGCCTGAAGAACATGGTAAAAAGGCCCTAAACCCCCAAAATTCCCCATAAACCAAAACCCCTTTTTCTGAAGCCCCGATAGCCTCCGGGCCGATGCTGGCTGGGCCGAGCAGCGCCACTCCGCGTAGCATCGCTCAAGTTGGGATTCTAGGGACTCTTTAGGCTTCCTATATAGAAAGTTTTAAATGTTAGGGTTTACGCTCTCACATCTCGGACATTAGATAGGGTTTAGGGTTTAGGGGTTTCAGGCTTCTTTAACAAGTTTCGATAAGGGTTTACCGAGCTTCCATTGGGTTTAGTGTGGGAGTTTGCAGGATCCAGGCGAGCACTTCCAGCAAGGAGGGAAGGCCGCTCAGCTTTCGCCGGGAGTGGAGTTAGGAGTTGCTGTTGCCACTGTCGGCGACGTCAGTCTATGACCACCTTTGTGATGCCATGGTTCTTATGATCCGTCTTGTTGCTGTCACTTTGGTCAGCGCGCTTCTTGTCCTGAGCCTTCCTCCTTGCGGCTATTGCTGTGTCTACTGCTTGACGACTTTTCTCGTGGCTTGGAGGGTGGCTTTTTGAAGCAGGGCTCTCCAGCTATGCCTGCCGCTGCAACCCCGAGCTGATGTCAGGACAGGAAGGCCAATGAAGACAGCAATCGCATGTGGATATGACCAAGCTTCAGAATCAGATTGAATTCAATGCATATGTCGCTTCTAACATTCGTTGAGAAGACGGTGGATGACCCACAATAACATCGCACCTTGTTCTGTCTCCGCGGCTCAGTGCAAAGAAAAACCACTCCCGGAGTGGATCTGGCGTTGCTTGACTGTACAGGCGCTTCGCCGACAAGATGAAGAACAGTACAGGTATAGGAACTGTGGCAATATTGAGTGCTGCCTGTATAAACCCTCATTGAATCCGAATCCCTAAAGGCTTTCATTTTCCACAGGGCCAGCAGCAGCTGCTCTTTGGAGCTTCCGCTTCCTCCACCTTGGGCTCCTTCGGGTCCTTCTCCACCGGCCTGGCGGCCGCCCATCCGCGGGCGATCTCTGCGTTTCGGTCCGGGGCCCTCTCCCGGAGCTCTTGTGGGGAGTAGTAGCCATCGTAGGAAGGATTCTCGTGGCGGAGAGGGTCAGCTTCTGTGCCAGCACAGTAGAGCAAGCTCCTCGTCAGGGTGCGAGGCTCTGACCCGTGAGAGAACTGAGGCGTCTGATTCGCGAGGATGCCCATGACAAGAATCCGCTTCGGCTGGTCCTCGAAGTAGAGGCCGTAGTGCGAGGCCGCGGGATTGTGGGACGGCCTTTGGCTGTCCTCTAGGTAGTTCTCGAACATCACCACCCGACCACGCTTGGCCGCAATGGTACTCACCTCCTCTGGGGCATTGGGAAAGCAAATTCCTCCCACAGAGTTGAAGTAGACCACGACGGTCACGGTCGGCACCACCTTCCGGGGGTTCCGGGGCTCGGAGCTTTGGAGACTCAAATCCAGGAAATTCCAGTTTGGGCCATCCAGGTCATCAAGGTTTATGTGATCCACGTGGGCAGACTGTCCAGCACCACAAATATCCGAGACCATGAACTTCTTGAAGGGCTCCTCCAAGCTTAAACCCCAGCAGTCCGCGACCATCTCGAAGAAAGGCCTTGCCGTTTCATCCATCTCGAACTCGATGCTGCGCGATGTGAGGGGCCTTCCATGATACTCCTCTTTCGTGGTGGTGCTTCGGATATCCGAGGCAAAAGCCTTGTCGACATGATCCAGCAACGACTGGGGAACCGCCTCATCCATCACCCACACGTGGGGAAGAACCTGAGACGCCTTCATCGCCATAGGTGGACTTATCCACTCGCAAAGAAATCGCGCTACTTATGGCTGGTCAGCCTGTAGGCTTTAGCCAACACGGCAGCGGGCTCCCATCTGAGTCCTCTGCCGCAGCACGCGGCTGTACTTTATGAAACAATTATGCAAGAATCAAGCACTAACACGATGCGGTGTAGGTATCGTCCCACCGCGAACCAAGTTCCCGAAAAAACGCGCAGCTTCCGGAACATCACAGTCCCCTACAAAGATTCGGAGGTCAAAGGCCACGTCCTTCCATGCGTTCAGCGCTGCGGCCCAGGAGTGCATGCTGTCCTCCAGTTTGGCCCCTACATTCGTCCTACATGGCCCAACATGTCTACAGCACCAAACTCGCGCTGGTTCCGAGACTCCGGTTGGCTCCGTCTGTGCTGATCCATTTCTCACGAACTCGACCTACCAACACATGGCCGAAGACCAGCGCAAAACATCGCAATATAGAATTTAATAGGCAGGTCGGCTAACTCGTTCTGTGCTGCTTGAAGTCTGGGGGGTAACTGGAGGATGGCAGCTTCCGGATCTTCGAGTTGGGGATCGGTTTTCGGTTGTCATGGCCCAGATCACGCCGGATGCCCTGCCCAGGGACGGACACCATGGGTCTGAAGACTTTTAGTCAAGTCTCTCTCGGCACCTCCTCGCCAGGAACAGCACCTCAGGCAAACGCGCAGCCTAACCCTTCCCCATACCTGTGGGGCGGGGACGTGCCGTCGGAGAGTCATGTTCTGCACTTGGGACGGTAATGTGCGCACGGCCTGGGGAATACCTCGAAGTGAAAGCCGACAGGATGGTTGGTTGGACCCAAACCCGAAAGAGGCTCAGAAGATGGCGCTCCATTCCGAGAACACTGACAGCCTCTGCAAACCCCGCATCTGACACACAGCGGCTCGACCCTACAGCCTCTATATAATATACGTATCTATTCAGAACATCTTCGAAGGGCTGCGAGTTAGCCGGCCTCTAGACCGTAATATGTCATGCTTGGCCTTGAGAAACACTGCACCATAGACCCTGGAATGATCCGGCCAACGAAGTCCGGAGCACCTAGTGCGTCGTCGTAGAGTCCTCCATGGATGAACAAGGCATCGCCGACAATCACGGCGAGCTGCCTCAGAACTGATTTATGCATGATAACCATCGATGGCCCATAGCTTCCTTATTATCCTGCTTGCAGGTTCACCAACGACATCTCGAAAGTTTGCGCGAACTTTTTCACGACTCGACGGGTGCAAGAAGACGGCGGCTGCAGAGAGCTAGAGCTAAACGTACGAGCGCGCGGCATCACTTCCTTTATCCTCCTTCTTCTCCGAGAAACCCCACGTGCAGGAGGTCCAGCATCCAGGGATCCGCTCCGCTGGGGTCCACCGCATCTCCTAGGCCAATCACTCTTTGACATGGTGGTCAAGGTAAAGCTTGCGAGCTGCTTGCATTGTCTTCACAGCAACCGATTTCCAGGGGGTTGTGGCGGATCAAGTCGAATTCGACTGCAGATTGCTCGGGCCTATATCGCAGGGGGAGCTGTGACAATTAGACTGCTGCGTCCTCCTACCAACAATAGGCACAATGCCCCTCACACAAATGCCACAGCTACTGTGTCTGCAGAGCAGTATGCCGGCATGCCGAAGATGATGAACAAACTGCTTCATTCGCAAGCAAGAGACAGAAAACCGTCGCGGCGAAAAAGCACTGACTGGGACGCGTGGAGACCGACTGGCTTTCATAAGATGTCCTGGACGATACCTGCAAGAGCTGTGATTAAACTTCGGTAGCGGCCGGCTTTTGATTTCGTTGGCCACACAGCTACCTCCTCATGAAAGCTTGTTCTGCCGTGCGTCGGTAGCTTTGAACCACCTGAGCTGACAATCTGGCGTCTACAGGTCAACGAACCGAAGGGGACCCCGTTCTGAACAGAAATGCTCGTGGCCCAGGACTGGAACGCCTGATTCGCCTGGCTCAGGACCTGCCTCATGCATGAAACCCTGCGTCTGAATCACTGCACGTGACTGTCGGGCTTACGGAGGTACAGCCTTCGAAGCGGAATTGCCTTTGTGACAGACTCAAGGGTTAAACCTTCCGAAGTTATCAGATGGGGTACGTCTGCGGTACTGGTAGCAGCAACAGTGGCATGAGTTGTCGCAAGCGCACTCTTCATCATGCTTCCATCGCTGCCGAAACAGTGAAAACAGGTGTGTTATTCACCAGCCCAGCCCCAATCGCTAGTTAAGCCGCATATGTCAAGAGACAATATAATAAGACAAGAGGTGGTGATTATGAGGACGCACTTCTAGCCTGCAACTCGTCAGGTGCAGCCATGTGCAGCTGTGCGGCAGCCTCATCGGTGGCAGATCTGCCGAGAAGGGCGAGCTCGTGCCTCCCGCGTTTCAGGTTATTCACTGAGAGTTGACGTTGGGTTTGGGGTCCGGGACGGTTCCGGCTGCTTAGCGTTTTCTTCGTGGCCCATGCTGGTGCGGAGACCGCCGTGCAATTCACTCTTATCTTCTCGTATTTCCCTTGAGGTTCATCTCTCCCACGCGTGTAATCGCAGAAGCAACGCAGGAGCAACGCTCCCCGGAAATGCACTATATTATTATTGAAAAAAGCAGGTCTCCAAAGCATCGTTTGTTCAACTACGGCCAACGGTCCCGTACTTCGACCTCGCCTTCGGGTCTTGAATGTCGTTGTCTGACCTGTCAGTCGGCAAACAATGTCCCCTCAATCCCTGTACCCTAAACCCTAATGTTGCAGACTTGAGAGCATCGTGGCTTGGCTTCCATCGGTCTGTTTCGCTGGCCAACTACCCAGGATAGATCGAATCGATAAATCCTTTGGAGTGTAAACACGTCCCCTGGCACTCTTCATACGGTCTCTCGAGATGCTTCAGGTCTAGCCGTCTAGCAGAGACTACTTCGGCTGAGGACCGGACATCCCATGTTGCAGTCCAGCACCCAACGAACTGTGCTAACATGACCCCGCTGCAAGCTATTCCTGAGCTGGTGTTGATGCTGGAATGCGCGTGCGCTCAGAAAAACATAGACCTGTGGCTGTGTTGCCGCATTCATGAACACCGACGATTCTGCTAACTCAGGCCAGGCTAAGGCCTTCTGTCCTCTAAGCAGTCAACCACTGACGGCCTTTCTCAGCACACACAAGTCTGTGGCAGAATCCGAACTTGTTCTTGAAACACTCGGGAAGCGAGCGTCGCTGTCATGTGACTCTGCAGAGAGATTCGGCTCGCGGAAAGGGGGGGTGTCCCAGACGAGTGTCAGCCCCATGTCCACCGAGCACAACGATCCACTGGTTGAGCATCAGCATCCCATGCGAGCATCGGCAGCAGGTTTTTCCCACCCTTCTGAAACCCAGCACGCATTATGAGAATGAGCTCCAAGCGCGAAGCAGGTTTGAGCATCGGTTGCATCCGAGCCTAGCACTCCCACATCGAGTATCGTTAGCCAGCGTCAATCTGCAAAGAAACCACCGAACAGCTAGATGTAGCGACACATGGTTCGAGGAACCTGTACCCCTTGACTACCGGAGCCTCTTGTCTGCAAGATCCAAGGGCAGGATTGACAGTGAGCACATATCAGGCAGGCTTCTCGCGCAGGTAGTCATCGTAATCCGGGAAAGGCGCCGGCTTCGGAATCCAGTAGGCCTTAAAACTCGCGTTTCGCAACATGCCGGACAGAGCTGCTGGTGCTACAGTTTCTTGTGAACGGGTGGTTTGCAAGCAAGCTCCGGTCATGCGAGCCTGGCGAGAAAAAAAATGGCGTTGCTGGGCATAGAATGCTACTTTGAAGCCTCGCTTGAATGCCAGGTCTGTCCCACCGCCCCCTGGCTCCAACCCCCATGGTCCAACTTTCTGAGGCTTGCTCAGCATCCTTAAAGCCTTCAGAGCTCAAATTCCAATGAACTGCTGCTCAAGGTGCACCACCCTTCTCCTCGAAGCTCGCACCGTCCTCACCGGACGCCAGCTCAGCGTAGAAGCGCAGTTTGCCTAGCGCACGGAGGACGTCATGAGGCTCTTATTCAGCAACTGCGTAATGCTTGAGTGGCACATCTGCGCTTGCGATAGCTAAGCAGCTCGTCTAGAGTTTTGAATTGCTTCTGCAGTTCCAGCGGGCTCATAAGCACCACTTTCGGGCGAATGTCAAAGAACACCCTAGCCGTGGTATAGTTCGCCAGTAGGCCCGCATAAGGGCATGGGTACCCTTTCTTGAAAACGAGACCCTCTTCCAACCAAGGCAGCAAGGGCACTACTGGTGGACCATGCCCTACGCTATCATTCAATTCCAGGCCTTGTTCGGCCAGGGGACAACAAACACTGCTACGGACTAGACTATGACTAGGCCCGCAGGAGAACGCGTGGCGGAAGAACGATGAGATTGATTGCATACTTGGAGGGAAGGTATCCTCCTAGATAGGACGTCTCTCGAGACATCCGGTACACTGGCTGTGAAGGAGCTTGCACTTGCATGTAGGGCATACAGGTCGCGGGCTGGACGATGCGCATCGTCACTCGAGGAGCCGTGCGGTGGACCCCCTTGATGATCACCCGAGGATGTTGGATGGTGCCCGGGAAAGCCATGCAACGACTCCCATCGACGAGAAGCGATGAGGCCGGCTTTGCCACTGTCACCACTGACTTTGGGACTGCTCCGCTGTAGCCAGGATGGCCTGCAAAGGTGATTGCACAAGATGACTATAGGCCTTGGGGTCTTCAAGTCTTATAGGGTTCGAGAGGGTGAAATTCCAGCTTGATTCCGGCACTACACTCACACTTGGATGCTCCAAGCTTTTGCACCCTCGCAACTCCATGCTATCTGGGTTTCGGGTTTCGTTGAGGCTTGTGGCTGGTTGGCAAGTTGGAACTTGGCGGAAGCCCGTGATGCTGCGAGCGCTTGCGCACTGCGGATATCTGGGCACAACGAGAGCTCAAGGCTGCCGGCGCCACAGTCGTGGCCAGTCCAGCTGGCAATGCCTTGGGCATCTTCTTTGCAACTGAGTCTGCAGCCACATCGGGCTTTGGAGCCAACCAACACCGCCGTTGGTGTTCCTCGATTTCCGGCTGCCAGACAAGGTCTTCCTTGCCACCGACGTAGAGTTCAGGGCACAAGTCCAGCACCATGATTAGCTAATACCAGTCAGTGCTCTTAGACTCTTGGAGCCTGAAAGTCACAACCCCATACCGCGACGATTGAATACTTCAAGCTCGCTTTTGGATGATTCCTCCACGAGAGTCTTTGGAGCCGAAATGAGCACGGGATGGTCGTATCATGGTGCATCTATTAGCAGAGCGCACGGTGGACGTCATGAGGCTCTATGCAGCAACTGAATGATCCTTGAGTGGCACATCTGCTTGCAATGGCGAGTCCAGGGTTTTGAATTGCGCTTCTGCAGTTCCAGCACGCTCATAAGCACCACTTTTGGCCGAATGTCAAAGACACACGGTAGCTGTGCTATAGTTCGCCAGTACGCCCTTATAAAGGCATGGGTACCCTTCCCGCCTACAAGCACGACTCAGTCTTGAAAACGAGTCCCTCTTCAAACCAACGTTGCAAGGGCACTACTGGTGGATCATGCACTATGCTGTCATTCAATTCCAAGCCTTTTTCGGCCATGGGGGCAAGAAACACTGCTACGGACTAGACTATGACTAGGCCCGCAGGAGAACGCGTGGCGGAAGAACGATGAGATTGATTGCATATTGGAGGGAAGGCATCCTCCTAGATAGGACGTCTCTCGAGAGATCCGGTACACTGGCTGTGAAGGAGCTGGCACTTGCATGTAGGGCATAAAGGTCGCGGGCTGTACGATGCGCATCGTCACTCGAGGAGCCGTGCGGTGGACCCCCTTGATGATCACCCGACAATGTTGGATGGTGCCCGGGAAAGCCATGCAACGACTCCGATCGACGAGAAGCGATGAGGCCGGCTTTGCCACTGTCACCACTGACTCCGGGACTGCTCCGCTGTAGCCAGGATGGCCTGCAAAGGTGATTGCACAAGATGACTATAGGCCTTGGGGTCTTCAAGTCTTATAGGGTTCGAGAGGGTGAAATTCCAGCTTGATTCCGGCACTACACTCCCACTCGGATGCTCCAAGCTTTTGCACCCTCGCAACTCCATGCTATCTGGGTTCCGGGTTTCGTTGAGGCTTCGGGCTGGTTGGCAAGTTGGAACTTGGCGGAAGCCCGTGATGCTGCGAGCGCTTGCATAGGTCCTGGAGAGCTTCTGCGCTGGGGATATCTGAGCATAACAAGAGCTCAAGGCTGCCGGCGCCACAGTCGTGGCCAGTCCAGCTGGTAATGCCTTGGGCATCTTCTTTGTAACTGGGTCTGCAGCCACATCGGGCTTTGGAGCCAACCAACACCGCCGTTGGTGTTCCTCGATTTCCGGCTGCCAGACAAGGTCTTCCTTGCCACCGACGTAGAACTCAGGGCACAAGTCCAGCACCATGATTAGCTAATACCAGTCAGTGCTCTTAGACTCTTGGAGCCTGAAAGTCACAACCCCATACCGTGAAACAATTGAATTCTACTTCAAGCTCGCTTTTGGATGATTCCTCCAGGATGAGTCTTTTGAGCCGAAATGAGCACGGGATGGTCGTATCATGGTGCATCTATTAGCAGAGCGCACTGAGTGATCCTTGAGTGGCACGTCTGCTTGCAATAGCGAGCCCAACGTATTGAATTGCTTCTGCAGTTCCAGCGGGCTCATAAGCAACACTTTTGGCCGAATGTCAAAGACACACGGTAGCTGTGGTATAGTTCGCCAGTACGCCCTTATAAAGGCATGGGTACCCTTCCCGCCTACAAGCACGACTCAGTCTTGAAAACGAGTCCCTCTTCAAACCAACGTTGCAAGGGCACTACTGGTGGATCATGCGCTATGCTGTCATTCAATTCCAAGCCGAAGAACGATGAAATTGATTGCATACTTGGAGGGAAGGTATCCTCCTGGATAGGACGTCTCTCGAGAGATCCGGTACACTGGCTGTGAAGGAGCTGGCACTTGCATACAGGGCACAATGGTCGCGGGCTGGACGATGCGCATCGTCACTCGAGGTGCCGTGAGCCCCTTGATGATCACCCCAGGATGTTGGATGGTGCCCGGGATAGCCATGCAACGACTCCCATCGACGAGAAGCGATGAGGCCGGCTTTGCCACTGTCACCACTGACTCTGGGACTGCTCCGCTGTAGCCAGGATGGCCTGCAAAGGTGATTGCGCAAGATGACTATAGGCCTTGGGGTCTTCAAGTCTTATAGGGTTCGAGAGGGTGAAATTCCAGCTTGATTCCGGCACTACACTCCCACTCGGATGCTCCAAGCTTTTGCACCCTCGCAACTCCATGCTATCTGGGTTCCGGGTTTCGTTGAGGCTTCGGGCTGGTTGGCAAGTTGGAACTTGGCGGAAGCCCGTGATGCTGCGAGTGCTTGCATAGGTCCTGGAGAGCTTCTGCGCCTCTGCGCTGGGGATATCTGAGCATAACAAGAGCTCAAGGCTGCCGGCGCCACAGTCGTGGCCAGTCCAGTTGGTAATGCCTAGGGCATCTTCTTTGCTAGTGGGTCTGCAGCCACATCGGGCTTTGGAGCCAACCAACACCGCCGTTGGTGTTCCTCGATTTCCGGCTGCCAGAACAGGTCTTCCTTGCCACCGACGTAGAATTCAGGACACAATTCCAGCAACATGATTAGCTAATACCAGTGCTCTTAAACTCTTAGAGCCTGAAAGTGAACCAATTGAATTCTACTTCAAGCTCGCTTTTGGATGATTCCTCCAGGATGAGTCTTTGGAGCCGAAATGAGCACGGGATGGTCGTATCATGCCGCATCTACCAGCAGGGCATGTATGTATATACATGCGTGTCTACATATACATATATACTTATTATGTACACATGTATCTGTCTATATATATGTGTGTGTGTGTGTGTAAGTGCACATGTATCCACTTATGTACATGGGCAAGCAAACAAACAAACATACATACACATGCACATGCACACACACACACACACAAACACACTCCTACATATACATGTGCATATGCATGCATATATATATATACATGTGCACATCCCCACCGAGCGCTGAACATATGGTGCAAGACAAGCTGCAAATGTCTCGGTTTCCCAAAACGATGAAAACCTGATTGGCACGGCATGCAGACTGTGTGCTCTAGTCCGGTGTAGAACCGTCACAGGTCCTACCAGGTCGGAAGGTTCGGCACAAGGCTTTCAGGCTGTTGGAGGGCATTGGAGGCGCATGCACCCCTCTGCCGCGACACATGCGTGTACTAGCATGTTGCAAAGCTTTTGCTGTCCAAGCAACTCTTGACCAGTAGCGCTGCTTGAGGGAGAGGAGGGTCTTCACGACCCGAATATCGCCTGGGCCCTTGTCCACTGCATCGCCTTCGCTGCCAACAGAACTCAAGGCCAAGGCGAGGGTGAGCTCTGTGAGCGGAAGCATGTCCGCTTTGCTATGGATTGTGCCGGGCTCGTACCCTGACACAGTACTGACATCGCCCAGGACCTAGTATGTCGCCTCGCATTGATTTAGCCCCCAGATTGTAAGGACACACATTTAGCCATCTGGACATCGTGTTCGAGCCTCCGAAGACCAGGTAGCCGCCTTCTCGCATGCAAAGCTGGCCCGGGCCCCAGGCCCCCTGCTCCTGGCAGCACCGAGCTCCAGTTCCAACAAGATGCGCATGATCAAGTCGCCAATGCTATTACGCAGCATCAAGAAACACTGCAAGCAACAGTAAAAACAACACAGCAACAGCAACGACTACTACTACGACGATGGCTATTACTCCTACTCCAACTCCTACTGCTACGGCTACAGCTGCTCTTGCTGCTGCTTCTGCTGCTGCTACTATACGATTACTAATAATACCTGCTTCTGCCACTGCCAGTGCTACGAATAGTAATAGTAGCGATGGTGGTAGCCGTGTAGGTACCAGAAACGGAAGCAGAAGTAGTAGCAGTAGCAGGGGTAGTAGTACCAGCAGCAACTGCAATAGTAGTATTCGTAGCAGTAGTAGTAGTCGTCGTCGTCGTCGTAGTGGTAGTGGTAGTGGTAGTGGTAGTGGTAGTAGTAGTAGCAGTAGCAGTAGCAGTAGCAGTAGCAGTAGCAGTAGTAGTAGTAGCAGTAGCAGTAGCAGTAGCAGTAGTAGTAGTAGTAGTAGTAGTAGTAGTAGTAGTAGTAGTAGTAGTAGTAGTAGTAGAAATAGAAGTAGAAGTAGAAGTAGGAAGTAGGAGTAGAAGTAGAAGTAGTAGTCGCAGCACTAGCAGCTAGTCACTAGCAGCAGCATCAGCAATCGTAATAATGTAATCACACAGTTCCTTTATCCAGCACAATAACAATGACCAATGTGATTTTGTTTCTAGACTGCTAGAGATATCGTCCCTTTCTGAGTTACGCTCTCGGAACTCGGACTCCGCCAGACGAGGTCTCTCGGTCCACAAGTACGTTGACTGAACTACGGCTAGCTGACGGAGATGATTTCTACACCACCCGAGCTAAGGAAGTAGCATCAGAAAGTGTTAGATGTTGTCATTTATGCTGATTGTTACATGCATAGGGTGGCGCACATGTAGGTATGCATGCATGTGCTTGTGTACGCTTGTTTGTTCCTGTGTGTATCCTGCGTATGTACACGCATTCCTGCAGGCATTCGGGTGTTGAGCTTGTGTGCATGTCGAATACGTACGCATGTACGTAGGCATGTTTGCAGGTTTAAGTATGTATGTATGTAAGTGTGCATGTACAATGCATTTATTGTATGGTCATGTACTGCCCCGATCCTGAGGCCCCGTTTCAATGCTTTCCAACATATTGGAGGATTTGGAACTTCGGCGCTCACGTCCGCACGCGCCCTCTGTAGTAAGTATATAGGGAACAAGATACCACTAGCGCAAACTACGCACCACACCACGGCGGCCGTGTGTCCCGGGAACCCCCGTCACGTGCACCTCTCACAGACACATACACATGCTCTCATCAACTCTCTTGAACCACACTATACTTCTGAACCCTATAGTCTCTATAGTGTGTACAGCACAGCTTGAGGAATCCACATTGGCCAACTGTGCACAGTTATCATCCACTGTCTTGCGTCCATGCCACTTACTGTACATGCCGGATCGTTTATCGCACGCGGATACATCAGAACAGTAAGCACATGCCTGATGCTTACAAATCTTGAAGCACATGGACGGGATACACGAAAAGTCTGATTACCCTAGTTGCAATCAACCTCTTTGCCCGCCTCGCCATCCCAAAACAGGATATGGCTCAAAGAAACAAAGTGGACCTCATGCGCGGCATGCTGTCTGCACGGGGGACGTAAGGAAACTTCGAGATCATGCTGGTAGCATCAGCTACAGCGAGGGATTCCATGTTGCAGCGAGAAACAGACACTTTCATCTCTGCAGCCGACTTGCCATGTATTCCCAGTTTCCCTCGACATCTGTCAGGAACTCGACAGTCCTGGGAGGCGTCTGGTTTTGGAGTTTCGCAGAAGCGGTGGGCCTGCTGCCTTAGGCGTTGCCAGGGCACATATCATCAGTGATCTTTGTCACTTCCGGGATCGCCCCCAACCTTGCAGTCGCATTCTTCATTTGTTTCTAGATAAGTATACAGACACAGATATTCATGCATACATGTTTCAATGTAGCCTGGGAGGATTCAAACCTCTGACCGCACGTCATGGCAGCCGCGCGCATTCAGATTCACTCGAAAGCCCACAGCCATAGTACCCTGAGACACATTCAGCGCAGATTAAGCAACCATCTGACTATTCACTGCCAACTGTGCAGGTAGGTGTAAACATCTCTGAAAGCTGCAAAAGACTCCAAGCCACTGTGGGAAGCGCTGCTTCGCCAGGTTCAAAGCCGACGAGCTCCTGGGTCTCGGGACCGTGACATGCAATGCCCGCACGAAGATCTGCCTTCTTGGGCCCTGCTGAACTGTGGCAGGACACGTGCTCGGAAACCAAAACTGTGAGTTGTCTGAGAAGGAGGCATGGAGAAAGTACAGCAATGCTTGTCTATGTGTCTTGCACATGCTTCATTCGATCGGGTGTCTGGAGTGCCCTGCAGCCGGGGAGCGTGGTGGCTGGCTGGCGGCTCTCATCAAAAAGCCACCTCGTGAATGCCTCGCAGCCTGACACGCACAGAACTCGAAAAGCTGCAACAGCCGAAGCCTGAAGCCGTCAAAAGGATCATAAAACAATCAAGGCCTCCAAACAGCGACCAGAGTGTACGCGCTTCTCCCTAAACTTGATCTGAAACTGATCCGAGCTGAGCAACTGATGGGCGCATCCTCCGCGATGCCGGCTGCCCGCAGGATCTTCCTCGGGAGTGACTCGTCAATGGGGGCGGAACTGTAATCAAGGGGTAAGGGGTATTTAGTACGACTACCCTTTGTTAGTGGTTCAGTGGTAAGATCTCGGTTTTTCATTTGCGCAACTTGGACAAGGAATGGCTTAGGGGCTTGGGGGAACTTGAAGTTGCTGGGCGGTGCTCGAGTACAACACTGCCCACATCTTTGGTCTGCTTACTGCCCTCCTGGGACATAGGGCCTAGCAGGTTGCGGGATTTGTGTACGGCCGGCCTGGATCTGGGAGTTTCCGAAAATTAGGGGTACCTTATTTTGGGGCCTTATAATAAGGGTCCTATTATTTGGGGTACCATATTAGGGTCCCCTATTTTCGAAAACTCCCATCTGGGAGCTTGCAGAACTATACAGGGCTCTGCCCTGAAAGGGCATTGGAGTTGAAGGGCATTGCATGCATCATTTAGCCCGTGGCAGCGGGGAGAAGATGATTGGCTTCCGTGCAGGCTGCAGCCTAATGGTCGACCAAACGTCCCCAAGCTGAAACCTGACAGCATGCCAGGAATCAGCGAACTCTACCAGGGTCTGAACAACGCCGAGCACTACGATCGCCTTCCTGAATACCCCAACAATTACTGTAAGCCTCACGAGCCAAGGCTCAGGAGGTCTTCATCCGTCCAGCAAGGGTCGAGTCGACCTCACTTGCGAGCAGCTCGCGAGGGCGAGTCACAGAGCGAAGCCGAGAGGCCCAAGGCTTCGAGGAGAAGAGACCGGTCGACTGTGTCGCCTCAGGTCTCCGTAGGAAGCTAGGAGATTGTATGAGACATCAGACTGAGCAATGCCGCGTTAAACCGTCCCCGACAACAGGTCGTGAGTCCAATCGGACAGTAACCGTTGATTGAGCCAGCCAAGCTATGGCACTCCCATCCGTTGCCAAGACTTGCAGCGATTGCGCAATTCCTGGGCTGTAGGGGGATAGGAGTCTTGCAGGCACAAAAACTGCTTTCATGACAAAAGCAACCCAGTTCTGCCCGAGAAACGCTCGCAAGTTGATGGGTCCATGGCTTAAGCCGACATCGGTCGATCCATGTCCGGTCTCTCAGAACTTCTCTTGCTTTTTGGTTTGTGTAGGCTCCGAAAAGACGTTGCACTAGAGTTGATCGTGCACTGAGCTGGCACCCCTTGCTGCTCTTAGTTCAGGCGAAATTGAAAGACTGCTTCCTGGGTTGCCGAAAGATGTTCTCGTCGTTGTGCAGACGGATCTGCAGATTTGGGTGGCGACTTGCAGGATGTGTACGGATCTGGCAGCCAAATTCAACGGGATAGGAAGGCATGCAGCCTAGTGTCACAAAGTCTCCACTCACTGCCTGACCAGCCACCAAGCAAGACACGGCCCGGAACATCATACACTCCAGGCAATGCAGCGGCTGCAAATCCCACACCAGCAACATACTGAACCTGTGGCGGGAACTCTTGGGGCCAGGCACGTTGTTAACCTTGTCGTTTGCAGCAGTGGCTCTGGCCTTCATGAGCATCTCCGGCGTCCTCAACAAGGACCAGCGTGCAACCGGTCAGGGATCAGCACCAGATGAATTCAGGAGAAAGCTTCGTTAAGTTCCCGACATGTCAACGCCAAGGACATGTCCTTTCGGCCCAACCTGTCAACAGATAGGCAATACTCGGCACTAGCAGCTAGCAGGGCTGATGGTAAACAGCGCCGAATAACTCATGCGGACCTGCTTTGCTGCAATGAAGCAGTCCATACCCGCCCCGCTGCCCAGGTCCAACACCACCTGGCTTGCGGGGCTCACCGACAACTCGTGCTGCCCGCCCGAAAACCCCCAAAAGCTGTCTTGATGAAACACAGCATTGCAACTTGCTGAGGCTGCGACCCAGTGCAGGTCAGAAGAAATTAGTGTGAAGTGCAGTGCACGCAAAAACAAGCTGTCATGTTAGAGGCTGGAAAATTGGTGCCACATGTTCTTCATGTTACGGCCACTGAAGATGGTCTCACCGTATAATCCACTACAGTAACTCAGTATACAGCATATGATGCTAGATTACAGTGCTGCTTTGTGCCCACGTTGCCCACGTGCCTCACCCGGCTGCAGGTTGGCGGTGGTGAGGGGATTGCCACATCCCAAGCCTCCACAACGCGCTAAAGCTCCAGTCTTGGTGACTTAGACTTGGAAAGATGATCTGGTTTCTACCATCAGGATTCCTACCGGGTCTTCCAGCAAGTACTTTAAGATACTTTAAGTGTCATACTGTGCTTTCTGATTCTACTCTTCAGAGCAGAACAACCTTTCCAATTCTGGTTGCTGAAAGTTAAGAGCTCGCCATACTATTATTCTTGGCTCCCACTTGGCACGTCGCTGACGCCACATTGTTCATTGTCGGATGTGCGAGCATGCAAAGGATTTCTCGGAGGTCGGCGGCGCATAGAGATATGCAGAAGTGCTCTCACATGTCTTGGGAGGATGGGGAGGGCCTATCTTGTTTCTTACTGATAGCTTGCAGGATCTCTCCTAGCATGTCCTAGTAGAAGAGAGAGGGGAACCCCAGCTGAGAAGTAAAGGAGCTTTTTGACGTCTTCTGTTTATTGAAGGGGCAGCCTGAATCAGAGAGAAGCAAACGCAATGCAAAAGATTCAAGAACAACCCGACGTACCTGCAGATGTGAAGGCGTGGATTTCCGGGTACGGGGTACCAATACGGTTTTGTGTATATCTTGTCATTTGTAACATCTATATGATACATACAATCTCAGCTGAACATATGTGTGAGTACTGTGTGGAAAGATATAGACCCAGAGAGAGCCAGCGAGAGAACGAGAAAAGGAAAGAGGCGCACAGGAAGGCCTGAAAGCGAAACCTTTTGATATTTGGATTACCATTATGCACATCACATCAAGCGCCTAAATCCGCAGACTCGTTCACGTCGCCCTCCTCGTAACCTGTGCCAAGTGCAAAAGCTTTGCGTGGACCGCGTTTCTCAATTGAAAAGATTCCTTGTGATCCACCGAACTGGAAGAAAGCCACCGGAGCAAAATCATATTGCGCATCGGACCAGCATCAAAAAGCAAAGAAACAGGAAGGAAAGCTGGGCTCCCTTCCAGACAGGCCGGTATCGAGCCACTCGGGACGGCACCGAGCAGCTTGCGACGCTTCTGAATGTCACCGACATCAAGAGGAAGGACCTTCAGCACTGGGTCTTCCGAAAAAGGGCCTTCTGAGGCTTCGTCTGCATTCTACATGGATTTATGCTGGGCAGCAAGTATAGATGTTTGAATGGCACCGCAGGCTGGGCACGAAGAACATGCCACAGCCACTGAAGCCCTTCCATCGCCACTGTTCTTCGGTCTTACGTACTCCACTCAAGATCTAAACCATCAGGAATGCCGCTGTCCTTTACACCAAGCCGATGTTTTGGCCGATGACGAAAAAATGCAATCGCATGGGTCCTGGACGTTGCTTCGATTCAGAAGCGACCAGACCAGCTACGCACAATTAGATGTGGCAGATTCTCTATGGTATGTGACGGTGCCGAAGTGAAACAGCTCAGCACGGACATCTCAGAGCTCTTCGGGCGCAAGTTTCCGGGCGAGCCAGCCGAGAGGCCAACCCGGGAGCCAAAAGGCTTTGCCTCCCAGGCAGCTCGAGGACTTCGCTCTTGGGATGCCTTATGTTATATCATAAAATTATACTAGACCATAATAACGCAAAGTTTTGTATATTATAGTATATGAGAAGGTATCATAGTGTATCATGTCTCGTTCTAGTATACTATCAGCTTCATGCGCCCACTTGGAGGGTCAATGCCGGTGTAAAGGCGGCAATGCACGTGATGCTTGTATGAACGGCTACGTCACGGCATTGCCGAGGCTGTAGTCCAGCTTGAACCAATGAAATCAGGACATGCAACCCATAAACCAGCAGTGGTGTCCTGTGGCATATCAAGACAAACGGACGGGGTCGAAGCACCCAACGTTACAAACTGCTTTGACTTTGGGAGAGTTTGGCGGCTCGATGACACAACGAGCCACCAACGATACTGCGTTCATTAAAAACATTGTAAAATCAATGTCAACATAGAAGGTCGCTCAGGGACTGCACGGTTGAGACTCTTCTTGGGTTTCATGAGCCCATTAGCGCTAAACCAATTTCTTCTCTGTGCCTTTTGGAAAGATAAGGTACGAATCGCGGCCGGTCCTCGGCAAAGGGGCATGGGGCAGGTGCTCTTTTTCATTTTTTGAGAAAACTCCATGCTTCTGAGTGGGCCTGATATAAGTAGGGACTATAAGTCATTATAAGTATAGTTATCTGCTTATTTATAACCCCAGTGACTAAGTCCCATTGGGCCTGACATGGACTACAAACGACCAGATATGCGTTGGGACCCAACTTCCCCTCAGTAAAGTAAGATGCAACGTAAGCAATCTCGCGCGGGGGTGTGCTGCAAACGCGGGGCCGGCCTAATGCTTGTCTTCTGGTTGAGTAGGAAGAACCTACTCACACCGAACCCGGCTGAAGCCTTACTGTAGGGACCGTAATAAGTAGAACAAGGTTTTGGGGCCCATTGTGCCATTGTTATAATAAGGAACCCAGTCATTAAGGCCCCTATATTACACAGTTCAGCTGGGCATCGGTGCAAGCAGCTCCTCAGGCGGTTCAAGCCGTTTACCGAAGGCGGCTCCCGGAGGTACCACCTTCAGGCTCGCTCTTCTCAAAGGGACCCTTGGGGGGGTAGGGGGGAGGGGGGTAGGGGACTGTACTTCCTTAAAGCAGCCTTATTAAGTCCTTATTTTAAGTATTAATGCCCCTACCCCCCTCCCCCCTGCCCCCCAAGGGTCCTTGTGATCTTCTGTGGTTTCTGCAGGCCCTTGGTCGATTGCATCTGTGCTGATTTGAGCAACATGCTCGTCAAGTTAGGTTCCACCTTACTCCCGAACTCCAGGAATAGCAGAAACGACCGGATGCGATTGTGCCCATCACTGCGACCCAAAGCTCGCAGCCGGAAGTTCTTGGGACCGCACGTTGACAAGAAGCTGCGGATAATTACATATACAGATACATACACCAAACCGCTCTTCCACTCCTCTAGGCAACCAAGAAGATCCAAAGAAATCCCTGCCCACACAGCATATGGCCTGGAAGTTCTGCGAGCCAAAGCCTCACCAAGTACGGAGGGGTAAACGAAGATGCTCTTCGGGCTTTGAGCGTTTGGGGGCTGGCTTGGCCAGGGTACGAATTGCATAGGGCAACTTGGAGAATGTTTTTCGCGACGGGTAATATAGTGGGCTTTACTTATCTCTGATACGAGCAAAGAGAAAGAACTCGGAACAGCGAACTTGTTTTCATGCTCATGTGGCGGGCATGTCAAGCAACCTATGGACCTATGCAACCTTGGCAACAGCAACACCACCACGTAAAAAGCATTTACTTCACCAACTCAGAAGCAACAAAAACATGGATTGCTGTTCTAGGTTCTGAGACTCTGTGACTTCCAGCCCATGACCACCAACATGTTAATATAAACATCTCCGGTCAGCCTGTAGCTCGTCGCGCGTTAAAACGAACGTTTCCTTGACTCTTCTTCCGCATTCGTTGGCATCAAATCTCTTAAGATCATGAACAACTGCCGACATCGCCTCGCATAGTAGACCAAGACCTAACTGTTCCGACTGGTTGACCAGTTCTTGAAACTACTTCTTAACAATGGGTCACGGAAAAGCTATACGTAGCCTACAGCTGCTATATCTTGCTCAGGGGTCCTATTCCCTTACATCACTAGGACACGTAGCTACCTGCTACCTCAATATCAAACACCGTGACGTGCATAAGCTTCCTAGTGTAGAACTAAATCCCACTCAAATCTGCTAGGCTAACTAGCAAACGTCGCCAGGCGTCACTACTCTTCCCGAAATTGGCCGGAATACGAACGCCTTGAGGTCCCTTTAAGGACCGTGCACGCACTTGGTGATAAACGGAAGAGCACTAACATCCCGTAAACATGCATATACAAGTACAGGCACCAACAGGTAAAACTAACATACAGAGAGAGTGAGAGAGAGGGAGGGAGTTTAGATCGGGATCAGGAGGCATAGGTCCGCTCTTTGCAGAACGGGCAGCCGTTGATCCACTCGTAGCCCCTGCTATCGAGCTTGAAGACGTCGGTAATCTCAAAATGTTCCCAATCACCTGAACGGCATTTCGCGGCAGCTCGAGGTCAGGTCTGAAGAGAAGAGTGTTAAAGGCAACATGTTCGCAGATGCATGTGTCGCTGCCGATTTAAAGAGAAAAGACTCAGAATGAGAGGCTGTACACAGAAAACCAAACTGCCAACACCCTCCCCTTCCCAATCAGCATTAACCTCGTCATCATCAGCATGCCCATCCGTGTCTTCTTCTCGATACCAGCATTACCTCGTCCGCGGTGAATACCATTACAAAAATGACTCTCGCCGTCACCACCGTCCTCCTCACAACCATCATCATCATCACCACAAGATCGCCATTGCGCTGTCTTGCGTTTCAGCGGGATGCATTTGCAGAAGCATATTGGCATATTATCCGGCTTGACAGGCTTTTCTCTCAGCGACAGAAGCTGGACAGCTGGACTCTACAGGTCCACAATTCAGTCCACGTCAATGTCACCGTTGTATGGACCATCGCCGGCACCACCGTCACCATCATTTACATGGTCGTCACCACCATCTTTGGCTTCAGTCCCACGAACCAGCACTGCGGCTGTAGCCACCATCATCACCACTGCCGCATCCTCCTCTACTACCATCGCCACCACCGCTTGTTACCACTCACCAAAAATTGACCACAACTTCCTCCTCAGCACCAGGATCATTATCGATTCCTCTGCCGATGCTACTCGCACAGGCTGTCTTCGGCAGGTGGTGGAGTATTCTTGCTGCAACTCGGACTGCTGCTGCTGCTGCTGCTGCTTCTTGGTTCTCATGGTGAGGGTCTTCACGCTCACGATGAGGACATGCTCCATCATCATCAGATTGCAGGCTTACTCATACGCATGTGCTACCGAGCTACGTCCCATTGCCTCCTCCGCTGTCGCCGCTGTGGAACCCGCGTTGGGGCGTCTCAAGACACCAAGCCTGTGGTCAAACGAAGCTGTTCAGGTGACGGAAGGTTTGAAGGTTGCACAAACTCGCAAAATTTGGTTTTTGCTACATGGCTGCTAAGTGCAGCCGTGGTGCTCTGCGAAGCATGCGTGCACGGCGCTGTAGATGGCTCCAGCAGAACTCTTGTCAGAGGCGAGACCAGACTCGTAGCAAATGTACGCTGGATGAATTTGCTCGCCACTCCTCCCGACACGCTAGGACAACGACACAGAACCCACTCCTCTATAGACATTACCAGACCATGGCATGACGATGCTCGGCTACACAAGTCACACACGCGCACGCACAAAAACAAAACACAAGTGCTCCTTTGGCACACTTCAAATGGTGCGTGTTGCAGAGCATATTCATCTGACATGGCACCACCAGCGATCAATGTGTCTGGATCCTCAGTGTGATGTTCTGTTGCTCGGGACCCCTGCATCGAACCAATAAAATGCGTCTCCGATCGTTCAAGTGTTGAACCAGGCGCAGTGACCGTGGGTTGCCGTCTTCCTTGTGGGATGCTGCGTGCAACTTTACAAGAGTATACGGTAGTGTCTGAAAACTCATTCTTTCCGCGAATCGCGGCAAGCGAAATCGCCCACAATGTCCAGCTAGTAAAACCAGGTCTCAACGTCCCTCCACCTGTCAAAATCCTTGCTGCTGCCCGTAGACTGTCCCCATTGTAATCTTCGGCCCGGATAAGTAAAGTTCATGGATCTTCTGGAATGGTTTCGAACTGAAGACTGATACACGTCCCATCTGCCCATGCATATATCAGGACACCATCCCCGTCAAGATGCCCACAAGATCGTACGGCAGGAGGCTGGCAGCGCCCGCAGGAAAGCCCTCCGGCACAGTTGGAATGCACGGACGGGTAACAGACACATAACACGCAGGACTTCTTCATGTCACATGCCGCCTGAGCTAGACTCACACACAGCTATCAGACAAGACTCAAGTGACGAGTCACACTTGTAATCTTTGTTTGCTGCTCTAAACGCATGGACAGCCATGTCTCCAACCCCACGTAGTACGACGACTTTCTATTTGCAGGACGGTTTGTCAGATGCCTTTCGGCGGATGCGAAGCGCTCTTTGCGCCCAGCCACGGGCCCTGCGTGACACATTGAATAACTAATATAGTATAAAAGGCTTGGGATTCTTGGACAGCGTCTACGCAGTTCGAGTTAGGAGCCAATTCGTCGGAAGCAAGCAGAGTTGCAGTTGATCTGCTGCGTCTGAACAGCACGAAGACGCCAGCATGCACTATACGAACTACCAGAAACTGTACCGACGACCCAGCTTCAGCATGCACGACGTCAAATAGCCCATTGTTGGTCTACAAACGAGCTCGCGAGACGGTGCTTCCCCTCTCCGGCATCCCTTCGATTTCTGAGTCGCAGCCGGTGTGCTGACCCGCTTACCCCTCAATCGGACTAACTGTGACTAACTGCAACCTCACACAGCCTGGAAGCCGCGCAAAGGGCTTGGACGGCTTGTTGGTCGCATGCAAGTCCAGCAACACGTCCAAGCCTCCTTGGAAATGGCCACGACTGAAATAGCTCCACAGTTTGTGGACGCCTGCCATACTTACACTCAACTCATATCGGCCGGATGTCCATGGCCGACAGCGGACACACTGCTGAAAACCATATACCACGATGCTTTTCTCATCGTGGAGCCAAGCTGCTCAGCAACGGCATCAGTACCTGCATCAATGTTCGCAAAAATCCACACCAGGCAAAACAGATTGCCTCTTGAATAAGGCGGCGTGGAAAGTCTCAGACTCTGCCTCTGCCTCTATAATGCCACATCTTTCAGCGATATTAGAATGCCGCAGATGTATGGCAAACAGTACTATGCCGGCCGCGGAAGAATGTTGCATCCAAACACAGCGCCAGCCGCACTGTGCCTTGGCACGGGACTGCTCATGCTCCATGCCCAGTGGCATGGCTGGATCTCCACCAACCTGCGGCGAAGTCGCTTTTGGCAGATGCTTGGGGCTTGGGGAGCTCCTGCAGCTTCGAGTGAGTTTCATAGCACCATCCAACATCAAATCCAAAGGCAGCTTGTAGAGTTGGGTGTTTTGAGCGGCGAGTTACGGCGAGTTGCCAGCATGCCCTTCTGGTACGGCTGGTGCGGCTCACGTGGCTCCCTTTCTGCCATGAACCCGACCGACATTCTGGTCACAACCTGAAACAAGCGAATCATACTGCTGGCACCTCCTGGAAGCAGCGGTTGAGATCCTGGTGGACAAACCTGCGCTGCGGTATTTCAGTCAGAGGCTTCCATTGGCTCAAGATAGAACAGGAATCAATGTGAGGGTCTTTCGTCTGCAGGGTCGCGACGCGTAGACTGTAGTACACTGGGCCAGGAAGCCGAACCCCCCGGCTCACCGCCGGAGGATTGCCGATAGCGAGAGTGATCTCCCCCTGGACTTGCTCCTGCCAAAAAACAACCCTCGGACCAAAAGAGCTGATTCGCCTCTGGAAGCTGCGTGATTCCATACATACGTCATGTGTACCGTGACTACTTACTGAAATTACATACTGCTTCCGGGCAGAGGCATCTTCTGCTCTAGGAGATTCTACGAAGCCACCAGGAAGCCAGTTGTGTTGCCACAGCTCCATAGCACAGCTTTGCACTGCGATCAGCTCCAAGGCACAAGCTGGCCAGCAGCCTGTCTCCCTACTCAGGCTCAGACCCGCTTAAACAAACAAACGAATGCCCTCTTTGACCCTGAGCCCCTGGGGTCCGGTTTGTTGCACATCTCCGAGACCAGTCGCTGCACCACCTCCACACCGCTTAGCCTGCCGAGCACTGGGTTTAGACTCCCACTTCCTCTCCACGCGCAGCATGGTGAAGCTAATGCACGAAGAAGGCGCGCTTATGGACTTGCCCAAAATCAACCGGTTCATGCGCACGGTCTGAAAAAATTACTCGATCCTTCCTCTGTATATATGCCAAGCGACTCATTCCCGTGCACGCCGCCCAGCACCACCACCCTGGGTCGGCCTTCTCCCACGCGCCACACGGAGGGGGCAATCCTTCCGTTTCGCGTGTCTCACGAAGTCCACAGACCGGCAAGAGCTCAAAGTAAGTCAAGGCCAAGGTGCTCGGAAAGCCGGGCAGCTGCACCGAAGCAACGCCGAGCACCGGCAACAGATCGAAAATTTGCGATGCACGAGACCATTGCTTCGAGTCTGAACAAAATCCTTGCGCCGATTTAAACTAGCTGGTCAAAAGGCCATCCAGGGTTTCGATGGAACCGTTGGAAGCGGTCTTGAAAACATGAAACCCCGGTCTGACATGGCAGGCTTCGTGGGGCATTTATTCGTGCTTGCTGCCCTCGGATGTTGCTGGCTGCTCTAACAAGGCCGTCGCTGGCCCATGTGGTGCCCGTAGTTGTCCCTCTTGCTAGCAAGCATCCCTCTTTGTCTCTGGCATTCTCTGGCTACACACGTAGTTGTTCTCGAAACCCAAGCTTTTTTGCTGAGAGGGCTAATGGTCGCTGTCAAACTGATCCCCTGCATCGCATGTCTTAGCAGTTCGGCAGAGCTTGTTCTCCTTTACTGAGCCTCAAAGGAGCATAGCTGAGAGTCAATGCTGAGGCATCTCGACTGTCACAGCCTCCGAAAGGCCGGTCGCTCCTATGTTTCACTTCTTGTCCTCCGATTCTTATTCTTATGTTTCTTGTTATTTTTCTCGCCGGCTCTTTCGCTCTCCGTGTGTGTGTGTGTGTGTGTGTGTGTGTGACTCGACTCTTGTCCCACTTCTGCATAAAACTTGAACCAGCAAGCTGGGGGCTTCATCCACATCACCGGAGGACTAGCATGCACTGGGCCGTGGGGATGAGATTGTCCCGATGCAAGCTGTGCTAAGGCCCTGGCACCTGCGCCGCCCACCTGTCTCAACTTTGCTGCAAAGCTTTCCGCTTCGGCTCCGTGGATGGGGTTCGGGGTCTTGCTCTGCATCCTCAGCTGCTGCAGGCTTGATACAGCGTAGGGCTTAGGGAACCAACTTCGTGTGAGGACAGGGGACCATGGACTCGCAGCTCCGACCCCTCAAACTAAGACTCTCTCTCTCTCTCTCTCTATCCCTCTCTGGCCCCATTCCTCTTGAAGACGCAGGTAGCTGCCAGAGATAGCCACCGGTCACTTCACTTTGGGGCCCCTGCGGCCGTCTGAGCGTAAGCACCGCGCACAATCTCGGATTAAGCTGGCTTGCTGGTTCAACTGCCATACCAGTTACTAAGGTTTGATGTTAGTACATGCGGGAGCGAGGTTTTGTTTCCTATGCGACCCATGACCCACTGGAATACCGTTATTGATGAGACTCTGATAACATCATGATGGAACATTCGGTCCTATGATCTTTGCAGCGCTTGCTTCTGACACTATTCTTGGCGTGAGACTTTGCCTGCAACCTTAGAGAGAAGTCTGATGACTGAAACCTGAAAACCCAAGCGAAGTCGCAAAGAAGTGCTGCCAAACCTCGCTTTTGAACTCTGCAATTACACCGCGACAGCCCTGCTCTCGTAGGTCTCGGACGTCCCGAACATCGCCAGTGGCCTGTGAAGCTGCCTGGCAAAGGTGTCGCAGCGACGCTCAACCGATTGAAACGTCTGACAAGACGAAAACTACATCGAACAGGAAACAGCAGAAACAGGTCGCTTTGGTGACGAACAAACATTTTTGGAAGGCATGCTTGGGTTGGTTCGAACCCCTGCGAAGCTCTGATACGAGATGGTTACATCATGTGTTGAACAAGGGGCACTCTCTAACTCATGGGGCTGTCGGTGTACCAGACAGTACATCTGGCAAGTGCTGCTTTTCTGCACTTCCTCCCGCCTAGCGCTTCTTTCCCTGCAGCCCCGTACCGTTTCGGTGCGGCTTGGCTCAGTCTTCGGGTTGGGGAGGTGGTCGTGTGCCGCGCAGCACCGCGACAACTGCATCTACCTGCCACCAGGGTTGTGCGAGACTCCACAGAGCTGAGTTGCACGGAAACTTGGAACAGCTAACGAAGATTTCCTGGGCAACACTTTGTTTGAAGCTGGCTTCACACAAACGAACATGATGAAACTAAGTGACGTCTCCCCCATGCCCCCGGTGCCCGCGCGTTCGCGTAAGTCTCATGATCATCTTATACCTTTGGGCTCTGTACAACCGACCTCGTCCTGGTAGATCGTTGCTTTGGGAAGGTTTCCTCAGACATTCTTGTCAGCGGCAACTCTTCAACAACAAGGATGCATATGAGTCTTCAGCTCCACTCCACTTCGCAGGGTCAGGGGCTGGAATCTTGACTGTGCGGAGAAGTGACGGCGGTGTGCCTGCCGTGCCAACAGCATACTGAGCTTCATTACATCATGAAACTATTCAGCAGAAAGGAAGTGCCCTTTCTCCTGACTCTGGTCTGGTGCAAAAGCTTCTCCAGACGAGTGACCATCCCATTCAGTACCTTTAACAATGGCAACGATCCCCTACGTGCTGCTTAACGGTTGAATCGCCGACAACCGACACAAACCACATTCCGAAGTCAATCCTCATGACCGGGTGTCTTCTCCAGTTTCGCCGTCCGTTTTCCGGCGGATACCTCGGCACCACGGCTCCAAAAAGCAACTTTTAGTTCATTGCCAGAGTATGCTACCGACGGACACTCTGGCAAGCATGGGCACCATCGGCCAATCAGATGAGAAACGTTGCTTGTACTCGTATGGCCCGGTGCAAACAAGGGCAACAGGCGGTGGCATGTGCGAGAGCAGCAAGGGGTGTGGCATACTTAATTCCATGTCTTGCCAACTTCAAGGAAAATCTGTGTCATTCTACATCAGAAGAATGCAGGAAGAACAACAGAATGGCTCGTTTGAACATCAATCTGAACCCCAAGCCAGCAGTTGGGCATAGTACAGCTCAAACAATACCTTGAATCTGAGGCCAAGCTGCATCTGGTCTAAGGCCAGTTCGGCGCAGTCGGCCACTTTGGCGGCCTACAGTTCGCGATTCCAGGGCTTTCGTCAGGAGCTGGTGGTGTCGCTTAGAGCACACTAGAGTTTGGACACGCTGATGCAGCAAGGGATTCGGGGGTTGTATACGTTCAGGGCGAAGCTTCGCGGGTCGGGGGGAATAGAAAGCCTTGCATGATACTACCCACGGGCAAATACAGGAGCCGGAAATGCAAGGAGAACAATGCGGCTTTCCGGGTATATTTGGAGGAAATGCTAAGACAAAGCGAAAAGCTGCAGGTGCCACATGGGGCAGCCTCTGCTTAAAGGTCTATCCACGCTCGCAATGTGTCGAAACCAAGCCTCATCAGCATCAGCGTAGTGGCCCAGGAAAATGAGCCGCTCACTTTGGCGGTCTCTAACCTGCCAGTCTTCATGCCAACGGTTGTGGCTCTCCGGGGATTTTCGATCAGATTTCTGGGGAGGTCATTCGACACAAGATCCCGAAGCCGACGCAGCTCGAACTCCCAACTTTGTCTTTCAGTCGCCTTCACCTCCCAGAACCACTTCTCGGAGGACCAGAAAACGCTCTCATACCTGGCATCGGCCGGCGAGGTTTCCTCACGAATGAAGCCTTCCGAAGTGTATGTCTGCGCAGGGGGGAGGGGCGGAATACCCTGCCTATGCATGCTTATTATGGCACCACTTTCGTGGAAATCCGACACCAGGAGTGGGGCATGCAAGGAACAAAAACTGCAGGGCTTCCTCCGCTCGGAGCTCTTCCGGACAGAGGCGAGGCACTCGGATGACCCTGATCTTACCTTTGGTTAGTAGGGAATGAAGGAATGGTGTTTAGGGTTTCGGCTAGTAGGGTAGTAGGGAATGGAGGAATGGGGTAGAATGATAACTACTTACTACTACCATTCTTCCATTCCCTACTAACCAAAGGTAAGGAATCCGGAACCGAAGTGCTGAGGGCAGTGCTTGTCTTCAGGATCGCCACCGGCTCGCCGAGCCACCTGTGTGCCTACACATAGCGTCGCTCAAGAATCGTACGGGGTGAGAGAGTTGCGTACGTCTTCGATTCCGATGTTGCCGGGACTGTCTTGAAGCTTCGGGTGTATCTTGAAGCTTCGAGTGGCTCGTCCGTCCGCCTCAGACTCGGAGGAAGATCATGGTTGGTAGTACACTGCACTGACTTTCCGCCGCATGCTGGAGGCTGGGCACAAAGCCATGCAGGGGTTGTGCAAGATACACTTCCTCACGTCTTCGCGCTGGTACAAAGGAATCTTTTTCTGACCTGTTCGATGTCCAGTGATTCAAAGACGAAGCTTCGGACGTCGAATGAGAGCACGTTGCAGGACTACTCAAGCAACCTGTAACTCGTAGAGTAACCGTAGTGGTACAGTACTAGCAATGGTGGTGGTAGTAGTAAGTAGTATGGGTATAGGTAGTACTGGTGTTGGTGGTGGTGGGGTGCTAGGAGTGGCAGTCGTCGTGGTTGTGGTGGTAGTGGTGGTGGCGGCGGTGGTGGCGGCGGGGGTGGTGGTGGTGGTGGTGGTGGTGGTGGTGGTGGTGGTGGTGGTGGTGGTGGTGGTGGTGGTGGTGGTGGTGGTGGTGGTGGTGGTGGTGGTGCTGGGAGCAGCAGCAACTGCAGCACCTGTAGCTGTGTAGTAGGAGTAGCACATGCAGCGAAAGCAGCGGTAGCAGTAGCAGCAGTGCTCTGTAGTGTTTACAGCAGAATCAGCAGAAGCACTGCATTACTACATCTGCGCGAACGTCGAAATCAGAGACGAACACATCGAACAGATAGACATTCAGTACAAATTCGAACGATCTGGCAAAAGGAACCTTCGACATCCAAAACCCGACTAACATCCCTCGACATGTGGCTCCCAGTCGGACTTCAGTTTGAAAATGGCGTTTGCCATTGCAGCCGCCTCAAACAATTCTTGGACTTACCTTGACGTGAGCCACGTGCACAGGCGAGCCACAGGTCCGCAAGGCCCTCCTGAATCCAGCCTTTGTGGAGAGAATAACATATACGTGTAAGAACCTATGCATTCATGAGTGCATGTAGACCAATAACGATGATAAGTGTATGCACATACGTTAATCTGCACATATGTAAATACAATATATATATATATATATATATATACATATGCGCGCATTTATGCGCGCTACAGGCACGACAAACTAACATGAGCACTAACTCTCTGAGATTCCACACCCACACCTGGACATGCACCATGCCAGCTAGGTGTCTAGTGACAAAAACAACTCATCCAGTCGGCGAGCAGAGCGCGCAAGAGATGGCAAGGGCGTGGAGCCGGATGGAACAAATCTTCGCAGAGGATCGTGTTTTGGCTTGGGCCATCCGCTGGGCTGTGGCCACCAGAAACTGCTAGGCACAAAGTTTCCATGCCTGGATGCTGTGCAAATCGAAATTGATGGTCCGCAGGGCACGGAACGTCTCGATCACTTGCAGGGCTGTGGTGTAGTACATTTGCAGAACTTGCTGACAAAACGCATGGCCGGGATCTCTGGATGGGGGTCAGAAAGCTACATGTTTGGGCTTCGGGGCACGAGTGCTGCCTTGCCTGAACCCTGCATCACGAGATGTCGTCCCTGCACGAGCCCGGAAAATAGAAGACGCATGCTCGAGTTGCAAACTGATCACCCAACGGTAAGCTACGTCACTGGCAAGACTTCCGTGTGTGTAAGTATATATATGTATATATGTATGTATATATAGATAGATGAGATGGACATGAGATCGAAATACAAATAAACAACAATCCTGTACATATCTGTGTCCTGTGTATCCAGCGTACATAAGCTCATAGGGCACTCGCCAAGCAGTACAACGCAATGTTCAACGTTGGGCCGCTTGCACCTCAACCGATGGCTCCTTTTCTTATCTCTTTTTCTCAGACGTCTTGAGCTTTGCATTCTCCTCCTGTGCGAGCAAACTAGCACCGAAGTTGCAAAGTGCAAACACCAGAGAACATGCTTCGGCAGATATCGTGTCGCTAGAGGCTACACTTGTTGATACAAGGTTGAACGGTTTCCCATGCAATCGACCCCCGTCGCGGGAGACTGCAGCGATTGTTTTGCAAGTATAGCTGTGTAATGATGGAATGTGCTCTCAATATAAAATGTCCTTGTACGACACTGACACTATGCCAGTGTCGCACCATACTCTCTCTCTCTCTCTCTCTCTCTCTCTCTCTCTCTCTCTCTGCCCCCATGTCTCTAAAGCATACATCCATACAGTCTTGGAGATTCCCCAGGATAGGTAACGTGCCCCTTTCCTCGAGGGTCTGGACTCTCTTCCGGAGCTTGTCCAACTCTGCCTGACGAAGGTGCGGTGCCATGTCTGTTGCTGTTGGCTTCGCTTCGACCTTAAGGTACTGCTTTTCGTGCATGCAAGTCCTTCAGGGACAACTTGCGGACCAATCCTGGCATTCACACCTCTTCCACCCATAAACGAATTTCAGTATATATTTACTGTTCGCGGCTTCGAAGACACGTGTCCGCAAGCGCTGGGTTCAAGATCTGCCTGTAACCATACCCAAATAAAGGATACGAGTAGGACGGTACGGTATCTGTGGAAAGATCCGTGGTGGCCGAGAACCCGGTGCGGGCCTCCGTGTCTCTTCGTTTCGCTCGCATGTTGATACGCCACTCCTGGCAGGTGATTCGAGCCACGCCATGAACAACAGCGACAGAACAGCAAGCCATGCCAAGAAGTGCAACCGTAATTGCGGATGATACCAGGTGACCGAATAACATCTGCGATTCTGCAAAACATCCCCTGCACCTACCGGCACAGGGGTCAGGATTTGAAGGTTTGGGCTTCACAGAGGTGTAGAGGATCTCAAACACGCAAAACCCGAGGCAGGAAACTCTAAACTCCAAACATCTCGTTATGTCGTGCGCCCGCTCTGATCCCTCGCTGCCGTAACCATAGATCTTTAGACTGCATGACAAAGCCAAGTTGGATTCAACGGGCTCTTCACGCTCCCTTCTGCGATGCGTCGTCAAAAAAACTTTCCTCAAGGGCTGTGATGCCAACAGGAGCTCGACGAAGGACTTGTGAGCCGGCAAGCCAACATCAACAGCACATCTTGAAAGCGCATGAGACTCCATCAGACCATACCAGACCATGCTGTTCTGTTGCAAGGTGTTCTACATTGCTGCCAGGCTTCGACCCAGCAGACACGACGGTTTCATCATACTGAATAGCTAAACAGCCAGTCGATCAGGAACGTTCGAGCGGAACTCCCTCCCTCTCTCTCTCTCTCTCTCTTTTTCTGCGGTGCCATCCGCTTTTTTCTTGCCTCGACAATGTAAGGTGGCACATGCACCTTCACACGCACAAACACTCGCATTCGCACACACACACACACACACACTCTCACTCACATTTATTCTTACCCTCTCTGCTCTCTCCCGGCTGAGGCTCACGTGTCAACAGCTTGCGCTTGTCCTTGAGCTTCTCGCCATGCTGAGTGAAAACTGAATCGATCCACAATCGCACGATCCCGGAAGAGATCGTTAGTGCAATCCTTAACCCGTGCATTCATCTCTACTGGTAGTTGCGTTCATGCAAGGTCCCTGCCCAAGTCATCTGCAATGCAGGCCGTGATAAGGCCACAGCAGAAGCACGACCGCAAGGAGGATCTCCAAGCCCACTATCCTCAGACACACAACGCATCCATCTTGGAGCTGAGGATACGTTCAGTCCTGCGTCCCAGACGGCTCGGTCTGCTCAAGCGCACAAGCCGAGGTTCCATCGCCACCAGCCACGAACCAGCCAGGCTAAGAACAGGGAAAAGAAACCCACGCCGACCCCGATCTTCCAACCTCAGGTTGTGGCCAACGCCACTTGCGATGCTGCGGCTGATGCGCTGTGCAGCTTCGGAATTAGCAGGAAAGGCCCGCCTATACCCTTCCTAGCATGTAACTTCATAGTTCGGGCGCATTAGCTTGTGCGGGAGGGTATCACCGGGCCCCGATGTGGCATCCTTGCCAGGGCCACCGAGCTGCTTTCCATGAGGATTTGGACGCTGACTATTTCGGCCACGAGGTAGAAAACACACACCTTAGCGCAACGAGTTTGAGAAGGCGAAAATTCCATGACAGGCACCGAAATTTCCCATCTGTCTTGTGTTTCCGAACTTCGGGGTCTTTTTCCCTCCCAACTTCGGGGTCTAGAGTCTAGGGTTGGCAAAAGTTGGAACCGAAGGGTCCTGAACAGGCGAGCTCGGTTCCTCGGTTCCAACATGTTCCAACAAATACTGGCAGCCACACCCTTGTCGAGCTGAAGAGGCTGAGAACTCAAGCAGTCTCCCGCGGCTATTCATGAGCAGTCTCTTAACCCTGGGAAATGGGAGTTTCCGAAAACTAGGGGTACCTTGTTTTGGGGTCCTTATAACAAAGATCCTGCTTTTTAGGGTACTACATCAGGGTCCCCCATTTTCGGAAACTCCCGAATGCGACCAAGCCATGCGGGACAGGATTCCAAAAGGACGCACAATCATCGGCTCAGCAGAATTGCAGAAACCAAGGAAGTGCGAAAGCATGGAGGCGAGTCAAACTCCGAGCTCTCGGATTCTTGGACGAGCAGCTGCATCTGCCAGAAGGGGCCATAGCCAGTTGAGAATAATCACCTCGACAGACATGGGCCAAGTCTGACAAACGACACAGCAGACACTAGCACACCACTGGCTCGCAAGCTGCTGGAAGGGGATCTAGAATGCCATTCCGAGATTGGTCCCAAGAGCAGTGTTCAGCACCCTCTCAGCCATGTAACCTGGCGAAACGCATCGCCGAACACCCCGCAACCTTTCTGCAAACACACGGGGCATCGGAATGGAACCAGCTGGCTTGGCCGTCTGGAGATCCGTAACAAGGACCGCTCGTCTAGCCCAAGCGGCAACATCGATGACGAAGAAGTTCATGAATATTGACAGTGCCTCTTCCGATCGGGCGCTGAAGTTTCCGAACCTGCATGAGGAGTAAAGGAAGTTATAGCACGCCAAATCTCAGAACCGTGAAGTAGCTTTCTTGGACAGCATGTAATCATGTAATATGCACTCGCTTGGAACATGTCTTGGGGCCACCGGCATCATGCGTCTCACTGGCGACTTGAAGCCACTGGCCACAACAGGCTGTCGTGGTTTTGATTGTGAGTGGTGAAGTATGCGTCCGCAAGAGCATCCATTCTGAGGCCCCAGCTTGATGTCCATAGCATAGCAGCCAGCTGCGAGTAGCCCAAGCAGCATGAGCAACCGGCCAATCCACACCTGCTGGGAGTCTGGGATACGAGAGTCCGGTGATGGAACTTACTCCATCGAGCACGACCGAGCATCAACAACTTCTCCAGGATACTGAGTGAAGAGTTTACTGAGTGATTAAACGAGGGTGGCATATGGCAGTCTCCGGCGGATTAGCCACATCAATCAATCGCGACTGTCTGCTGTCGGGCATGGCTCCATATCCGTTCAGTGTCAGCTGCACTCTAACGGACGACACCTTCATTAAGCGTACGGAAATTCTGACTTTCTGAAACCCTACAGTAGACGGAACTCTGCCATGAAAGTTCTCAAGACGCCTTTACGGACCAAGAGAGGAAAATCCGGTCAGGGAGCCCAGTCGACCAGCCACAGTACGCTCCGAGCCACGATCGTCTTCCTAGGGCGCCCAAGGGCGAGATTCCGTGACTCGCCAACCCGAGAGACCAGCAACGGGGCTATAAGTTCGAAGCATGAAACAAAGAGGGCTTCGTGCTCTGCTTCCCGCCAACATTGGCTTCGACTTCCAATGCCAAGCAGGCTTGGCGATGCAAAATTGAGGAAGGCCTGGTGGCTAAAGCTCAACTCTCGGCTCAGCAAAAATGTCATGGAGTGTTGCACACTGTTTGCTCAACTGGCTCAACGGAAGAGCCCAAGAGTTCCTCAGGACTGTCCATGTTCAATTTCATCCAAGGCACAGCACGAATCCACCCATTGGGCTGAGCAGCGTACTCATGCCAATCGACCAAACCTGGGCCAGGATTCAAGCACAATGCGAGCCTGGAAGCCGTATAAACCAGCCATCTGTGTACTTGCAACCATATATGGCGTAAGACAACTTGCGAAGCGTGTGTTCGCAAACCACACATTCATTCAGGCAAAGATGTGGTATGTAGGCAAAAGTTCTCCAGGGTTGCTTGTGTCTGCTTACCATGCTGCGATTGACGCGGTGAATGGGGCATGGAGGTTGAAGCATAAGAAGTGATCGAAACAAGCAGCAACTAGGCTTTGCAACTGCAGGCTCTACATTCCTTACTTCGGCCTACGCCTGTGAATCCAGACAATCCAGACTGCTTTGGAGATTTCGAAATCGAACATGCCCGCATTGTGAACGACGGAAAGCCCCGATTTGAAATGATGCATCCTGGCAGTGGATGTCGTCCACCGCTAAGGCGTGAGGCCGTTCCATATTCATAGCACCTTGTGGGATGGACAGTCGAGGAGCTTCCATCTCAGGTCGCTCTTCACCTGCAACAAGGAACTCAGTTTTGCATGGTTGCAGGTTACCGATGCACGTGAGGCTGGTGACGGTGATGCGGCCGATGATACTGTAAGTGTAGAGCAACAGCAGAGGCAGCAGAACGAGTATAGTGGAAAAAACAACCCTCTGTACCTCACGTCATTGAAAAACCTGCCGTTGAACTTCTGCAGCCCGGCACTTCGAGAGACAGCACGGTCCAGTTTATACTCCTCAGGATGTCGTTGCGGCGATCGGGCCGTAGCGTTGAGTATTGTGGGATGAGATCTGTGGTCTGTAGCCTCTCTTGAAACTCGACAGATTGATTCCACCGAGCAAGCCCAGGGCCTAAGGTCCCTCAATAGACTCAGCAGAGGTGGGAGTTTCCGAAAATAGGGGACCCTAATATACTACCCTAAATAGCAGGATCCTTATTACAAGGACTCCAAAATAAGGTACCCCCCATTTTCGGAAAGCCCCAGGTATCCGAGCCTAGATCCACCCCGAAGGTGTCGTAGATCTTCCGCCGCTCGCTGTCGGAGAGGATCCTGGGGTCATCTCCGGGTTTCTGGCTTGAAACCTAATTTAAAAGGTTTCGGCGCTCACACTCGGACAAACCAGGCGAGGCATATGAGTTCGAGTCTGCAAAGTGAAACGACACTAAGAGGCTTCGTCACTACGTTTCAGCAACAAAGGCTATCAACACATAAAGTAACTGTACCTGTCTGCGAAACCTCTCCTCGGAATCCAAGTTGAAGCATCAGGGACATTCGGACTCCAAGGCAGTAGACTCGGCAGATCGCTCAGGGTCAGGGGGATAGGGATCAAGCCCTACAATATTCAGTAGTTATATGCGACAGGGAAGAGCCGGGTTGACTCAGGCACTGCGATCTGTTGTGGGGATCAAACACTCGATGATCCCCAAAGGTCAGCTTATTACCGACATTACGAGCATCTAATTCTGACATTATCGATGACGAAGGTGAAACGATTGGAGTATGTGAAACAACCTACATATGATTTGAACTAGTTTCCCCGACTCGACTAGAGAAATTTCCCCTCGTAGCCACAGGACGATATAATTACATTGCAGTATGATGATCCGATGCTTCTTTGTGAACAAATTCTAGCATGCACCCCCTCAGTATATGAATTAGCTCACTGGATGATGTCTAGACATGATTGAATGCAACGCGAACATCGCACTCAATCGTATCTAGTCACCTCATGGCAGACGACGTCGCATGTTCCAGGTCGTTCATATCTGCCAGAGCAGCCGAAAACGGCGCTAATGGCAAAAGCATGCAGAGGTGTGGACACAGGTTGTTATGAATTCGCACTTCATCTTCAAGAGCCCTTCATGCAGTCTCTTGCAGTCATATAATGTAGGCCAACTGACCGTCGTCCTCAAGTTTGCCTGGTCAGCCATATCTTCCCCGTGTTGTGCTTGCCATCATGCAATAAATTCCAGAAGGAATGGCCTCCAAATATATACGGCAAAGCGTTTCTCATGCAGTTATCCATAGGGGAAGTCGCCGTCAGTGACTTGGGAAGGCGTCAACCACATCGCTGAGGTTCCTGCTTCATGCAAACAAATTCCAGAAAACCAGCAGGGTTGTTCTCACAGCGAGAGGTCATAATGGCTCTTTGGTCAACTGTCTTGCTGCCCATATTATACACCCAGCGTGCAGACACACATGTTCAGGCTCTTTTGTCATTTGGCAGCTGAGGTCGTGCAGACATGGAGATGTTTGGCAGCGGAGGCCATGCATATGTAGTTGTAAATTCCATGCAGTCCATGGCAGGCATTGATCATGCAGCTCATACATCTTGCAACACGTCCAGTCCATTCGACAGTGCCATGTGATCGGCGCAGGGCGTGGGTTAGTGGTTTCTTAAGGTTTACTGGCCGAATAAATCAGGGCCCGATGTGGAGTATGCTCAATACGAAGATAACACTAGATTAGCCATAGACGACCAGGACAAAGGATGTAAAACATGCTAAAGTGAGGGATAAATAGGGGTAGGGACATAATGGGGTGACGCAACACAGAATGCAGTATGGCAGGGAAGTTATAATAGTAGGCAAGCCCCAAAGATATCAAAGGCAAACCCCACACATACCAGGCCCTCCATGGAGTGTATCTTACACACACTCCTGCCACTGTCGAGAATTACGCCCCTGCGACAGCATCCACAGGCCAAGGCAGCGTGGCTTGGGAGTCTGAGGTACAGGAATCGACTTGAGTGGGCCGAGGGCGTTTAGTTGTGCTCAGACTACTTGCATGTGTTGTAGGGGGGAGGTCAGCTGCCTCTGTATGTGTAACCTGATCATCTTCGCTGTCGCTAAGTACCAAGGTTACCGGAAGGCCCTGTTAAAAGGTTTAGGGTTTAGGGTTTATAGGGTAATAGTGTAGGGGCCTCAATACTTACCTATACTATTTTTTTTTTTTTTTTGGGGGGGGGTCCTATGATAATTAGAGTGTAATGGGCCCCAAAACCCTTATCTAATTATTAATTAATATAATTATTAAATAATAAAGGCCCCTACATTACAGGGCTTCGGCTTTCGCGCTTCGGACTGTCTGACAGGGCAATCAATGAAGACTGGGTTTCGACGTCTTCGTGCAGGCACGTATCCACTGATTCTCCCGTCGCTCTCTGAACGCGTCGCTTGCTCTCTTCTCATTTCTTCTTCGTGTCCAAGAGGGTGCCAAGCCCCAACGACTCCGGCACTGGACCCGCAAATGCCCAGGATACCCAAGGCCCAAGGGTTAAACAGTGCCAGGATGCTCTTTCGCATTCTTGATCTCATTGAACTTATTCGTCGCATCGACGCCTCCACCCACCTTGTCTGGATGGTTCCTCAGGAAACATCGATGGCTCACATGTGTTGCTATGGGGCCTTGACACCGTGCGCTCCGGTTTCTGTGCTCCAGTTGACCTGCCTACTTGAACCTACTTGAACAGCGGCTTTCTCGGGTCAGGCATTGCCAGTCAGACTAAAGGAGCCTCGACTCTACATTCTATTTGGAACAGGGGCAGAAACTCAGGTCAGAAAAGCTTACGTTCTGCGACTGCTGCACCAAAGTCCGCATTTCAGTGCAGTACCAATCTAAACGCAACAAGTTAGAGCATTGGACGTGCCCAGGCTCTGGAGTGACATCTTGCGAAACGCTTGCTTGATGTCATCTTCCTGTCCCCAGTCAGAGCGGATGAGATGGTTGCAAGCTGGAACCGTAGGCGACATGGGACAACGAGGAAACTGCAACCGTCCTTGCAGTCCAAGGCGACGCCAAGCACATCGTAGGCATCAATCATGGCCCGGCACTCAAAATCCCCAGGCCCTTGGGCCTGGGGTAACCAGTGCCTATTGGCAGTCCTAGAAATCTCATGGGAACTATACTCTCGTTATTCTGCAACCGTGAAGTTGACTCTAAAGTTGGTGCAGGTGCGACGAAGGTGGGTGCAGGGTCACGGGTGTCGTGCAGCAGGCAATGATAAGGGACATGGTCGTCATGGCAAGCTTGAGCCGTGGAAGCCGTGTGACTCACGATGTCCGCTCGAGGGTTGACACAGTAAGTTTCTGCTGAAGGGTGCAAGGTTGTGGTGGATGAACTCGTGCGGGTAGTCTCCACTCTCTCCGCCCCGCTCCCCCTTACTCCCTCCTGTCCTGCCTCTGCTCCATGCATGTCAAAAGAAACTGTGGGCTTTTGTGTCTGCACACCCTTATGTCTACACACGCAGACATGCGTGCACGCATGCAGGCATATGCATATACATATATATATATATATATGCCTCGCCAAACACGCATAATCATGTACGAGTAAGAGTACTTTTCACGCATAGCTGTAAAATCCAAGAATACCAGTACACGAGACTCAAACTGATCAAGAGCATACAAAATACAAACGCTGCCAAACCACTGAAAAACATGCAGTGACATGAACAAACCAGAATGGTGCTTGAGAAGGACTAATGCCAAAGTACATAGTACATATGTCATGCTTATAAATATATGCATAGGGCATAGGACTAATGCGAAGTACATAGTATATCTGTCACAACCATCATTGGGAGTTTCGTCAGTCCAGGACCGGATTCGCTACGTACTTGCATGCAGGTCAACCCTTGGGCCTCGACGTGGCGGCCTTAGCCTTGGCGAGGAGAGTCTGAAACAGGTGGTTTGGGGTACCCATAGGCTCCATAGTAGTTCCTTTTTGGGATTGCATTATAGGATTCTATATATGAACCCCAAAAAGGAACTACTTTGGAGCCCTAGGGTAGGTGCTCATCGGGGTGTCTCGGGACTGCGTCGTGCGACTTTGGAACTCAACAGGAGACGAGCAGTAGACGGTGGCTCGAAAAGGCTGGAGAAGTGTCGATCGGCTTCACGGGGTTCCCAAGGACTTTGTGCAACTCTTGGGGGTCTGAGATGGTCTGAGTATGTAAGCTTACCCATAGGCCCCAAAGTAGCTCCTTTTGGGAATTCTTTATACGAACCCCCAAAAGGAACTACTTTGGGGCCTTAGGGTAGTTTTCCTGAGCCAAGCAGGCGGTGTGTGATAGTATGGCAGCCATAATCACACAATGTGCGGGGTAGTGCATAGACCTGACTCCAGCGCAAGAAGCGCGCTCAAGCTGAACAAGACTACCGAGAGCAGACAAACTGATGTGATGGCTGCTTTCGCTTCGCTGCAGTAAATGCCGAGACTGTCATCCTATCCTTGCAAAGTGAAAACCCCCCATTCATGCACCTCCCGCCTCACAAGTACCCGCAGAGATGCCAAATTCCCCTGCGCCTCTCTGCTTCCAAGAGGCTCTGGGGTAAAAGCGCACTGCCCGAGGCACAGCGCCAGTAGTGACAGCGCGGCCTGAAGACTCTGCATTTCTGCATGTTGGTTCTGCACGTCCACTGCTCCATTTGGGAGTTTCCTAGATAGGGGACCCTAATATAGTACCCTAAATAGTCGGATCCTTATTTTCAGTCATTATTATAAGGACCCCAAAATAGGGTACCCCCAATCTTCGGAAACTCCCATTTCACTTGCTTGACTATTCATGCAAGTCCAAATCCTTCAGGCTGCACTGCCAAGCAGTGCGATCGTGCCCCGGTAAGTTCACGAAAAGCAATCTGCGTGAAGACATGACACTCGCTAGTTTCCCGCCAATGTGTCAGCTGCAACAAAAATCACCCTACAGGCTTGGACAACACTCTGGTAAGAGTTGCATGCGCAATCTTGAAGCACATGCAGTATGTGCAGTCACAACTTGCTGCAAACATCTGCAAACACCGGTGTTGAAAGCCATGTTGTACCTGCAAGTTCCGTGCTTTTATTCGCTGCTGCCCGGCATGGGAATTCTGGTTGTAATACCAAAGTCATGGACACTTGCGAGCATCCCAAGCTGGCCAGCACAGCCTCATCTGAAAATGTGACACAAGAGATGAAGGCTGTTCGACTCGGAGGGGGAACTGTGCTTTCGACACTCACCCAGAACGTTTATTGTTATCTGGTCCAACTGGTGTACAGTTGTTCCTTGTGGAGCTATGGTTGCTGCGCTTGCTATCCGCTGTGTCCACGAGATGCAGACTCGGACAAGGCACCAGATGCCAGCGTTGTCGAGAGCAGCGGCGCGGATCACGCCGAGCCCATGGCTCTTCCAGTACCATCTTACGAAAGAGATTGTTGAAGCCAGCTGTGCATGCTTTCATAACTGTACAGGCGCATATGAAGTTTGGAAGGAGAGATGTGTGTGTGTGTGTGTGTGAGCACGTGCGCATCTGCATACATGCACCCATGGTTTGTGCAAGCGCATGTTATAGCTGATTTCTAAATTGGGTGCTATTGAGTCTAGACAACAAGCTGGGCGCGTGCACTGTTGGAAGGGGCAGCTCCGCAGAATCTGTGCCGAGATGTGTGCTAAGGCTGTTAAGGTGGCAGCAGAGGACGCACAATGTCCGCGGCAATTCTACAAGCTTGGACAGAATCCGAAAGCAAAGCGCTTGATGTCGTCAGGGTTGCAGATCAGGACATAATCCAGCGAGTCATGACGGCAAGAAGGCCATGCTTTCCCAATGTATCCGTATGTCATGTCCTGTTCGGCTCCTGGACCTGAGAGAAGGGAAATGAAGATTGTCCCCAGTTGGCCTAAACAACATGGTAGCCGACATAACGGCCCAAAGCGTTTCATAGCTGTAGTATGGAACTCGTTTGTCGTAAACCTGCCTGACAGTCACAGCACCTGGCACAAGAAACCGCAGAGGTTGAATACCCAAACAGTCAATATCCTCATCAGCGTCGAGGATGCTCGGTTCTGCCTTCTCCTTCGCTGACTGCAAGCTTTGTGCCACAGCGGCCGCAGTACATGCTGGGCCCACAAGCTCCGCCCTGGGCAGGAGCAGGGGTCTAGCAGATTGCAATCTGCACTTTGTACTCAAACATACATGTACATGATGGTGGGTTTGGCAACCAACTCCCGGAAAAACACCCCATGTGCGAATCCCCTCCTACGGCAGCGCTTGCTCAATGACATGCACGAACTTCAGCCGAGGAGCTAAAACCACCTCCTTACCCTTAAAGTCTCAGCTTCCGGCAGGTGGTCGGTCGCCGGCGGTGCATACACGCGAACCACGGGGAGTTGGGCACCAACCCCTGGGAAGCTTGCCCTACAACGATGTTTCTGACAAGGCTGTTTGTTGGGCACGAGAGCAAAAACTTCTCGAGCTAACTAGACACTGCCAAAAATCTCCAAGCCATGCAGGTATTAAGTGATTCAAAACTAAAGTATGTCATTGAGTTCGATGGGGCCGACTCAGACATGACATTGTGGCACCAGAACGGCACCAGAAGCCTTCGGAAAGGTCAACGCCGAGCCACCAGCAAAAAGGTCGCAAAGAAACATGGTCTTAGTTGCCAACCCCTGAACATCATTTGAAGAACATAGCCGGTTTCGTTCTTGGACAAGCTGTGCAATGCTACAAGTACCACACCCCCCCCCCCCCCGCACAAGGATGCTCAAACGCAATAGTCTTTAAATCGAAATAGCTACAGACTTGTTGCTTCGAGACAACTCTGGCAGTCTCTAGCAGCTAGCATCATTCCCTTGCCGGCCGTACCGCTCTGCTGCTCTTAGGGCCGTGCCCTTCTCCAACGCAAGCTCCTCCGCTGAGTCAATGCCGACGTCAACACCTGGGTTCTGGTTCCAGCATTGCACATCAAAAATCACAATGACACAATGTTTGTAATCTTAGCCACAAGGACAGACTATGTGAGCGACGTCAACCCTGCTCTTTGATGTTGATAACTCACAACTTCTCGAGAGATACGCTTTTTGCATTGACTCAGAGTCGAGCTTACGCACTTCACTCCCCACGTCGTGGATAGCTTTTCCAGGTCCTGCTAGATGACGGTCCATAACCCTTTCTTACCCTATCTTCGCGCGTCGATGCATGTGTGCACTGGCCCTATGCCGGCCTACAGTGCAAAACTATCCTCGGAAATGCACGTGACACTGCGCAGCAAGAACCGCATCAATGCGTGAACAATCATTACTTTCTGCCCTTTCTCTCCCTGACTCCAGTTGGCCGTCCTCCACTGCGAAGCCGCTTTTGGACCTGGAAAAGTGTGGCAAACACTCCAAAGCGCACTGCTGCTCTATTACATACCGCAAGGGCCGGCGCTTTTGCATCAACATACTTGCGAGTTCGTGCCAGTCCTGCGAACGACCTCGCTATTTTCCCCTCGGAGTGTTGTGCTGCTGAGCTTTTCGCCAGCCAGCATAGAAGAGGAAGCAGACCTCACGTCTCAACATCCACAAGGGTTCGGGTAGGTTCCCGAAGAGATGCACTCAGCTGCCAGGACCGCGACAAAAGAATATCCCGACGAGACAAGGCCAGCAATGGTTTTTGCGGCATACTACAGAACCCTAGGCCGCCGGAATCCGCTTGAGATAAACTTGGGGCTTGGCCAATTCCCCTGGCGAAGCGCTCTGCAACCTCAGCAAAGAAGCTAACCAGCCAAGAAGCTCACTGACAAGTCTTCGAGGTTCACCGGTTCAGCCGCCAAGCTTATCAGCAGCTTTCGCATGGTATGCCGTGCATGGACCCACCCAAAGCGGGCGAGGGAGCCTCTGGAGCGAAATCTGAGGGCAAGAAAGTATGAAACAGCCTTACAGAAGCTCTCAAAACTAACCTTGCCGAGCAAAGCATATGGGTAGTGTAGCAAGCTATGTTACAAAGGGCCCCCCCTAACCGAAGCATCCTTCACGTAGTACTAAGATTGAGTCATAGGTTTCCAGCAGAGCAAAACAGGAAATCATCACTAGATTTGGCCCTGCACTGCTGGGATTACAGGTGCTACCTGCTACAGGCCAGCACAATCGAGAGACTGCCCGACTGTGGCCGCACAAACCCAGACTTTGCTTGTTCTTTTCGGCCGCGGAGATATTGTGCGCCGATAAGCTGCAAACCTGCGTTGACCTAGCGCGCCAGGGGCTGCTACATGAATTTTCTCACGGGTCAATACTGTCCGATGAACTTCATCCAAACAATTTGGAACACATTCTGCACATCGACTGCCTTCATATTTCCTATAAGTTTATCCCGGCATGCTGAACCTCGACTAAGCCACTGCCCTCGTGTCTCCTCCCATCACGGAGAGGACGAAGGGTGTACCGAAATAGACGGAGTCTGCGGGCTTTAAGCAACAGCAGCACCTGCTCGGTTGGAGTTTGTGGGCAGATTCCATCTACCCCAGTCCGACTGTGAGCAGAACTGCCAGAGAATGGAGGCTCATAGCTAGCTTTGTCGCCCAAAGCTCCAGAAGCCACAAGCCATCGGGATGTCACCATCTTAGGCCTTGCGTGCTTTTACCTCCTACCTAGCAAGGACGAGCCCGCATGTAGGGTCGACAGGTTTCGAGGGTTCACTTACGGGCTTTACGAATTGCCTGTCTCGATGTCACCACGCAAACTGCTCTACAGATGTACCCAGAACACATTTCTTGATGTAGAGCCTGAGAAGCTCTGAGGGCTTAGAAGCGGGTTCCTTGGGGCCTTACTGCAAGGCTGGTCGAAGCCCCAATGGCCCAAGCAAGGGACTTCGTTCTCAGGCACTGCTTCCGAAGAGTGACTGCAATGCACCAGTTTGTTACATGAACATGGGGCTTGGGGCTTAAACTTGCAAAACCTATGGGGAAGCTGAAAACGAGGCCTGCACAGCAAGTCTGCTCATGGAAGCACGGAGTCGTCCTAGTCGAGCCGGCACTCCGAACTGCTGCATCCGCACGCGTGCGCAGATTTATGCAACAAAAAATCGATCGTGACATCTTCAGCCTTTATAAGGCCTCCTTGAGAAGATCCTGTAACCTTTGCAGACCCCGTAGCATGTGGCAGTCTTAGACAACCCCCCGTCGCCGAAGTTTCTCAGCCTTTGCAGCTATCCACCGAGTGTTGGGTTAGAAGACGCCAACTTGCATTCCTTTTTATGTCTGGCTTTCAAGCTTCCAGCTTCTCGTTTCCTGCCGAGCACAGATATTGGAATGCGGCTAACCGCTGCAACAAGCGGACCTCAGCAAAAATGCCTTGAATCGCGGTTCAGTGAACGAAGCAGCAAGGACGGTCAAGGGACGCATGGGAAAATGCATCAGCCCGATTTTGGATACTTCCCCGGATCCGAGCTCGAGTAGAGATGAACATGTAAACACGGGATGACACAGGCTGCAATACTGCAAGTCCTAGCCACAAATGAATAAAATTGAAAAACCATAGCCGTGCAGTGCCGTACAGGGCTCTTTGCATTAAGTTTGACTCCCGCAGTGCCACGCGACAGCATGGGTGCAGCATTGTGGCATTCAGAACACGTGATCAGGATCTGGAACTAGTACGGATGCCCCCAAGTAGGTCCTTTCTGGGATTACCTTATAGGATTCCAAATATGAACCCCAAAAAGGAACTACTTTGGGGCCTTAGAACAAGTACGGATGCCTCTGAAATATTGGAGCTCCGCTCTGCTCGGTGCTGCGACCTCTTGAGAAGCCACAGGGTCTCGGAAATGACGGTTTCGGCGCTCACACTCGGACAATCCAGGCGAGGCATATGAGTTCGCAAATGACGGTTTAGGGTTTAGGATTTTTCCCTCCTACCTAGCAAGGACGAAGCCCGCATTGCAGGGAATTCTGGGTTTTTTCCCTCTCGCATTGCGGGTTAAAGGTTCTCTGAAATGAACGCTGCGAGAGTTAGTGAGCATGCGAGTATGGTCCCCTGGAGGTCCACAACACTTCGGAAGCCAACACAGCAGACTTCCCTTAACGGCTTCTCAAGACGTCGCTTCTTGAAGTCCTTGAGAAAAAGACTGACAAGAGATTGAATAATCCGAAAACATATGGCACGCCTGCTAATCAGAACCGCTTCACGGCTGCCGTGCGCCACCAAAGCAACGCCAGGAGAACCTAAGCTGGGTTGTGGCTAAATGGTGCCTTGCGCTATGAAGTGTAATCTTTAGCTGAAATTTTAGGGCCTGGGTTAGGCTTGCAAGATTGCCACGATAGAATCCATACTTTTGACCCACTGCCATGCTATCTGCAGCAGCACGGGTACAAGTGGCTACTAGATTGCAACTACTCATGGTCCCGATGTTGTCGACAACAGGCTAATGATTCGGGCCACGACATGCAACATTAAAACGTTTCTTGCACATGCTGCAAAAATGGGGCATGAGAAGGCAAGATGCAGCTGCTGCCAGGGCGATCCAAGGAAACACCTTGGGACACTTGACTCGCATCCGTCAATTTCCCAACTCCCCATCCGGATCCACCCAATCGAAAGAAGGAAGTCATGCGCTGAACCGCACAATCAGCATCGTTACATCGTCATCACCATTCAGATCCTTGTCGCCGAGATCGGCAGCGTGACCAACATTGGCCCCACTGCAATGTATCCACATCATGACCGTTGAATATCACCGTCACAATCAGCATCATCACCGACATCTCATTGATCAGCAATTGGATTAACTTCAGAAGCTTCTTCACAGCACCGGCATGTGCCGGCCAGCATCCCCATGCGCATCGGTTTCGGCACCAGCATGGCGATCTTTTTTGTTCTCCAGGAGTGGGCGATGTAGTGGTAGTATAGTAGCGGTTTTACTGAGAGGGTGCGGAGGAGAGCGGGAGGGGGAATGGGAGTAGACTCCGCAGAACCACCAGTACAGTAGTAGCAGCGCCGGCCGCAGCAGCAGTTTTGGTCTGCTAATCGTTGAGGCTGTCTCCGGAAGCTGCTCGCAAACATCGGTGATCGCTTGACGGCGGTTGATTTTGAAGATGATACACATTGTGAGCGATAACGATTGCAGGCCACGGCTTCCCGTGAATGTCAGGACTGCGGCAAAGTGGCTTTGCGGCTCTTTGGGCTTTGCCTCCCAACAGCACTGCAAAGATATCTAGTCACTCGTCTCACACTCGGCAGAGCCAAGTTAAAGACACCACGACGACAATTTCAAACCCAGTCTCCGACGTCGAAGGGTGTCAGGGATTGCTGGGGCCAGAGTGGGCTTTCCAATGGGGGTGAAGGCTCCCAGAACCGAACAACTTCTTCGCATCACATACAGATGAAAAGCTGCAAGAGAAAAGAAAACTGCCTGTGGCCGTGGAGCGTTGATGGTGACTTAAGTCTTCGGCTTTCGCATCTGTGGCTTAGCCGGATGTCCACAAAATTTCATACTATACATATGCATATACATATATATATATATATATATATATACATACATACATACATACATGCATATATTAGCATGACATGGGCGATCGAATTGCTGTACCACGCCCGGAAGTTTAGGAATCCACATTGCTGGAGTTCAACACCGGTCGCCAAACCTCCAAGAGATGCACCTCACAGTCAGGCACAACCCAAACAGCAAGGATTGAACACCCACAAAGGAACCAGCCCCTGCGTAGCTGCAGCTAAATACGCTTAATTGGAAGATCCTGCAACACATACTCCCGGGCTGTGGCACCGGTGGTTCTGCTTTCAGAAGCCGCATCTTTCCCGACTGGCATGGCCTCTGGGCCTTTGCGGCCGCCGCACTGAGCACCGGCATGCTTTTCACCTGGGGTCTTTTGGCTCACTATGGAAATTAAGCCGTTATAGCCGTCATCCCCACTGTAACGTTCACGTCTGGCTCTTGTCTCAAGCCCAATCTCGCAGACCGTGTTAGACCGAGTCAGACCCTATTGGGTTATGCCGCGTACCATTCTTGGCCTTGCCTTCCTTTCCAAAGGGATCTTGAATTCAAGATTGGTGTGAGTCCACCAACAAACATCGCCCCACCTAAAGACAACGGTCGTGGCATGGCGAAGACAAACCGCCGTCGATGTCTAAATGCCAGGCATTCACTGTCCAAACAATTCTTGCTTTGGGGGCACGTTTCGTCTCACGGGATCTTCAGAAGTGATAGTTCTGTATGTATGAAGCCTGCCCACCTGCGGCTCCATTTATTCATTCGCACTTTCTGGATTACATCCGTGGAACTGTTTCACCACACAATCTTGCACATGCAGAAGCGGCGCACACAACGTGCACACACACACACACACACACACACACACGTCTGCAGACCAAGGCTTGCAGCAGGTACTGCCATGGTGACACATACAGTGGGCTTTCGAAATTCTTAAACAACATGCAACTTCTTTTAAAGAAATGTGCATGCGAAGCTGCCGGTGCTGTCTCCATCCGCTCCTTCTTCGCTGAGCTGGACTCGGAAGCCTGAGACGTGCGAGCCAGCAACCGGCATGTGACCTGGGTCTATTTGGGCGGTTGGCTTGTGTGGCGAATCGAATACTTCGTAAGACTTCCATGCCAATTCAGTTGCGCACCCGGTTTCAGTTCACATCTGTGGAAAAAAAAGACGGTGTTTGAGGCATGTGGGCAACCTGGAAGCCCCAACACCATCCCAGCCCACAAGCCCAGCAGGGGACTTGACGAAAGCACTAGGGCACTAGGGCACGCGAGCTGAACATGGGTGGCCTCAGCGTTGCCGTTCTCTACCTGGGGGGCATCAGGGCAGGCTTGAAGTCAGTGAATGCTCGGATTGAGGTGCTTTTGGTCCCCCCCCCAGGTTGAGGGGCTCCAGAAACTTCTGACCCTAGAATCACGAAAATCCATTCAAGCTCTGAATTGGTTAGATGATTAAGGTGTACCCAGCCCTGAGCCTCAAGCGGTTCATTTTGGGTGAAGACACGGCCAAGTTGCAGCGTGATCCCCGTCGAAAGACAAGTCTTTGTGAATGATAACACCTTGGATGAGGGACTCTGGACGAGGAATATGGATACATGGTTCGTGGCACAGTTGGGCACCTGCAGCACCGACACAACATGTTCGTGGCAGCACAGCCTCAGCCCTGACATTGGGCTGTCTGAGTTCCAGCAGGGCCCATGAGGACTTTGAAAGGCTACGAAAATGCGCGAGCAGCGTTGCACATGTCATACGTTTAGACAGTTTGGGGTGAATAAGTAAAAGGCCAAGAGCCATGGTCCTAAAGTTCCGCTGTGACACAAGCCTCGCACATCAACACCCTCCAAACCTAAACACAACAGATGACTCAAACCTGCAACAACCCCATCCCGCAAGACAGCACCAAGGGCACCTTCCTTTGCCAGCTCTGTAGCTGCCCAGCCTTCGATGTCTGCTGCCCAGCCCTGCGTAGTCGCAGTGGTAGTAGTGGTAGTAGTGGTAGTAGTGGTAGTAGTGGTAGTAGTGGTAGTAGTCGTCGTAGAAGCAGTAGTAGTAGTAGTAGTCGTCGTCGTCGTGGTGGTGGTGGTGGTGGTGAGTAGGACTAGGGGTGGGAGTGGGAGTAGGAGTAGTAATTAGTACCAGCAGTAGCTGTCTTTGTAAATCGCCTCAAGAATGGATAACGACATGCGATTCGCAGAAAATCAGATGTAAGAAGCTTCCACAAGCCGCTTTTGCGATCTGCTTTTTGCGGCATTCGGCAATCTTTGCGATTAGTTGCACACCGCGTAGCGCTCAATGTGTTTATTGCCGCAACTTCTATATGCATACACGTATCTAGTTGTGTGTGTGTGTATAAATGTGTGTATAAATATATACACATATGTATAGTCTGGCTAGCCTTGGAGGGCTTGGTCTCTGCTCAGCAGCCAGAGACTTCTTGGTGCCCGCATGCTTGATTGCAAAAAAATCAAGATCTCACTATCTGGCTTCGTCAAAAGCATTGTAGGGGTTAGTTGGGTACAAGCAGAACTATCTGACATTATCAGTATCACTTCCTCATGTTCCCAAACCTCCTAGTGCAGTTGTGACTTCTGTCCTTCTTGTCCCCGAGGACAAGCCCGCGCTTCTCGCGCTCGCGCAGTGCGAGGCCGTGCCGGACTAAGCGGACCTGATCAAATGCACAAAACTGCAGGGCCAACAGTGCTTTACGTGACTACAGCCCTAGGATGCCTTACGTATGGTATAGAGTATAGGCTATAGTCATGCAAAGCCGCGAATCTAATGATCCGACCCACTCCAAACCTGCAAGGCCACTAGATTTACAAGACCGCTTGTGACAAAAAGCACGGCAGTCATGCTTCCTGTCATTTCGCGAAGACAAGGAGCGAGACACGAGAGCTTTCTGGCGCCGACCAGGTGGTGGTAATAGTCTGCCAGGGGTCTTGTCATGCCATGTTGAAACTACTGGCTGGAATCGTCAGTGCAGCCCAGGCCAGTTAACAAACTGACTCGGAACGGAGAATGAGATTTGTAGCATGCCACAAGCTTGGAAATGAACACGCTCTTATCTGAACATGCAGGTGGCTTGGATTCTGGATAACATGCCATGCTCACTACCCATAGGCCCCGCAGTAGTTCCTTTTTGGGACTACCTTATAGGATTCTCCAGATGAACCCCCAAAAGGAACCACTTTGGGGCCTTAGAGTAGGCACCAAAAGAACACTTGGAGCCCTTCAATCGCCCAGAGTGGCTCGCGGGCTCGGCGCGACATGCTCGCCTACGGTCCTTGACATCCTTGTCCGATGCACTCTCAAATATCTCCAAACTTACCAGGGCCCCTTAACCGTGAATCTAGTGCGAGGAGCTCTCATTGCGCTCCATCGATCTCCAGCCACAGGGGTCTTCCTGCTGGCGCAAACCATAGGACTGCAAGGGAGAAAAAATCAAAAGTGGAGGCCGGCTGACTGTTGGTGAATGTCAAGCACTCGCTACATGTGGTGAAGCACCCTCTCTGCGTGCTGACCCTGGCTGTTAACAATGCACACCTCGTGACAGCTGCTCCGAAACAACACCATCCTGGGACATTTTGTGAGGCTGGCGTCTCGCACGAGAACTGTGAAACGACGCATGCAAGTGGCACCTGCACCTGTGCCAGGATCTCGGTGCTGCTCCGTCTCGCTGCCTGATTGTGTATTAACCGTGCTGTTCGGGCATGTGGGGCAAACTCGAAGGCAAATTCTGCAGCACCTCTTCCAGCACGTGTCACCCTTGACACATGATTCTGCCCAACCTCCGCCTAGCACTGACATGCAAATACGATGACTACATCATATAGGGGTATATATATATATATATACATATGCGCTGTAGGTGGTGTGTGGTGCGCATTGTGGGCGTGATTGCGCAAGTGTGTATTAAGCATGTGTATGAAGATCGGTTGGTCGACAGGTAGTTAGGCGTTGTTCTGCAGATGCTCTTGCACAGTCCTTCTGATTGTTGGGGTCATATATGACTACTATCATGATTGTGGTACTGTAGAGGATGCTGGCAACATAACAAGAGCATTAATAATAACAACAACAAGAACAAGAAAAACTACTAAGCACAATAACAACAGCAAGAAGAATGAGCAAAAGAAGAATAATAAAGATAGCCAAGTACAATAGCGATATTAACCGTATTAATCATAGCAATATTACCTACAGTAACAGTAAAACAATAATAGTCATACTAACAATAGTAGTAAATTAATACGATACTAGCGATCCTTATACATAACAGCAACTAACAATGATAGTAAAACGACATAAGTTTGAAAATACTAAAGGATGGTAAGGCCAGTAGTAGTAATACAATTCTGATTCGCTATAATACGAGTGTAGCCCTTGTTGCTGTTCTACTATACACAGACAGTCCTAGGCCATGATGGCCTCATAGGAGCCGCCCGGCGGTGGCTGCGTGGCCAGGATGGCCTGCAGCTTCTGCGGAAGGCGCTGATAAATCTCTCTCTCTCTCTCTCTCGGACTCGGAGGTCTGTCAGCGCGTAGCTGTCCAGCATTTGACTAGACACCGAAATAACAATTACAGGGAAGAGACTCGAGCAATCCAATCGTGCGGAACTAGCTCCAGAATTAAGACTGTATTCTAACCCCCTACACTAAAGGATTCTGCGCGTAGCCGAGAATGCAACAATCAGCGTTGCAAATCGCTGCAACTATACTGCCGTCACTGCTCCAACTGCCCCCGGAAACTACCCAAACGACCCATACTACTCAGACCTCTTTCTGGGCCTCACCAATCACAAGGACTGCCCTCAGTTGTTGCTACGAATGCTCGAGCAATCTTTGGCCGTGTTTGCCGCTTGGAGTGTATCGCTCGCTTCCTGTTTTTGAATGCTTTATTGCTCAACCTGCTCTAATCCTTCTATGTCCAGATGCGACTCTCAATGTGCTACCCTTCGCAATGTAAGGCGAAATGCCAAGACTTCAGTCTTCGGCGTCTTCAGATGTAAACATGTTGTATGCGCAGCATGCCCAGCCTCCACTGCCGTTCTAAACAGAATATGTCGGACGACCACCAAAACAACTCAAGCAGTTGACCACCAAGTATCGGCGATAGATTTGCCTCCGGTGGCCGGTGGCCCGGAGGGCAGCTAGCTCCCTTCTCTTACAAATAGTTCTGTACGAGGTTTTGTCTTGTAAACAAACGGACTCAAGCTTTCGAGGCCAGCTTACACGATCTGCGGTTCGACCTGCTCGGACGATGCCCTATGCCAGCCGATGCCGCCCTGCCGCATTGTGTCTAGCAGGTTTAAGGTCTGCTTAGATGTCGCCACCTTGGATTGCTAGCATCACGAGGTTTACGACCGCGAATGTTTGACTACCTGGTACGAGTTCTGACTCGATGTGACCATACCGGCGTGAGCCTTTTTTGCATGGGCAGGTGCTCGTCCTGGGTGAACACCGCATCGAATGGGAGGCTCTTTGGCGCAGGAAGTGGCAAAATTCAGTGAAACACCCTTGAATAGAGCAGAACATATGACTGTCGAGCCTGGGGCTGACCAACTCTGCTTTGCATCCATCCCCATAGCAACGTAGCACGTGTCCTCAGGTGGACGGATACCGGACGTCGTCTTCGTGCAGGCGGTCTCGACCGAGACCTCGCGGTGGCTCTGGAGGCATCGATGCCTCCGCAGCCACAGCCATTGCAAAGACGACTTCTGGACCTGGGCAGGCCTCCTCTCTGGGCAGCGGCTCGCGCTGACAGTTGCCATTGCACTGGTCACTTAGCAAGGCCACGTCTTCCGCTTCGCAAACAAATTCCAATGCAGACACCTCAGCATGGATTCGACCTTTCCGTTGTCCTGGGGGATACAGCCCCAATTCCCGGAACATGCGGTAAAACGTCCATGCGGAAATGCACAAGGCACTCTGCAATGACACTGAAGCCAGCAACAAGCACTCCCACACACCCAGGAAGCCGAGGATACTGGGAGCACCTTCATCCAGCAATGCGTGTGCAGAAAGGCGCTGCCATCCACCACCCGGAACAATATCAATAACAACAGCACCCCAAGTGCACATCGAAGAAGTCAGTATCAGCGTGAGGAGCGAGCCCAGGCAGCGTCGATTCACACAAACACCGAGACTCTGCGACGCGAATACCGGGAGAGAACCAACGCAAGCGATGGAGTTGGAAGCTGATGTTAAGATCTGGGCTGTTAGCTCCAAGCCACCAGGACTGGGGAAGGTCCTTGCTGCCAGCAGTCTAAGTGCTTCCACGCAGAGCAAGCCGCAGACACAGCAGCGAGCCCGGAATAGTGGCACCCGTGCTCTCCCCGGAACATCCAACGCTTCCGGCGCTGGAAAGTCGGAAGCCAGAATCTTGCCACTGCCTGGCAAAGACGTCGGCCGCTGTTTCTCCTTGCTGCCGAGGAGACTCACTAATTAATTGTTCCAAAAAGAAATGTCCACGGTTTCCAAGAACACCGAGGCGCAGTGGCCGCTTGTTGGCCATCTCTTGCGGCACGTCGCCTCTCCTGCGCCTCAGTTCTGGTGAGGATTTATGTAGAAGTTGTGCCAGCTTCAAAATCTGCATTCGGAAGACTTCCACGAGTTCGACTAGCTGTAGCCGCAAAGGCCTTTAAAACCACATCCGCATCTTAAAGCCTATGCATCCCTCCCAAACACGTAGAAAGATAGGCACATCTGTCCAAGAAGCGACTTCCCCCAGCCTCCAGCCCCAGTCCGGATGTGGCCCCGGCTGCGGCGGTGGCGGAATGACCACCATGACACGGTGTTTAGGGTTGAAGGCAGGGGTTGCAATTGCGGTTGGTTGGGAGCTTTGGTTCAAAAGGAGCTGATCATGCGGCGCAAACAAAACGACGGACTAAACCATAACTAGACATTACACACACATATGCTTTATCGAAATTCGCCCACGAAGTTTGGCGAGCAGGCATCTTAGAGCATCTTCATGTCATGACCGTGAGGGTATCAGCTGGAGCCAGTTGGACTTGCGGAGAGCAAGAGATCCAGGCTACAGTTCGAGCATGTTTGCAGTTACGCGTGTTATTCAGTAGGCGTGTGACAAACCATGGTTTTGCTGGCCTAAATGCATCTGAAGCGGTGCGGCGCTTCGTGCGTATTATTACAGAATCAGATTGGAACTCTCCCAGCCTCAATTCGGTGAAGGTCATCCATGGCATATGTAGCCTCGGTTCGACTTCAAGCATTTCGGAAGCGAGTAGGCGCCACATACGGGCACTGAAGATGCTAGTACAGAAAGCGAAGTCGTGGGACTCGGCAGGTGCGCAAGTTGCTGAAGCTGTCATATGGGTAATCTTCGAGAAGATGGCGTCGTGTTATGCCATCATGGTGAATTCATCAATTGAGTCGAGGGCAAGGTCTTAGGACTTGGCGATGTGCTTCTTTGACTGCAAGGCGAGCGAGGGCTGCAGAGCTTACTCGGAGGCCGGAGCCCATGAGTGTGCCTCTAAACATCAGCCGAGCCACCTCCGTGCAGGACAGCGGCAAGTGCAGAGCGCGCTGGTTGCGCGAATGATGTGCGTGCCAGTCAATCCTTGAGAGAGTGCAGTTTTGAGGTTTTGGCTTTCGAGCCCTGTGCCCTATGAACCCGAAACCCGATTTACAGGCTTTGGAGTTCCAGTTCGAGGCGCGTCAGGTCCCTAGGGAGTAGAGAGTCTAGAAGCATTTGCCGAGGCCGTATGGAGGAGCCCCGAAGAAATCGCAGCCACTCAGAGTTCGGTACAGGATAGACTGACGCGCTTAAATGCTGAGCTGCCGCAAGGGATAGTCACCGCATGCCAGAAAGCACAACTTACACTTGCACACACAAGAGTTGCAAGTAGTGTATATTAGGATGTCCTTAAGGGGGGGTGGTCCAAGGGGGGTAGGTAACCTAGTAATCCCCATTATTCCCCAATACTCCCTAAGCTTCCCTAAGGTTCCCCAAAGCTCCCTAGTACCCTCCCCCCTTGAACCACCCCCCCTTAAGGATCCTATAATGTATAACTGCCGGCATGAAAACGAGCAAAACCCGGCGAAGCCACTGGGACTTGCTCGGCAAGTCCACCAGCAGCTCTGCAGGCCTCAAATCTCCAGAAGGTTCCGGGACGAGACTTCGTCAGGGGTGGACTTACGTCACGACAGGTCAATTTTGGGCGTGTCTCAGAGGATGCGAGCGAAGCGATGGGGTCACAGAGTCACAGCTGTGCCAACACCCCGTACCGCAGACAGCCCCCTCCACAACCAGAAGCCGCACGAATCCCCTTTTATACGCAGCTCGAGAAACCAGATCTCCAGAATCTGAAACCGACGGCGAATGAACCTTTCAAGCACCTCTGTTCCCTGTGCTGTAACAACATCGTCATTGGCCAGTTCTGTTGGGAGTTCGAAGGCGAAAGCCTACGCCGCTAACACTTTCTGATGCGATCCTGAGGCCTGCATCTAGGCATGGACCGATAAGTTCTCTGAAATTCCGCAAGTTTCGCTGGCGATTACACATGTTTTATGTGGATGGATGCAGGCACACCTATATACATATTGACAGACACATCAGCCCTGCAGATGTGCAGCGATAATATAATCAACTTTCTGCGATAAGTGTTCGCAAAGGCGTGAGAATTTAACAATTGCACATTCGTGTTTGAGTCGCAGTGGGTACGTGTCCTTGATGTCCCCTCAGCTCCTGGCACTCTTTCGAGCATCCGGGCCATGGCCAGACGACGCTCGCCAGTAGAATAGGCAAGCTGGATGTCGATCACCGCCTGACGGCCCATCCGCAGTTTTCTCCATGTTGTGCTGGCGGATGAAGGTTTGGGGGGGTTTGCTGCATGTATCCGAAGTCATGGACGTTGGAGCAAAAGCGGCATCATTCAAGCTGGATGCTTGTTGCCATCGCACTAGACCGCCAGGACTCCACGCGCGTGTCATAAGGCCTTGAACCCCGTGCCCCCCTTCCTTCCCCTCCCTCTTTTGAGCACTGACGGATTCCAGAAACATTTCCTGAACAAAATTAATGCATATCTGCTTTGCATATCATAATTGCAACCTGTATGTGTAAAGATATATATATATATACACATATGTATATATATATATACATATATATGTGTGTGTATGTATATGTATATGTATACGTACATACACAGTCATAAATTACATACATACATACATACATACATGCAAACATACATGCATACATACATGCATACATACATGCATACATACATATATACATGCATACACATTCACACACATACATACATACATGCATATATATATATAGATCATATATGTATACTAGAAGTCTTCAGAATAATGGAAGTGCGGATGCTTTGGAAAATTCGCAGCCGGTACATGTTTGTAGGTCAGCTTGTGCGAGAATAAACGAGATACCGGGGAGCTCAAGCAAGCTCATACAGAGTCTTCTTCTTTGCTAGGCTGATGTCTGTATTACGCTCAGGGCAGCAATAATCACAGGAGTAGCACCAAATACCAGAAACCGTATAGGCCATAGGGTTCTGCAGCATGCATTAGTATATTACTAAGAACTACACGACACCAACTGTATGATTTACGAACAGTTAGCACACACACACACACACATGCACACGCACGCACGGACTTTCTTTCGCCAGGGCTGTAGTGAGAGGGATTTCCCACACACGGGCTCTGCCTCTTTCTCTCTCTCCCTCCCTCCCTCCCCCTCCTCCTTTAAATCAATGCCTGCTAGGTATCTCCTCCCAACCTATCAAAGTCACGTAAGGCCTGCGGATAGATGTTGAGAGATATGGGTATCTCCTGCGCAGGCTGCAGGATGGCAAGTGGTCCCTACGGATGCCGGGAGCAAGCAGCGGTGTCCTGATGCATGAGGCTTTCAAAGTCTGCGTCTGCTCCCCACATCCTCGGCAGCTTGTGGACAAGTCTCAAATGGCTTGATCGTGCGTGAAAATACCTTGCAAACCCGCCGTTCTCCGACAAGCCTCATGCAAGTCATGGAACCACATCTATGGAAGGAACGCGTGGGTCCGGGATCTAAAGGGCCTGTGCAACTGCCGCCAGGGCTTGTCGGGTTTCTGCATGCCTGAGTATAGTGCAGACGTCCCAGCTTGTCGCCTCTCACCGAAACAATTCTTAACAAAATCGCATCAGCCCAGCCACAAAAATTCTGGACCAGTCCAAGCGGCACTTTGGTGATCCAAGGGCTCTGCATCAGTGGTCTAAACGCCTGGATGCCTCGTCAGGAGTGCTTGGAGAATGTCACATTGCCGATGCCCCTTGTCGGTGGCTGGCCCCGGTCACTTTCGACTGGCACAAGATAACACTGCCGGCAGCAATAGGTCAACAGAGCAAAGATCGAGCGCGCGGAGTGAGGTCAGCCATCAAATCACTACTGCTGCTTGTTTTGGAAGCTTTCGTCACAGAGTGGGCGCGTGAACAACGCTCGATGCACAGGAGTCTTGGATTTCCACCAAGATGCAGCAGTCTGTGCGCAGGTCGATCAGAAGCCCCAGCCTTGAAAAGGCACAAGCGTGGAGAGTTTGATTAATCACACCATGTACAGAGAGCCGTGTATGTATGTGGACCGGGTCGTTGAGTCTATCCACACAGGCATGCCTCGCTACCTGCTCATTTATCGTCATCTATCTGTCGATATCTTGCTTTCGTTGTTGCCGAAACTGTTTTCAGTTAAGACTGTTTTGAGTCTCTGTGTGGTGCCAACCCAGGCTATGCACCCCCCTACGCCTTTGCCTGTGCAGTGGGCTCGTGCAGCCCTGACCCTGTATTGACTGGCCGCTACTCCCTCGTCTTACTAAGGTTCCTTCATTGAGGCCGGGCTGCGGGAAGTACATGCAAGTACCCGACCACGGCTTCAATGTCTCGTCCAGCGCCTAGGAGGCCAGAAGTGTGGCTCGATGGTACGAGCCCAAAAGCCTTCAACTCTGGTACGGAGTTCATACCGAATGTATGTGCCAACAAAGATGAAAACTTACATACCCAGCCCCCAATCTTAAGACTTTAGAACGGGATGGAGCGGGTACGGTTGGTAATTTCAGGTCCGAGTGAGCTACAAGGGCTCATCTGTTAGGATCGCTCCATCCTGAGATTCCTCGGGACCAGCACCCCCCCCAACCCCACCAAAATATCTGCGAAGCACTTTCGCAGACTTTCCTGCAGTGTGGAGGCACGGTAAAGGATGGATGCTGTTATGCAGGTGTATGTTCGTGAGACCTGAGTCTTGTCCATCGGATCTGTAGCACTTTCCGCATCTCAGGCTGGCACAGATGTTTCCAGAATGGCAGCTGTGCTCAGCTCGCCACAGTACCTATATCAACGATGCAAAGATCATCAGCAACTTTGCAGCTCGACCAAACTGACCGCGAAGGGTGATGAGCAGTAGAGGCCCCACAAACCTGCTCCTAAACACTGAGCTTGAGCAAGTGCTGGTGCTGCTCATGCTACTGCATCACGCTGGCTTCCACCCCACCGACAAGGCACCCCAACATCTCGCCCTCGAAATCGGCGAGCATGAAGGCCTGACTGGACTCGCCTCAGATCTTCGAAGACGGCAAAAGGGCAAGTCACCCAAGATCCTTCTCCTCGGTGCTGTTCCCGAAAAGCCAAAAGTGAGCACGGAGCTGCATCAGTTGTGTCATGCGGCCCCCATGAGCCTTTTCGGCCCCTCGCCTAATCTTCCGGCTGTCTGGGGATCTGTGCGTGGGATTACGACATGGGAGGTAGCTGATCCGCTGGGATGCTAAAGGTGCATGCACAGCAACTCCCAGCATGGAGGCCGAAGCGACGATTTGCACACCACTTGTAAGCTTAAACCCTCTAGCTGCAATGATGCGGTATGACGCGGTGTAGGGCTGATTTTGCCCTCAGTCATTGGGCTGAAGCTGGTTGCCCATCCATCAAGAAACCTCCGCATACAAACTCAAGGAGCCGCTCCCTTCGCTTCATCCAAGCTGCAGCCCTGCACATAGGCTGTGAGAAGCCTCGCGATTTGCTTCACACGAGTCCGGCTCGCACGGGCCAAAGGTAGTGATGCAGTCGCAGCAGTATGGGCGCAGTCTACCCTCAGCCCAACACAACAGACAGAAATTTGTTTTGCCACAGGTCCCCTAAATCCAGAGAGCTTCTCTTCTCCTGAAGATGCGTCGGCTGTCGCTGTTAATAGAACAGATCTTCGCCACGCGGCTCCAACAGCGACTGGAGCTCCGAGGCGGAGGGCGGCCGCATGTTCTCCAGGAGGCCTGAAGTAAAGGGGATTATGCGGCTTCGGGCTGAAGAAGAAGACAAACCAGGCAGGCGAGAAAGGGGGGCACGCGGAAACGCGTCGCCCCACTCATGCAGAGAGGCTTCGAAGTCCTCAACCTTTCCATCTAGCCGGCCTCTTTCGGAGATAACCAAGAAAGGGCAGCCCACAGAACTGGTCTTCATGAATGGCCGCCTTGGGCTGGAGATCTTGGGGTAGCTGGGTCAAGGAGGCTAAGAAACCTCTCACTCTGAAAAGCTTGTCATGTCTGGCACTGCAAGATGAGCCCTGGTTCTACCAAATGAACCCACGTCTTCGCTGATTTCAAAGGCTTTGGAAAGCTAGCCTGAACAGCTGCATTTAATCGGACAGGTTGCAGCAGCCTTTGTTTAGCATGCATCTCTCTTTTCGGGATGCCTGACCAGCCGGGAGCTTCATGATGAGCCACTGACAGTTCTGCTAGAAAAGACGACAGGAGGTCGAACAAAATGAACCAATGCGACGACAGAGAGAAAGAGAGAGAGAGAGAGAGAGAGAGAGAGAGAGACGTGCACGTATAAGGAGAGATGCATCACATGAACATACAAACTACACAGTACCAAGTTCTGCATTCTGGGCCCGTGAGAGAATCCACACTGGGCCTGCTCGCGTCAGAAAGTGCTGAATGGATACGGCCGGATCCCGGCGGGAGGGAAACGCAAAGAAGTCGGTTGTCATAGCCGTGTCCTGCGTGCTGTGCAAGGAAGAACTACAGTGGCTGGCGGAACATCTTTAACAACGAACAACCAGTTTCGTGCTCAAGTCTGTCAGCCACAGACACAACACGCATGACGACCGCCTCAGACCAACTCGGAACCAAGAAGCCGAGTCCTCGACTCGCCGGCAGCTTATCGCGCTGGCTTTATGCCCCTGTTTCCTTGGCAGTGCGGCCGCTTGCCCTATACACGGGATCGTGGGCCGGGGGCATCTGACACGGCAGTCTACGGCTTTCACGCAAGAGTCGGAGCATCTCTGAAATCTCGGCCACAAAAAGCTCCATCCTCACGATTCAAACATAAGCACGGGAATGCGCTGAGCCCTGGAAATCCCGCCATTTCCCAGCCCTTCATCAACTGAGCCGGTGATGCCCTGAACTATGCCTACAGCCCAATGCTGAGGCTGTGTCCGACCATTAGGTCTGGACAGGCGCGTCTCATAGTACACCCGGTCCCCTCGCAGGCGAGAGCATGTGGAGGCAGAAAGCGAACAAGCAATTTCGAGCCGTCTTTGGCTTTTCCGGGCACTCTATTCTACAGCTCGGAAAAACTGACTGAAGGTTCCTGTCGAAGGCCTAATTGTCGGTTCTATAGGGACACGACGAGTTGGGATGGAGGCTGCCTTCGACCCTGCGGTCGCATAAATCGAGGCTTTTGTCGGAGCTTTCAGTCTTGAGTGCGCTAACCACGAACGCACTCTTGAATGACATCGCTCGTGAACTAGGTCAAAACATGCCCGACGGCCTGCTTGCAAGGATGTATCGCCTCGCAGCACAGAGCCGTGCACGAAAACATCTTCGCCCCCACCTTGGCTTCAACTCAGGACGGGCAGCTTGCGGCTTCTGCTTTCCAGTCTTGGTTGATGATCGTTTTGCTCTGGGACAGTGTTCCGACACTTCCTCATCAGTGCAGACGGCAGCACTTGGACTCCAAATTTCAGGCAGGCCGCCTTCGGGGGCAATGAAGCCAAATCCTCTGTCACTCCATTTGGTGACAAAGCCTGAGTTACGGCAACAAAGGAAAAAGACTGCTTGAAGGGCTTCACGTCCTCTGTGGCTTCGCGTGTAATCTGGATCCGGCATATTTCCGACCATATCATACAGAATCCTCGCAACATGGACCACCGATTCCTGCTGCCAAGAGTCCATTCGGCATTGCGCGGGCGAGGTAGCACTGCTAGGGTCAGCCAACTAACCCCCGATTTTCAAAAGTGGGCTGATTGGTTGTATGCTTGCTGAAGGCTTCGACGGAGAACCCGAAACCATGTGAGCTTGAGACTTACACGCTGGAAGTATCCTGGAGGTGATCATCAGTATGTCAGCTGCTGTCGGCTGCCTTGCTACAATGATGTCGATTCTGCCATTCCCAACCTGTTGAGCTATGGGACCTCTCTGCTGCATGCTCTGCGAGCTCTGCCAAGTCATGTGAGCCGAACGACCCTGTGTGAGCATGGAAGCTTTGGCCGATCAGGACAAGCTGCCCTCTCTATAACATTCCGTAGCTCTGAGGCCAGTGTAGCTAGACAGACAGGTCGTGACCAAGAATGCTAAGATATCTTGCCAGGCATGGAGGCTTTAAGCCCCCTACGCCTGGTTGAAGCCCTCTTCATCCTGCAGCTGGTGGAAGACATGAAGTCCAATTGGGATTTCACACCAGAGCTTTTGCTGTTAGATCACAGGAACTCCGCGACCACAAACGGCCCTTGGTGAGCCGCTCATGCAAGGAAGTGTCACGTGCTGACGCGAAAATGCTACACAAAAGCTCAGTTCGGCAGCTGCGAGAGGCTTGTAATCAAATTAAGCGAGAGGAGATACCAGGAATTAAATCTTGCGCATGCTGCAGTAGAGTCAGTAGTTGAGCAGTCTTCCCGAACATAAGGCTGTTCGTGCTTCATGATCTACCATGTAACTCCGATCGCTGATTCCTATCCACACGAGCTGTAGTCACATGCGTCAACCTGCAGCCTCAACCTCACTCCAGAAGATACTAATATTCAAATTAATACTCATACTAATACTACTCTTACTAATACTAATACTATTACTAATACTAGAACTATTACTAATATTAGGGTTCGTACAGCTCGGTCCTCCACTGCTTTGATGCCGGCCTGGCGGGAAGCTTGGGCAGCTACTAGTTGCAACAACTTTCGGCAGCGGATCTCCCAGTCCATCTTATGTATTACCGTGCTTTGCTTCAAGTCGGCCGACTTGATTGACTCTGAGAAGGTGTCGATGTATATGTATATGTAAAAGTATATTACATATATATACACACATATATATATATATGTATATCATTCGTATATACGTATACGGACATGCAAACACATACATACACACTCACATATGTACATACGAAAGACACACGTGCACATTGCATGCATAATTACATACCTACTACATAACCCTGCATACATACATACATCTGCACATGCATGCATCCATGCAGTACACACTTAACTCGAATAGCAAGCGAAGCATGTGCACCTCACATTCACATCCTTGCGTCCATCCATGCATGGATGCGCAAGCACAAAGTTGTTTTTCGCTGCGTGTACATTGCCCAAGTCGTGCTACATTGTGATACATCACAATACATTTCAGTATATGATCACACTGCTACACGCTACGCTGCATTACATTACCTTTCAACATATTAAAGTGCTCTGCAATACATAGTCTTGCATTACATTGCATTGCATGACATGATATTGAGTGACACACCTCCCCTTTACCTTACATGATGTTACAGTTATGGTAATTACATTACACTACAGTACATAATTACACTATGTTAAGTTACATTACACCACACTACACTACGCTTCACTAGATTGTAGTGCGGCAGTGTAATGTAACTTAACATAATGTAATTATGTATTGCAGTGTAATGTAATTACCACAACTGTCTAGATTGCGTTATGCTAGAATGCAGGACAATGCATGTACATACGTGGCGGCATTTGTTGCTTGCGTGTGAGGTTCAGGTGTGAGTTTGGGCGGGTGATTGGGTGCATGGGTGGGTGGGTGGGTGGGTGAGTGTGCTCTTCGTTGATGCGCCTGTGCATACTTACATGCAGATGTGCATCCATGCCTGCATTAATGCATTAATTCACTTCTCTGCTTATGCTTCTTCACTGCACTCTCGTGCTGAATTTTCGGGCCTGTTTAATACACGGCACTGCAGATGTTCATGCATGGCATCGGGCTTAGATCAGGTGCCCTGGGTGCTTGGAACAAACCAGCCCCGTCCGAGTCTGAGGTCCAGACCATGCTGTAAAGGGCCGAGCTGGAGTCTTTGCGGGCAACTGGGCAGGGATACAGACGAGCTGAAAGCAGTAAGCAAGCCTCGAAAGGAAGTCCATGCACAAGCGCTCCCGGCAAGCTGTCCAACATTTCAGATCCTATGCGAAATGCAGAAAGCATTCGGGCTTGAAACACTTTTTCTTTGCATACAGCCCGAATTTCGCACAATATCGAATGAAGAACATCAGAACACTCAGGCCTGCATGCTCTGACTCCCCTCCCCGGCTCCGTGGAATACTCAGACTTCGACTTCCTCAGGCCCCTCTCACCCGAGGGGCCCCGCTGGACAACGGGAGTGAAGCCAAAGCGAACAAATGGCTGCGAACATCGAATTCTAGAGATCTTCGATGACCTGCGTTTCCACGGCGCCGGACTACCAAAGCAAGAGATCATAAAGCATCGAGCTCGTAAAAGAGTTAAGCTGCATGTTTGCTCCAGAAGAACCTCCGTCTCAGAAACACGAACGTAACCAGCTTTGGCCACAAGCTGTAAGAGAGGGCAGGTAGGCTAGATTAGAACTACTATGGTAATCATTCAGGGACACATGATTGGCATCATGTTGAGGAAAGGAATGAGCCCTGGAGCAACCTTTTTCCGACCAGGCAGCAAAACGACGTCACAGCATAAGTGTGCTTCCTGGGGCGTGCAACGAACCGCCTTCCAGCAATCTCAAAACTCTACAGGATGCAGGGCTTGGCAAAGGAAGGCTGACTGAGCCTGTGTTGGTATTTGGGAAAGATCCCCGGGACTGGAGCTGGAGTCGCTGGAGATGGTGAGTTACAACTTGCTTGCTCACTTCCAACCTCACACTTCAGAACCGTCATCTTCCTGCTGATTGGCTTCGTCATGATGCGTGCTAGTGGAAATGTGAAGCTCGAGGTAAGGCAGGCTTGCGGTCCAGCATGGTGTTGGCTGTCCCTCACCTTCTTCGTCGGTTGTGTGGTGTGAGGCAGGGAATGGCAGGAAACGGAGGAAACCGCATGTTGCCGACGCTTTGGCTGGCACTTCTCGAACATGCATGCTCACGGCTCAAGCGGAGTCGGAAAGCCGGGGCCCTTCATTTTACCTGCCGTGGGGTCGAGGCCGCATCGACAAGCTGTAAAGTATCGCACGGACTCTGCGTCTCCTAAAGCCAAGATCGCCCTGCAGCTGGGGCAGCACCGCGTGCAGAAGGCCTCTGGCTGTGGTCCACGGCTGCACGGTCTGGAGGCCTGGACGTAACCAGCACAGAACGCGGAAGGCGGGGGGGGGGGGGGCGGAGAAAGAGTCCTGCAGTAGCTGACTCTACTACCTATCGGATTTAACATCGAAAGGTTCCATCCTGATCGCTTCATACACTGCTACCATGCAGAAGGATGCAGGACGGCTGTGCGGTGGGAAAGCCAAGAAGTGCAATGATCTGCCACGCCCCGTGGAGCCCTGACTTCAGACCAGTCGTCTACATGACTTGCGCAGCATCATAAGGAAGACCTGAACGATGAACAACAACCTCATGCTTGCTGCCGCCCCTGCCAATCCGACTCCTATTTTACATCAGAGCGGCATCTACGAATGAAGCAACGCTGCACATCTCTGGCAGCGGACACTGGAAGCTACTCTGGGCTGAGGAAAGCGGCCGTGAGCTGCTGGGCCTGTGCTTTGGGGCTATTCCGGCCACCTGCCTCGTAAAGCCCATCTACTGGTCTACAAGTACTGCGATTATCACATAGTTTCTGCGGGCGTCTACGCCTGCGCCGTTCCACCCACGAACGTGAATACACGTCTTTGGCTCGTGGGCGGATCTGCAGCGCTGTACGGCTGTCAGGAGGGTCCACCACCACCGACAGATTACAGCCAGTGGGATTCGGGACATTTAAGCTGCAGGATCAAAAGCTCAGGGGTTCGGGAGCTGAAACTGCTATCCACAAGAGACAGTAGATTGCACGATTGGTATCCTGAGCTACCCGAGCATGCCAGCCTGCTTTACGAAGCTGGCACTGCGGGCTCGTCATGGAAAATACTTCCGGTGGCTATGGAAAACCTTGTGATGGGCAAGCAGCCTTTGCAACTTATCTGTGATGTACAAGTTCTGTGCGGTGTAAGGCATGCGTTCTTGAGGCTTCTACAAGTGCGTGATGGGGTGGGGCTCCGAGAGCAGTTGTACACTTGAGGAGTAAGATATATAGAACCCTTAATGGGAGCTTCCGAAAATAGGGGACCCTAATATAGTAGCCCAAATAATAGGACCCTCATTATAAGGACCCCAAAATAAGGTAACTGTGCAGCAGGCCGACCGGGTCCTCGCGGTTTTGGGCTCTGCGAAGCGGCAGGTATTTCTAGGACTTCTTCTTCATGCCGGTGCGCTTCATGAACTCGAGGAAGAGCGGGTATGGACTTCCTCGCTGGGACTGATTGATCAGAAGCAAGCTTCCCGTTGCTGGTGGCCCATGATGGCAGTTCATTTCCTTAAGAGCTGCATCGAGAAGAGCGACGAAACGCCTGAAGACCCTCTGGTCAAGAAAACGTTCTACGAAACTGCAATACAAGCCAAAACCAGCTCATGCGGCTGAAACCGTAAGGACATGCTTGGTGCGGCGAAAACTGACGCCATGCATGAAAGAACAGAGCTGCAGTCTTCTCGAGTGCATCATGCACCTGAATCAGTGTGCTGCCGAAGTGTTGGCATGAGTGTGCGAGCCGGCTAATCATGCCTCACGCACAGGAAAACGTCATGCCTGCAAGCTCGCGGCAAGCCTCACGATTTGCAGCCCTGAAGCACCGCAAACGTGCCTACCCTACGGTCAGTCCCACCGGTTGCTGTGAAGGCTCTTGAACGGAGCAGGGCTAGCACAAACTCGATTTGGACGTAGTAGCACCGCATCAGGAAAACATCATCGATCTGCTTGTCGAAGCGGTCCTCCCATTTTTCGCAATGCAATTTGTATTGCTACTTCTTGTTGCCTTTTCTCTGCGACCTTTGGGAAGATCTGCTTTTCAACGTAGCTGCTCCCAGCAGCCCGAAAGATGCCCAATTTTGCCAAAGAGCAGGGCAGACGATACTGTCCTAACAACATTTCCTACTGTAGCTATCCAAGAAGAAGCGTAGAGTCCCGAATGCCTGTAGTCGCTCCTACCTTGCTGCTTGCCTTGCCCAGTTTCTAGTTGCAAAGCTGGATTGAAAATGGCAAACCTGCTCTTCGCGCTTTCCAAAAGAGCGCTGAAAGGGTCTTCTGAACACGAAGCAAGCACTGGCAGAAATGGCAATACCGGGTTCCGGATCAAACCCCGGCGGAGACGCAGAAAATTATGTAGCTGGGCCGAAACACATAGGTTCGCTACCTATTTCACCCACGATGTCTTGGAGAAAGTCCTTGATGCCTTTCCATTGTTCTCTCGTCGCCAACCTCTGGAAGCTTGGAGGAGCAGCAACGACAGAAAAGACAGACTTCTTTCTGACCACGAGCACGTACGCATCCCTGTTTTTTGAAGTCGTGCATATCCGCATGTGCAGCTGCATGATTGCACCCCCGAGCTTTTACACGTGAAAGTGCTGCCTGCGATCCCAGGAAGCCGCAAACTGACCGCCCGTAGTACTTGGGAGCGACGGGACGTGTTGTTGGCTTGTCGGTATTGAAGCGAGTGTGTCAAGGTCTCGCACTGGGAAGGTTGCCGAACACAACACCCGAAACAGACGCTCGCTCTGTGACCAGCCAGGCGAAGACTGTTACGACGGTCTAACAAGTGAGAACACCGATTCCCAAACATCTCGGCCAGCTTAAACCCAGTAGAATCTCTGCAGTGTGAGATCACCTTGCCTCGTGCACCACTGCACGTTCGCGCATACCCCCGGCAGGGAGTAGGCCTGTTTGTTCATGAGCAATCATATGCAACCATGACCCCTGTTCCGAAACACTGGCACCGCTTCAGGGCCATTTCATGCTCAAGCATCGAGCACCGATCAAGTCCGTTGGTTATTGCTTGCCTGAGACAGCTTGTAGTCCATGTAGAGGAGGTCTGGGTCCAGGTTTACGCCTGTTACCTCCTTGTACTCGTTGGCGAAGCACTTCACCCTTGCAGGCAGGTGGAAAATAAATGATGTTGAGCGCGAGTGCCGTCTATTTACCAAATTCAACTTCCGACACTTCATGAACCATGAGCAGTTCCCAGGCACAGTTTTTGCTCGTGCTCGTCCATGAAGTCGGGTTCCGCGCCGAGCCAGCTGCCGGCGAGGATGGTCGGGATGGGCATCCCCACCTGCCAGCTTTCTGGGGCATTAAGATGTCTTTTCGTTAAGTAACCATTCCACAAGATGTGATGCGAGCTCACAAAGCTCCACTGAAGTAGGTAGCCACCAAGAGTTCATTCCGTCCGCATCAGAACCAAGTCCAAACACACAAAACCTTTCAAGCGAAGGTTGAACACGCATTGCGAAACAAAGCATGACTTGCAGTGTTCGCCCGCCATCGCGCCACCCCAATCCTCGGACAGGGATGCATTTCGAGCTATGAAACCAGATGCATTTAAAGTTTTGCCCCAAATGTATGGTCGAGGGGCCACTGCTCCGTGGCGTCTCGAGCACTTGCTGTTCCTTTACAACTTTACACCTCTCCCATCACGACTTAAACCTGGAAAGGCGCTTTTCAACAGACAGTAAGTTACGTACCCGCCATGTGCAACTGGCCACAAACACTGAAGCACTTCAGCGCATCCTGGGCACCCTTCAGGCCATCGCGGCGCATTTGCAATGTGAGCTCACCCGGAGCCGAGCTTGCAGATGGCTGTCTATACACTATATACTCTCGACGTAAACCACACACCAACACTGAGGCACTCAAGTTCGCGAATGTTGACATCTATCAAAACCAAATGGTGGTTGGAACGATTGCAGGCACACCATACTTGTAGAGCCACCAACTGACGCAAAGCAGTGTGGCAATCGCGACTGAGACTCTATGAGGCCACACTCCATGATGCCGTTGCCATCTCTCCAGAAAATGGCATTGTCGATCTGCGCGTTGGGATGGGCCAGAGTGTAGTACTCTGGGATCATCTGCCTAAGCCATGCTAGCAGCACCAAGCTCTCGCAGCAAAAAACTACAAAAGTCTCATCCGCAGATAGCCTTCATCGCCAGCTAGCTGAACTTACCCATGTCTAACACCGATGATCCTGACACCCAACCTTCGACGGGCTCGAAAACAATCTGAATGTGAATGTTCCGAGCCGGAGCGTAGCAAAGCAAAGGGGACCGGACCGAGGGTGAAGCGAGGAGCCAGGCTCTCGGCTGTTTTGGCATTTACTTAGCAATCCGAGTTGCATGTAAAAAGCGATCTCCTGCGAGTGTTTGGCAATCTCTTTTGCCTGGCACCAGCCAAAGGATGAAGGGTTGGGTGCAGCAGTGCCTACCGGTTCCTGGAACCCTAAATGGGAGCTTCCGAAAATAGGGGACCCTAATATAGTAACCTAAATACTAGGACCCTTATTAGACACAGCTGCTCTTGAGCTGCTCTTGGCGCCTCATTGAGAGCCCGCTTCAAGGTGGCTTCCTCTACCAGCTTCTTCGGGAAGCAGTGCACCGCAACGTTCCTCCGGGATGCAATGCTCCGTGCTGCAGGCAATGCAGAACTTTTTGGCATTGGGTTTGCGATTATCTACCTGCTCAGCTGCTTCACTTCCTTCTTCTTCCTCCTCATCGGAAACCGATAAACAAGGAAGACCCCATTCGGTCATATCCTTGCTTACATTTAATGCTGTCCCTACTACTCCCACTTTCTGCAACCGGTGAGCTCGAGTTTTCACCATGAAAATATACCAAGATCGTTTTGCTAATGCTGTTTGTACGCCGTTCTCCTGCAACTATCATCGCTCCGTTCCGCAGCTCTTTTTACTACCGGGCTTAAGGACGAGCCTAAACACGGGAGCCCTGCCTGATGAAAGACTCAGCCATGGCTAAGAAGGACTCCGCAGCCGCTGGCGCCAGTCCCAAACCTGGTCCCGACTTACGGGTTCAGAAAACTCGGACCAGGCGAGGCTAGCGAAGGGTCCTCTGCAGGCGTCACCGCGCTCCTTTGCTCTTTTTGTTCTTAGGGTCTCCGCCAAACTCGTTGCCTAGAACGAGCCGCGAGGTGCAGGCGCGGCAAATTAACAGCACACCAAGATTGCAATTGAAAGCTCTCTCGCAATGTGCATCTAGCCATCAAGCTTGGTTCTGCTGGACCTTACGTTGGATCAGGTCCACCTGTACAGAGGGGGGAATCCGAGATCCTGTCACTCAGGCCATCTTTACAAAGGCCATGAGATTCCCTGGCATCCCGGATACTTTGCGGACTGCAATAACTAAATGGCGAGGTCGCAAAATGCGAAGAAGGCAAGGTCTCATCCGGTCTCAGGTGGCAAGAAGCAGTTTGCGGGGCCGTAATCTGTGAAGTGTCCGGGGTTGACAGACCTTGACCTCGATCTCGCACTTTCTGAACAAACTCAGCTCTACTGTTTTGACCCTGTTCCACACAAACGCCTCCGGTGATTTTTCACACGATCTCGCAACTTGGCCGTGACCGACCGCAGCCCTGGGTATGCAGCCCTGTGCTCGAGGACGAGGTCGCCGAGCAGGCCGTCGATTGCAGGCGTGCTTGTCTGTGGAAAGCTGCAGCCGAGCTCGTGGACTGAGAGTTCTCATGCTTCTCATGCAGCCTCCAGACTCCAGTCTCACAGGAATTGAATCTCAATGTGTCGTCGTCTTTTTGGCAGTGGAAGTTGAGGAATCTCAGGCGTGAATAGGAGCAGACATTGCAGCGGCCTGGTTGCAGCCCTGGCCGCCCACGAAGCGGGCACAGACCAGGACTGGGTCCAGCACAAAGACGTCACCTACCAAGGTGTAAAGGAGAGATGTGCTCAAGACAGTCGCTGCCACCACCGGGTACCATGAGTTGCAGGTCCAGTCCTGCTTTCGTGCCTGAGCGTGGCTCTTCTGCGCCGGAAGCAATCGCAGCAGGAAGAGCGGCAAAATGCAGAAGCCGTATGTCAGGATGTAAGATAAGCCCACGATCCAGCGGAACGAGGGCGCATCCTCCACGAAATTGCTTCGCTCCGCAAGCGCTGGCTGGAACAACCCAAAGAGCTGGTTCCCTAGGAGCAAGCCCATCGGATTTGCAACGTTGCTAATAGTCACGAAGAGCCCAGCCAGCACACCACAGTTAGCACTGTCGGCCAGCTCGTTTACAATGAAGCTGCAGACAAGAACAGCCATGGCCTCGGGCACGGCGCTGACGATAGACTCACCAAGGTAGAAGTACTGGTCCCGCACCACACCAAAGATGGTCAGAAACGTCGGCAGGGCATCCAAAGTTGTGCCAGTGACTGTGGCGACCACCATGATCTTTCGCCAGCTGACATTCAGCATGTATTTCTGCAAAAGCCAGCTGCCAAGCAAGGACGCAAAGACACCAAGCAAGGAGCACAATTGCATTTGCAAGCTCTTCACACCGGCCCACTCCATCATGACCCAGAAACTCGCAGTGGTGAAGACTTTCGCCACAACTCCCCTCACGAAGAAGAAGAGAGCAACGGCAGCCACAGCCTTGCTCTCAAAGAGGTTCCAGGCAAGCTTGCAATACTTCCGCATCGAGACATCTCCCTCGGCAGGTCCCTCGTGAACGTGGCGAATGCAGGATAAGCCCGCAATCATGGACACCACGGCGAACACGAGCACATACTGGCTGAAGCCGAGCTGGTAGCGTTGATCCCATGTGCCGTTGAACAACCGGCCGTTGAAGCCGAAACCTGCCACCAGCAGGGACGAGAAAGTTCCGACCAATCCGACCATCTCAAGCATCGTCTGCGTTCGACCTCGGCTCTCCGCCTCTTCAGCCTTGGCATACTCGACCATCAGCCCACGCCCTGCAGATCCACTCACCAAGAGGCCGACATTCGCGCAGAAGAGACAGATCATCAAGGGCACGTAGTACTGGTCAGCATCTGGATTGCAAGGCTCGCGGTCATGAAGATAGTTGCCATCCGGCCCCACACAGAAGTAAGGTTCAGGAAGCCCCATGCAAGCCATAGCCGAGTAGGCAGTTGTGGTTATGAGCCATCCCAACACCATGTAGGGCCTGCGGCGGTATCCGAAGATCGGGCGAGAGTCCGACACGATCCCCATGAGGACTGAGAAGACGTTCGGAAGCGAGGACATGTTCTGCAGACCTCGGATGATGTCGCTAGAGACGTTGAGATAGCCCGCAACCACTCCCACGAGGAAGGCATTGAAGCCTCCAGATACGAAGCCCAAACACCAGCAATGAAGAATGATGCCCCAATTCCCGCGATCATGGAAATCGAAGGTAAAGGGGGTGACACTGTCGGCCTTCAGTGCACCTTTCTCCATGAAGTCCACGACGATACTGGACGAGTCCTGGCCTTTCACCGTCTTGACACGCTCGTCGATGCGTGCGGTGTCCGTCGCCATCGCTGGTAACTAGGCAGGCACACTCTACTGGAACCTGAGCCGCTGCCATTTGTGCTGTTGAGGGGGGAGGGGGAAGGGGAGGAGACTAACACTACTAGAATCAAGATGCTCATGAAATTGGCCATTCAGCTGCCGTCGTCTACTCATGTGTTCGTGCCAGTGGCTAGCTGCAAGTAAAGCAACAACGGCATTACCTGCCGCCAGAACACTGGCCACAACGGGCGCCATCTTCGGGTCAGCCAGACCTGGGGAGGAGGGAGCAGCTCGCCTTGTGGCTCACTCTAGCACCCTTTTGATGCACGATTAGATTACGAGTGAGTCAAAGATGTCAGCGAGATCTGGATGTTTACACAGACCTTACACCTCAAGCAAGAAGTGCATACAGAAAAACTTACAAAACTTCCGCAGCCCTTTCTGCGCCAAGACTCACTTGACATAGAAGGCATCCCTTGCTTTTTGATTCAGTGGCCGCACACGGGCGAAAAGCTCCTCGGCAACCCAAGGTTTGCAAAGCTGGAGGGCATGCTTGCAAGATGAGCAGATCGGCCTTTGCGAGCGAAGACTGAAGCGGTCTGAAAACTTGGCTCTTTAAAGTCACGGAGTTCTTTGGATATGCCGTGCGACTCTGGTGCGAAAGGCTTTCGTCTGAGTTGATGCGCAACCCATGAAGCCCAACTATGCACGACCTAGCCTGGAAAATTGGGGAAGGAGGCACCTCCCCTCAGACTGCAGGAAATCATAGCCATGTCGCATGCATAGTCTTGAGCGCCTCTGGCTGGGCGAAACACTCCGCAACTTGACTGGTAGTCTGGTTGGTGTGGTAGAACCTGGCAGTGATTTGTCAATTCAATAAAGCAGTACTTCGTCAGTGGGCACATCTACTAGAGCCACATGCACTGCGGGTCTCTGGCTTGCATCTCACTTTGGACCCTCGTATCCTTTACTTCGGACCATGAGAGATATACGTGCGGTGCCAGCCTACAGCTATATCACGTGATGATACGCGCTGGCTGCTGCTCCACGAAAACTCAGCACACCCTTGAAGCGAAGCGTGTTATACTCTGCTATGGACATTGACTTCAACACAGCACGCCATGAACAATGCATACTGGCGCACAGTCGCTGCGACTCATCCCAGTCCCTACACGCTATCACCAGTGCATACCAAGACCAAACTTGAACAAAGGAGCCAGCCAAAGAATCGCGCCAAAGCCCGGCTGTGGGCATAGTACATCTCACATGCATCCTGTGAACCGGATTTGGCTCTTGGGTAGGTTGTTTTGGTTTCAATCTCGCTAGTAATGTCTATAACGGCTAGGTGACTATGAGTGAGACATCCGCAGTTGCACTAACGCCAATATTGTCAACTCTCCGTTGCGTTGCGTGGTGGTCCTTCAGCATCCAGTCCCGGTACTTTCCTGCTGGGGGGAGAATTTCGCCCGGACCGTAGGACTTCTTCGAGTCACTGCCGTACGGTATTCTCCTTGCAGGCACTCTGTATTTTTGGCGCCTTTTTTGGGGGGATGGGCTTGACGTGTGCATGGCGAATCGAGGACACGAGGGGGAAATGTCGACAGCTGGACATGCAAATCAGGTGCCACTGTACAGACATATATACATACAAACCCATCGAAGAGCCCGACTTGGCGAGCTTTTTGCAACAAACCTTCAGACTTAGTTGGCAACATTGCCGCTGGCTCAAGAGGTGAGGAATAATCACTGCCCAAAAATCGGTACCCCGCAAGCTTCCAGTTCATGCCAGGGCGCTCCATGACCCAGATAAAATTCCTTACAGGGAGATCTTAACATAAAGCATCATGCATTATATATACATAATACATCTAAAAATAACAACATAACAAAAAGATACAATATACATATGTATATATATGTAATACTGATAATTACTATTACTATTATGGGTATTTACTGATTTATTTATTTAATTTGCAAGTCCGCAACTTGCAGAAACCACACGTGGACCCTGGCAACTGGGAATCTGCAGGCGAGGATGGTTCGGGTCGGCAGGGCAGCTCAGGTGTTGCAGCGTGCCGAGCAACAAGACAGAATTAACTATATGTGTATATATATTATCTTTTTTATTTTTAGATGTGTGATATTTTAATACGGCAGTAAAGACCACATCAAAGTCAAATACGTAGTAATACCCTAAAACAACCCTGGAGCCCAAACATACCAAGAGAGCAAGTCTAAAACCACACTTCAAACAAAGCTTTGCAGCGAGGCATCGTTGTGCGGCGGTTCATGTCCGCGAAGAAGATACGAGGAGTCTTAACGGGCAGCTTGCCGGAAAGCATGTTGTAAAACATCGTCTCAGCCCAGTCGCCGTTGATAGTAACCTGGCAAAGAGCTGTGCAAAACTTCTTCAGCAGTACCCGTCGCCAGGCCCGAAAACAGTTGTCGCGCCACTGCCCTGAAAGAAACATTGCTGCCCGAACTGAGTGATAGCACCGAGATCTTGAATCGCTCGTTCTTGCCGGTGAACTCATGCGGCATCTTGACAAACATCTCCTGAGAATGGTGCTGCTATTGCCGTGCCTCTTGCTACTTGTGCTGCGACCATAACTACGATGACGATCGAGGACAGAAAGTGATTTAGTAGCAGTCATCTCATGCTTGCTAATACTATTGCAACTGGCGCTGCCGCACCTACTACTACTACTACTACTACTACTCCTCCTTTTCCTCCTGCTGCCGCCACCACTACACCACTAGCACGACCATCACGACCACTACGAACGCAACCACCGCGACCACTACCACTATCACTGACTTTCACTACTAAACCACATTTTTTATTACTACTGCTACTACTACTTCTACGACTACCACTGCTGCTACTACTACTACTGCTGCTACTACTACTACTACTACTACGACTACGACGACGACTACTACTACTACTACTACTACTACTACTACTACTACTACTACTACTTGTACTGCTAGTACTACCACATCTACCACCACCACCACCACGACTACTACAACTACTACAACAAGAAAAAGAGCAAGAAGGAGACGATGAAAGTCTTACTGTCAAGAAGCATAACCTTACACCACCACCAACAATTGAAGACACAAGTACAACTACTCCGACTATTACGGCTCCAACAACAACAACAACAAGGTACATTCGCGCGGATCTGGCAAACTACCCCAAGGCCTTATAGTTACAAGATCGAGAATTCAGAATATTCAGACTATTTCAGCATCTAGACTTCCTGATCGCCGAGTCCTTTGTGTTCCTCCTATTTCAGATCTGCACTGACCGTCAAAACTGAGCACGATCAACAGATACCTGCAAGCTTTCGGCAGCAACTTCTGGTAGGCACTGACCTGCCCCGACTGCACCCTTAACGCTCGGTACAGAATGGTACAGATCAATCTCTGCCGAAGAGCTTTGCCAGGCTCGTCGCCCACCGGCTCACGACTGGAGACAGGGAAGAACCGTTCGAACAGAAGTGTGGCTCACGACTTGACGTCTGTGATAACGACACCTGTGAGGATTCGCTACAGCAGAGACCACCATATCCCCGCCGCTACCAAAGGCCCCCGGCTCGAACCCCCTGTCAAGCGGGTGAGTCTCAAGATATCCTCATGCAGGGCTCAAGTCTGGCTTCAAGCAGCATTCATGGATACATCTGGGACTCTCACAACTCGAGCGGGTTGGGACATTATGCGGACGTACATCATTCGTACTTAAGTCGAATTTTTGCGCTTCCCAAGCCCAACCTCACACAAACTTGGACAAAGAAGACTAGCAGTGTGCGAGTGTGCTGAGCTGCCCAAAGAGCAACACCTCACCCAGCAACAACCACGCTGAAGACGTGTGATACGGATCGAGCCTGTAGTCCACGGACAGCAGTATCTTGATCCCGGCACCACCCCAGCTTGCTTCCTCGCAGAGCACTGGCACATCCAGGCGACATTGCAAGCTTGAGACTCATGGACTGCTCATTGAGGATCATCGCTGTTTCGCCGTCTTGTTCACCAATAGTTATGAAGTCATCTGCGTTCCCAGCCATGACACCGTGGATTCTGTCGACTCCGTCGTCTTGGCAGCTTTGATGTCAAAGTCCGTGAACTTCACCTCTGAGCGGACATGAGCCCCCAACGATGCTGCTGGCCGAATTTTGGCACAGCAGGGCCAGTCACTACGTTTGGGGATGCTTTGCAGGGGAACTCCGAGCAGAGTCATCGCCGATGCTGAGTTGATCCGATCTCCGCGTTGACTCAAATCAGACTCCCTTGACTGCCACTCTCCAGAGGTTTGCAGTCGAGATGCGATCCTGTTGTCGGTCGGCAGGGTGCCTGCCTTGTGCATGGCCTTCGTCAGCCAGTCCTGAGGACGGGTGCTCAGCACTGGCTGACATTAGCCTTGCTTCGAACATATTCGAACCCTGTCGTCTCGATGTAACCTCGATCTGAGCTTCTGTTAGCTTCTGAGGTAGGAAAGTTCAACGACGTTCAACGTCTGAGCCCGCCTGATATGGTACCCACGAGTCACGAGCCCGAATGCACCGCTTCGCACACGATTAGCACTTCAGGACCGTGCTATGCCACGCCTTCTGTGGAGCCCCCACCCGTGCAGTTGCGCGCATTCCAGGCCAGCAAGCGCTTGCGCTTTCTTTGCGATTGCGCGGCCATCGGGGTCATCTTCCTATATAGCACGTTTTAACGAGAACTCTGCTACTATCAATCCGAAGGCTTGGATTGCAATCCGGCAGGCGGAAAGCGGAATTTCCTGTCAAGAGGCTGGCCCCATTTCCAGAAACTGGTCCGCCGAGATTGGAAAGTTCCTCGGCTTCTGACCGCGAATTCTGCGTGTCGGGCTTTGGACCTTACCATCTTGCGGAATTTTGCACAGGCTGAGTAAGTAGAACCCCACTGTCTCTTGTGAAGCATCCAGCAGGCAAACATGCTGCTGGCTCCCTGGTGATTCTGGGAAAACAGCATCTCAGCATGAAGTGGCAGCAGTACCTGGAGCACCCGCCGCCAAAAATCTCTTCGGTGTCAGGATTCCCTGTCTCAATCAACATTTAGTATTTTAGCCACATCAGCCCTCTCGTCGCCCAGATGCAGTCCCCAAAATTCGCCCGTAGCGGCTTCGCCGACCACCTGCCCAAAACATGATGCACAGATGGAACATTGAACTCACAGCTTGGTGCAAATTCAGTTTGTCGGTAGCCCTAAACTCTCTCTCCCAGCGGCAGCCCTAAATGAAAAAATGAAAACCATCTGGAACTCTTCCCTCAAGCCAAATTATGAGGAACTGTTCCCAAGCCATGGGGAAATGCTCTTCGGGCACTGCACCTGCCTGCAGTGGGTTTGGCTGCCGCAGTCTAGCACCAAAGGGATTGAATAGGTTAACAGCTTCGGTGGCTGCCCACGAATTCGGCCTTCTTGAAAGCACCGAGGGATGTGGGACGACCGCCATCTCCGGCACGCGGAAAGTTGTCCCACACCTGGCTTCGTTGAGGGGGCGTTTCGTCCTTCCAGCCTGGAGCAACAAGTGACCACATAACACTGTATGAATTGATCTACTCGACAGTATATCAGCAAATAGTGTTGGACAATATTCTTCTGGATACATACCAAAAAAATGCTCGGAGTCCCTGTCTGACATTTTTAAAGCAGCGCGGCCGTCCAAAGCCGGCTATAGGCAGGCTTGCATCTGAAGTCCAAACTGGACGTCTTGCAAATTAAGGCTGTCCCACTTGATGGTGGCTTTTGCTCGAGAGGGCTGTTGGCCATCGTAAGTATATGCTTTTTTATGCTGTAATTATTCGAGATTTATGCTTCTGTCTCCGAGTGGCAACCGGCCACAAGACCCGAACGCTCCAATTCAGCGAGGCCCCCGTTAGTTGCTCACGAAGCCGCGTCTTGAGGAAGCGGCGTCCAGGTCGCCCACTTTGCTCTCCTGCCAAATGGCACCGCAGCTTTTGTTTCAGGTCACCTGACAAGAAGCAAGCTAGAGACAGTTCAGACAGGCACAGCAACCCGTCTCCTCGCAACGGCATCCTCGCCGTCCTGCTCGTGCCCGTTCCTGTGTTTTTGCGCTGGCATTGGTTGGAGCTGCACATTCTTACATTCCAGTTGATGTAGATCTGATATCACACTGCGTTCAAGTTGACGGAACCATGTACATTCGATATCTTGAATGTGCCGCAGGTTACAAATGCATGAACCTGATTAAGCCACGACCATGATCCCCGAAGCTGAAAAGCCCAGCGTCGCTGTGGGGACGGGCTCCGCAGTTGCAGTTGCACTAGCCTCGTCCTTGGACGGAGCGGGTGCACCGCCCTCACCCCTGTTGACCACGGCCAGGGGCTTCCCAGAGAGCAAGACGCTGATCCAGCCTTCGGGAGGTCCTGCGAAGTGTCTGACCACAACCAATCCCATGCTTTCTTGGTTGCCGGCAGAAAGCTGGTTGTGGTGGTATCTGGTGCGGCGTCTTCACTCCGAGCAGAAGCGTCAGCAGCGTCATCGACATCATCAGCCCCACATACTTACCATCATGCAAGGTCAAATGGCTGGATGCTGGATGACTTACGACGACTCATTCTGCGTGGAAGTACTGTAAAAAAAACAATCATGATTTCATCTCACTTGCCGTGCTCCGAGAAGTGGAAACACTCGGTGCACCCCATAAGCACACATCTAAGCAAAGGACCTAAAATCGAGGATTTCGACCGCCGGAGGGGGGTAATCGTAAGGACAAAACGCGCCAAATAAGCTTCGCTATCGGCTTCGTGAAAACCAACACGGGGGCCACCAATCTGGAGCTCAGGACAACTCCAACCACCAACAACAACAGGCCAAAACTTATCAACAGCCCCGAACATGAACCTCGCAGCCCACCAACCCGGAAGTAAAGGACCCGAGCCCGCACAACCAACCAGACTTTTTCTGGCACCAGGCAGCATGACCCAGCATGCAGTTCCAGCTCTGAGGCACCGCTTCTGCATGATTGGCAAGAAGGGGATGAAGTCCCTCTGGTATGGTTCCCAGTATATAACCCCTCAACACCTATGGTATGCCTTTGCCTAGCAGTTTTGACTAGGAGATCGCGCTAAAAAAGGATAGAAGGGCACGACTGGGGCCCAGAGCCTGCTGTCATTCAAATCCAGGCCTCTCGGCCGTGGGGCCATGATGCAGTGCCCAAGATTAGGCCCGCACGAGTGCGTGAGGCGGAAGAACCACGCGATTGCGTATATACACGTTGGAGTATGCCATCGGATGGTATCCTCCTCGGAAGGACGCCTCCCGAGACGTCAGGTACATTGGTTGTGCAGGGAACTGCGCTTGCATGTAGGGCATGTTCTGGCTCACAGGCTGGACGATGCGCATTTTCACTCGAGGTGCTGCCTGGTGGACCCGCTTGATGATCATGGCAGGATGTTGGACGGTGCCCGGGACTGCGATCGACGAGAAGTGATGAGCCCGGCTTTGCCACCGTCACCACCGACTTTGGGACCGTTCCGGTGTAGCCAGGAGTATGCCATCGGATGGTATCCTCCTCGGAAGGACGCCCCCCGAGACATCAGGTACATTGGTTGTGCAGGGAACTGCACTTGCATGTATTGCATGTTCTGGCTCACAGGCTGGACGATGCGCATCGTCACTCGAGGTGCTGCCTGATGGACCCGCTTGATGATCATGGCAGGATGCTGGACGGTGCCCGGGACTGCGATGCAACGACTGCGGTCGACGAGAAGTGATGAGCCCGGCTTTGCCACCGTCACCACCGACTTTGGGACCGTTCCGGTGTAGCCAGGATAGCCTGTAGAGGGGATTGCGCAGACGATTGTTGGTCTTCATACGGTCTTTATAGGGTTCGTGAGGGTGCGATTCCAGACTGAAGGTTTGCTTGACTGGGGTGATGTTGACTCAAAAACCGGCTGCCTACGGCACTGCGCTCAGACTCAGATGCTTCAAGCATTTTTTGCCTTACTTAGGGTTAGGGTGAGGCTTGCCGTGCAGCTGCAGGCTGGGTTGAGGTATTACAGTCTATAGAGTTTAGGACTATATAGGTTTGGGGCTCAGGATTTAGCGTTTCAAGATATTGGGCGAATTAAAACTTGGCGGAAGCCTGCAATGCTGCGAGTGGTTGCATAGTTCCGGGAGAACTCCTGTGCTGAGGATGTCTGAGCGTAACGCAAGCTCAAGGCTGCTGGCGCCACGGTCGTGGCCGATCTAGCTGGTGCTGCCTTGGGCATCTTCTCCGAAACGGGGTCTGCAGCCACATCGGGCTTTGGAGCTAACCAACATCGCCGTTGGTGTTCCTCGTTTGCCGGAAGCCAGAGGAGGTCTTCCTTGCCGCCGACGTAGAATTCTGGACACAAGTCCAGAACCATGAATAACGATTTTTTTGCAGGCTCCTGGAGTCTGAACGTTCAACACAACACCGTGAAGCTAGAAGCCCTTCTGCACTGACGATCCTGAGAAAACAGCTGCGTTTACATATATACCCCCATTAGTCTGCAGAAGTTGCGCTGCCGACCTGTTGGCTCTAGATTTTGAGCCAACTTGCGGACGGGACACTCATGAACATGATTTCGGCGAATGAGTCCACAAACTCCATCTTCCGGTGTGTGCGCTAGCCCGCCTGCTTGGTCCGAACTATTCTACATGCCAAAAGTGTCAGCCATTGTTCTTTGCTCCTTTTCCTCCTGCCTGTGTGCTTAGACCATGCATTGCCGCGTCCGTCGGAAATCTCGTTTCGTTGGACATTGAGCATTGAATAGAAGGGGTCTTCTGGGCTGCAGACAGTGTGAAGCATCTAAAAGGTTCCGGGGCTGATTTTTCCAAAACTCCGAGTCCTGCGCCGGCAAGAAGCTTGTATTGCAAGCGGTCGCCTTGCACAGGAAGGCTTCGACAGGCCAAAGGCTTCAATTCAAAGATACCCTGAGGATGCTGTTTGGATGATGGCCCTGGATAGAGGCCCGTCTTCCGCTGCTGCTGATGGTGAAATATCTCTGGTAATAAGCTGTAGTAGGCTTCGAAAAGACTATACAATGCAGCATGCCGCATCTTTGTCTGAAAGCTGTTCCCGGCACCCCTCCCCATTGCCATTCCTGTGGGCCGAGCAAGCATCGCAGTAGCCTGACCTCACACCCTGAGAGAAGTGCGATGTGGATGATAGCGTCGTGTGAGAGAGAACGGCGGAACGAAGATAGAACTGCAACTGCATCCCGCCATGCAAACAAGGTAGAGCTGCGACAGAAGGGGCATGTGACACGTGCCACAGGCTGAGCTAAATCGCAACAACCTGCTTGTGCCTTCAGCAGGACATGGACCTGATAACTTCAGAAATAACATGCCCTGCCATGCTTTCGCACCACAACCAAAAGCTGCGGCGCCTTTCACGGTCACTTGCTCCACCAGGGAACCCGTCGACAAACCTTCGCTGCTTCAGAACGGAGGTTCAGCTTCGGGGTGCAGGGAGGGCCAACATCAAGCTGGTGCTGTCTGTAGGTGGGAAGGTCCTGACAGGGCTTTCATGTGCATGGTCCGGAAAACCAGCTCGACAAGCGCCTCGCAAAAGGATTCGCCTCCCGCCCCCCGAGTGTGAGAGTTGAAAGTCTTTGCCCCTGCAGTATGACGTAGATGTGACACATCAAGGTCGACATGTGTCGCGCGGATAGTGGCAAAGATGCCCGCGCCTCTGACTGTCGATATTTGTCAATCATGAAGAAAGATGGAAGGGTTCAAGAACACGACAGCTTCAATGCGCTCCAACCCCGTCACGGTTGACATCTTCGAGATGAAGATGGCCGATCTTCCAACAGTATTATGTGGCTTGGCATGAGTATGGCGGCACCGGGGCACTGGATGTGCGGGTGCTAGAACGATACCTCTTGGGAGGCTTCAGGTTTGCGGGTCGAATGCCCTCGACAGAAAAGCAATCTCAAATCACCAGGACGCGGGCAGGACGAACCACACTCCGGGTCGCAGGAGCCAGGGCCAGGTAGAGAGGCCTACCATGAAAGGTGGCAGCCCAGGAAAGCCCCGCCATTAGTTAGAATAAGGAACCCCCAAAATAGTGTGTGTGTGTATATATATATATATATATACACATACGTAATTAGTTAGGCCAAGTCTTGAATAAGTCAAGCGACGATCTCCCAGCTGCGCGGACTTGGTGCTCTCACCGTCCCGAACGATGATACCACCTGCCGGACCAATGCAGCCGTGAGACAAGGCAAAGCCCCAAGGCCCGAAGAAGTTTCTGAAGTCTGATTTGTCTGTTTCTGTGCGCTACCTGTGGTATACATTGCGTAGGTTAACCACTCCCATGCAAACCTGTGCTAGACAGACTGGCATTGAACCTTCTGCCTGCGACGCTCGCCTAACCACTGACGCATCTTTTGCATAGCATGGACCACGCTACCTGCGTGCGAGAACCGTACGACATCCCGCAGTACTCGTTTCCAGTCCGACTGCGCCTTTGTCACCTCCACCGACAATCTCCCAAATCACCGGGCTCGGCATTGCAATGGAAGAATACTGGAAGAGTTTTGGCTGACCGTGTTTGCGCGTCTTGCGGCCAGGGCTGGGACTCAAGCTGCTCAGTGTGGGCCGTTTCTCGTCTACGAGAAGAGGATCACCTTTCGGTCACAGCAGCACAGTCTTCAACTCAACCCGCGTCAGATCCATGACTTTGTTGAGGTGCATGTTGTGCTTATGGGAACTATGTCGGTTTGTGTCCGGTCTATGTACCAGCCGGAGGCTCATAACAACTGCCGCTCAAACGAAGCAAATGCTGCGGAGAGAAGCATCGTCATGAACCAGGAGGGGGGGGGCTGAAGGCCTCCAAGGCAAAGCTGCGTGCAACCCGAAGGCTCCTAAACAGGCATCAGACCAATCAAAGGTGGCTCGAGTTCGTCTGACAGCTCGGAAAGCCTTCCCGTCCTCTAACCGCTACAGTATCCTACCGCATGTCTTCTCTCCGGCTCGAACTCCTTCAGCCCGGTTGCCGTCTGCCGTCTGGGAAGCGGCAACCTTAAACGCGAAACCCGAAGCCCTAGCCAGCTCCCTGCCTCAGCATGGGGCAAGGGTCCTCGACCTGACTTGCCGACTTTCGTGATCCGATGGTGAGGTGTAGCGTTTGGTAAGGATCACCATGTCTACCAGACTCTCAGCGTGTTCAACCCGCTGAAGAAGAACAAATCTGCGAATGTCAAACCACAGAGTATACTGATGCCATGCTCAATAGCCACCCACCAAGCGTCTCAAATCATCTCACCACAGCCTCTCTCCCAGCTGCTTCAAGGGCCACTGGCAGCTGAGAACCCGGCAAGGTCATCTCCCTCGGTAGCGGAGAATACGCAAACCGGTAAGTTGAGTGAAAGGTGTTTCTCCTTCGAAAATCTGCCGGGATCCTTCGCTTAGACATATCGTGCCCATTTTTCTCTTTGCGCCTCGAGCGGATTTGCAGAAACTGCCCCATCCCCACGCACGAAGTCGAAGACAAGTAACCATCCGCCGTCCTAGAGTCGCCCACTGAATCTCTCAAAAACCTAAACCCGGGAGCATGAACCCTAAACCCTAAACCCTTGGTATCGAACATACTTCTGAAACCCTAAAGTTCTGAGATCCCACCCCACTCCGCTCGCTCAAGCACAGCCGGAGAGCAGCCAGGTTGGAAAGCAGTAGGCTTCCCGATGTACTGGGTGGCAGTGCCGGGGTGCTCATATCGTACCTGGGAAGACTCCATGGTTTCGTCTGCCTTTCTCACAAGACAAGCTCAGCATTCTCAACAAAAGAAAGACGCGACTGTTGCGGACCTGTGCGATTACGGTCTATGCAAAACTGAGCCTAACCGTGTAAACAAAGGTCACTGTTTGGAAATTCCGAAGCCACAGCTTCTATTAATCCTAAACAGCGCAGAACCCAAGAACTCGACAAACGTCCTGCAATTGCCGCGCTCACAGCAAGCAGCGCAAACTGCGAAAACTCAGGACGGATATATTCGTGCGTATTCGCAAGATAGACATGCAGCATGGCCGGAGCAAGGAGAGAGTGCGAATTTGACGGCAACATGAAATTCTGCAAACAGGAAAGAGAACGACCTGGGGTCCGCCAAGTTGGACACGTCCTAGCGACAACCGGGGAAGGTGTGAGATTGCAATGATGAAGATCCAGTTTCTCGGACTTTTGATTCAGTTGAGGTAGGAAGCGAGGAATTCAGCCTTGAGGATTTATTCCCAGCGAGATGCCACTGCGCTCCGGGCGCTGGCCGAGCAACTGCAGCCTGCAGACTTGCACCACTTCCCAGACTCTCACGTTTGCCCTCATGCTCCAAAGGACCCAATAATTAGGTACTCGGGCTTAGGCCGGGATAGTAGTTATGTAGGTTAGTATTTGGTAGAGTCTATGATTATGAGGTACTTGGACGTTTGGGATCAGGCAGCGAGGTGGCCTTGAACTATGGTTGTACTACGGGAACTGCTGTACTGGCCTCGCGGCCTCATCCATGAAATCTTCTGCAGCTCAAAATTTCCAAGAGACCAAGTCGCAACTTCCTGCCAACGTTCAAAACATCCAACGAGGAACAAGCCCGCCAGGAGAAGAAGAAACAGACATTCTCACGACAAGAACGCCTACTCAACCCATATTGACACTCCGATCACGTCACGATTCAGTTCAAGCGTCACACCGGGTGGGGAAGCCATGAAGACTGCATAAATGGTTCTGCTTTGAGGTTCGCGTTAAATCTCAAGAAAAGCTGGAGAGCATGCACTACTGTTGTCACTAATTACTATTGCACCAAAGATTTGGCCCTGAACCTGCCCAGCGACTTTGGAATCTTTACGTGTTCGGCCGTTGCTGAAACCTACCTGGCGCTGGTGCTCGAGACGTTGAGCGAGGTCGGTGCCTCAGTGCCCGCGAGATCTTCCTTGACTGGCATGCCAGGCCTTGGGATGCCTCCAGGGTCTCAGCTCGGGGGCCAGCCTCTTCGTCTAGCTGAGTCTAGCTCTCGAGTGACATTGAAATTAAAGTAGCTTCAACTTGCAAGGTGCCCGACTGAGTATTACAGCAGCCCGATGCTGCTAAATGTCAAGCTTAGGGTCTGCATCAGCAGCCTCGCCGCGTGATTTGCCGAAGCAACTCTAACTGTCCTGCAGAAAGACATCCAGGTGAGAGCCAAAGAGCCCTGTCTGGCCCCCCAAAACAATCAGAAGCCATCGACCTGAACTTCTCAAATTATGATACAGCGCAGCAGGCCCCCAGCTCTAGAACAGAAATATACTCAATCTTGGCCTAGGCGCACGCTCCCTGCACAGCTTCTAGCAGCCTGCAAACCTTCAGGGGGCAATGGCTGGCGCGGCAAGTTCGCGTTTGCTGAGATAGCGAACACTCACGTGCACACACACACACACATGCAAAACAAAAAAGAAAGCAACCAATGACTACGAGAAACAGACTGAACAGCTCTTCACACAGCTGCAGCGACAAAAGAATTCTGAAAAGTCGGGGCTCCCCTTTTATGCCTTGAGAGATCTACCACTCCAAAACCTTCAGTGCTATGTCCCGGCCTCTGCTTCGTAAGGCTCTCGCCTGGATTCCTCGGAGCTGGTGCAGCTGGAGTTCGGTCATTTTAATGGCTGTCGGCATGCGTTCTGTAGCCTGTTGTCGACACCACTGCCCATTCGCGCTCTGTCTGAATCAAGAACTACAGCCGAATCATGACTGCAGCGCGGATGCTTTACGGTTGAGAGGACCGAAAACTGAGCGCACAAATTGAATAAACACCATATCGGGGCGCAGTCGGCTGTTGCTGGAAATCAGGCGCACCTGCCGCAGTCTCAGGTGTCTGGTGTCAGGGTGTCCATGTAGCCGCAATGGAACAGCGAAAGCATGCTGCAGGCAATGGTAGAGGGGTCAAGGCGTGGCTTTTACGGAAATCCAATCTCTCAGGCAATCCCCGGGCAGAATCGAGACACTTCCGACCACTGCAACACACCCTTAACATGTCGTGTGCAGAACCTTTGCCCACCGCTTCTGTCCAGTGGCCTTGCAGGGCTCCACCTGCAGAGAACTGGGCCTCGGCTAGCCTTGGTTTTCGTGTCTCGGACAGGGCAGGGTCAGGCGAGGTTCCGGTCCACGCCACAAACCGCACACCCGGCTATGAGCGCGTTGCAATGCTGGCTTGTCCATTTCTTACGTCATGATACTGCTCCTCGTCTGCCAGATACGCGTAGTTGTCGACACAATTCGAGGCTCAACCAAGCTATGGAAATCATGCTGCAAGTAGGCATGGGTGCATGCATGCATGAATTCCGTTTACGCATGACTCTCCTGCATGACACAACAGGGGCAAAGCGGAGACCCTTGGCAAAGCTCACAACAGTGCACATGCCCGAACCGTACTCCTCCTAACCCATCCGATTACCAGAGCATCCATGCCCCAACCGTAATAAGGTCCACTCCGACCCTATCCGATTAAGAAATGATCCGGCAAGCCAACGATACTATAGAAGATATGGCGTTCAAGCCCTCGGACTAGACCGCAGCCGTGGCCATGCAGCGGGCTGGCTTGAGGCTTGTTAAGGGTTTTGACTTTAGGGTTCAGCCGAAAGATGCCGAAGTGCGAGGGAACCACCGTCGCTGCAGTTTCCAGAGTTGCGAAGCCAGGGCGCTGAAGCTCCTTCCAGGTCTGAGAGTTCGAGAGCACAATTCCCATGCTGCTCTTGCGCATGTCTCCGGAATTGACATCGTCGAGATGCAGCACAGCTGGACTTTCAAACGACAGCGGTCTCGCTAGTTACGACTTGGCGCAGCTTGACACCCCGACCGTCTCGCTGGCGAAAACCCATGGATGCAAGGCAAGGACTAAGGATCACTTCGAAAACCTGCCGTGCAGACATGCGCTCCTGTGGCTGTGGAGGTGAGGCCAGGACTGGAAATTCCTCCTTCGCGAAGGTCAAAGGCCCAAAGCTGTAAGTGGCAGCGCAGCGGCCCTTTGTCTGGAAGGACGGGCTGGGAATCTCGCCAGCCCCTGGGCTGGGAGCCTTTGGAGACTTCCTGGCTTCCGCTTGGCGCGGAGGCGAGGCCACCGGCAGAGTGAAAACGGGAGAAGCTGCGGAGGCACTGGCGCTCTGAAGCTGGATCACATCTTCAAGGACGCGACGGGGCTCAACGCCATTCCCAGAGCCTCGCACAGGCACCACACTGCACCTATACTTCCACAGAATCGTCGCAACACCTAGAGTACATACTTTTACATACTTTGCCTTCGCATGATGTAGCAATCATCATGATATAGAGTTGCACACAAACATGTAGCTCCAAAACTAGTCCTGGCCTGGTGTCATTGTGGAGGGCACCGAACAGCCATCGTCCATTTTGATGTGTGACGAGAGCCTCACCTGCAGATAGTGCAATAAAACCGGACTGGGGCGGATGCTGCAACAGTTTCTCTGCTCAGAACCGAAACACACCCCCTTTTAAGCACGGGCTTGCAGTGTATGCCGGCAGCGAAGCTCTGGGGCTAAACCGGCTGCACAGCCGATCACGGCGCAGGATGGCGCAGGTAAAGCGTGCAATCCTCGTGCCTTCGTCGGGGCGTCTGCCAGGAGTCCAAACACTGCAGCGTCTTTGACTGCAGCACCTGCGGCATGCAGTCTTTACATGGGCATGCAAGACCCCGTGCCAAACTCTCTGCGGTTACCAATGCCGGCATTAACCAGGACTAGGTGCAACACTCCAAAACCTCGCCGCAGACCACGAGAAACCAAGCGGTAAAGGGCCAGATGAAGCTTGGGGCTTTTGCCAGCAAGGGCACAGGCACCAGCCAGTTCGACCGGCGCTTGCAGATGGAAGCTTTTCATGTCTGGGCTCCTGGGCCGGCAACATGGGCAGCACGATCCGATTCGCCCTTCTACGGTCACGTCTTCATGGTCTCTCTGCTGCAAGTCCATGTGGAGTATCGTGTACTGTGTCATCGACAGTCAAGCTTCGCAGCGAAGTTGCAGGCACCGTTGACAACATCCGCTCTTGCCTGACACAAAAAGGGTTCCTTTGGACTGTGGAAGTTGCCTGGCGAAGATCGGGCAAGCATCTAGATGAACTCTGCGAGAGTAGAACCCATGGCTCAGCTGCAGTAAACCGCGCAGCAGGGTCAGAAACAAAGAGTGAAACCTGGTGGCTGGCCGCCTCGGCCTTCGTCGTGACCACAGACGAGCCTAGATTCAGAACGATTGATTCTGGCTTTGCAGCTTTGTGGCTCTTGAGATCAATACTGGGAGCCAAGACCACAAAACATGTTTGCGTACCAAGGCCAGCACTGAGCTTGGTCGACAGTCACATGCATGCACCAGCGTATTTCTTATACGGATGGCACAGCAACAAATTGCCAGCACAGGGTCTGCTCCCGTGGAGTTGCGACGCTCGCTGCGTCTCCTGCAACTTGCTGCAGAGAGACCGAAGTCGTAACAAGACGAGAAAAGCCTTAAAGCAGCAGCAGCAGCAACACCACCACCACCACCACCACCACCACCACCACCACCACCACCACCACCACCACCACCACCACCACCACCACCAGCGAAAGCAACATCACAGTGCAGCAGCAGCTCTGCATGGTACATCATGGCACCACAGAGCCATTCGTAACGGGGAGGCCCTCTGGACTTGGGCGTGTTCTGCATTGTTCTGCTGTAGAAAGCTCTCTTGGTGCGGCCGTGCTCGTTTGACAGTTTTTCGCAAGGGACAGCCTATCCAGCCATTTCACAATCACCCTCATCATTCCACACGCTCGCCCAGTCGGGGTGATAAAAGACAACTGGGTCCCTAAACCGGCGGAACACCCGCATGCTCGACCCGATCCCAGTATATACAGGGCACGGCCATCTCCATGAATTAAGTAACGGCCTGCATCCATGGCCGCACTACAAAGAGCTGGACTATGTGCACGCTGCATGTTTCGGATGCCGGGCCTGTTGCGCCAACTGGAAACCTTGTGTGCTGACACGGAAGGGTGGGTCGGGCGAAGGAGGGGAAGAGAATAGGATCTAAGGCATGGAGCTCTCCAGACAACGCAGAACCGGTGTTGCGGCTGGTGCTGCTTGATGCAATACCGCAGCGATATAATCTTGCTGGAATCTACGACGGCTCTGTGCCGTCCTGGGTAAGAACGTCCAACAGAGAGGAGTGTTAACCTCTCGGTCCCAAACTCAGGCTTTGAGGGAGTACCATAGATACCATAGGGTACCTAAACTCTAAACTCTTTCGAAATCTTCACCGAGCCCGGTACTGAGGAGCCGCTCCAGGAAGAGATGCAGAAACTCGCTTGCCCGTTCCTTCGCCAGCCGCGCCTGTTTGCCAGATTAACTGCAACTAAACGGCTCTCAGACTCGGGACATCGCGCGCTTGTCGTATCAGACTTCCAGGGTTTCTACTATGCAGGATACACTTAGACGCAAGATTCTGTACTGCCGGACCGTTCGGTAGAATCCACACGCAGATGATGCAGAGTGCAATGCGTTCTTGGTCCCGCTCCAACAGACTCTGACAAAGACAAAAGAAGATCTGCATGTTCAAGCTTTACACCAAAGCATCGCCGCGTGGGCACTCCTCACGGCCCTACGGCTGTTCTGTGTTCTGTAGGGCAAAAGAAGAGATCGGAGCGCCTGTCGAGAACCGACGGGCGAGGCGAAGCATGATTTTGCCATGTCCCTGCAGAGGACTAGCCCGGCCACCAGACCTGTCCAGCTGCTGCCAGGTCACCGCAGGATCAGTCGTCATCTCTCGCAGCATCCTCAGTGCTGTGAAATGTGTCTGAAATTTCGTAGCCTGTGATCCCGTCAGATCTTGTCTTACAATGCTGCGTAACACCTGCTTTCAGCCTCGGCACACCTGGTTAAAGTGACAGCCCGCTGGTGCAGCGAGATGAGACAGGAGAGTCTAGACTAGATTAGTGACTAGACCTTGTGAGCCCTGGTACTGGTAGACCGGGTAAGCTTCATGTGAGCAGTCCCCAATACAAACACCGCGCTGGGTAGCAGAATAGCAAATCTACATACCCTTGCCACAACGTCTACATGCATGCATGCATACATGCATGCATGTACATACATACATACATACATACGAAGACACATACACATACACTCAGACTCACATACACATACAGACACATGCACATCCACATGTACATATACATATATAAACATGTACAGGTACATGTACATATACATGCCAATACACATATATGTATACAAATGATTACATGTACATATAAAAGACATGCACATGCACAAACAGGTGTTATAGTGTTATAGGCACATGTATATAGTGTATATATATATATATATGTATGCATGTATGTACGTATCCAACTGCATGTATGCTCAGTGAGACAATTAATCTGCTTTCACATGATCATGGGACTCGGGAGTGAAAATAGACAAGCCCACACACTGCGCAAGAAAACCAGCTCAAAACCTTTGTGAGCCGCCATGGAACTGGTACCACACGGCTGGGTGGCACAAAGGAGGCGGAAGACCCAGTGAGTCAAAGCACAGTCTCATGAATCGCTGGACCTCCCGAAGATGGCATAGGTTCTCCGCACTCAAAAGCACATTTGCAGACGGGGACACTCGCACCAGGAAGTAAACGCAGGCAGCAAGTCACGCGGGTTCCCAGAATCTTCCAGAAAGGAAGTGCGCACCTCGCCGGTCCGCCAACCCAAAGAGCCAGCGCTGGAGCAGCTGGCTTGTGCGAAGCAAGACTCCACCTGTTCAACAAAGCTCGAGAAAACGCACAAGGAAAAACGTGCCCCTGCTTGGTCTTGGACAACCTATATCGGCTCTATAGGCGGTGGCACATGTTGGCTCCCAGCGGGCTCAGGTTGTACAAGCAAGTTGAGGCTTCACTGTAGCCACATTCGACAAACCATGCTCCTGGCTCCTGGCCCCTGGTAATCTAACGCTCTCCCGACAGAATCCCGCTAGTCACCTCGGCAGCGTTTGGCTGGCGCAGGGTTGCCTGCAGAGCCGGGCAGTAGGCGGCAAAGGCCTGCGAAGTGGAGGACCGAATTTATGACGCTGTGATCAGACTTGAGACGCAGGTTCTTCCCACGCTCAGGGTTTTGAAGGATTGTGGCATGGGAGTTTTCGGTGGCTCTACGAGTTTACCGCCAGCTTGATGTCGACTAGCATCTGCAGACCGGTGTATGCTTTGCCCGCTTTCTCAAGATCTGGGTGCTCAAGGAATACCATCCGTGCCCTGCTAAGCCACTGCACCCTGAACTTCGAACAGCGATCGGCAAGCCCCTCAGCCCAATTCTAACTCCATCCTGGACTCTTCTCATAGTGACTCTCGCTGGTCTGAAGCCGACATGCGCAAGCAGACACCGACAAGCTGAGTACCACAGCCTGCTGCCAAGTCTGCGAGGGCTGACCCTGCGGTCCATTTTTGGACCTGGGTTTGCAGAGATGCACATGATTCCACATGTAGGATGTAAGAGATTTCGCTGATTCCACTCCAAAGTCCAAAGTGTGCCTACGGTCCCAGGTGAAGCTGGAGCCTCAAGCAAGCTCTTGCCTAGTGGCACAGGAACGCTCGGCCCACCAGGTGCCAGGGGCACCAGGATACGGTCGCCCAATGCCTTGGACTGTGGAGTGTTGTGGCTGGGGGTTTGGGTAAGCAACAAGGCAGGCAGAGCAAACGCCAAGCGGGGGGTGCATCAATCGAGTCGAAATTTTGACATAATGCAGAAGCCGTGGCCTTGTGCTACGACTGCTCTTTGTTTGCACGGAAAGTCCTAGGGGTGGACAAGGGAATGGAATGTTCGAGCTGTGTTGTTGTGTTGCCGACATCTTTGCAGTCTTGTTCAGCAGCCGCGCTGTGGGTTGTGTCGAGGCAAGCCCGCGAAATTGGATCGTGTTTGCGGTCGTCACGCGAAGGTGTTGTTTTACGCTCACACTCGGCATGACCAGGCGAGGTCTGTAGAGAGACTCAGGTTCGAAATTAGAAAGCCGTACACAGCGTAGAGTAACTTACATGCCGCGGATTGGAATAGACACGCTCGACGGCATTCCGTTGCCAATGGGCAGATTGAGTAAACACAACCGCATGTGAAGACGGTCCAAGCGGAGCTCATCACACACACACACGCTTACTCTTAGGACTTAGGCATCCATCGCGCAGCCACTCATCTTTTGCTTGATGCATCATGAAAGCATGAAGCTTTCAGGGGTTCTGGTACCTGTCTTAAGTAGAACACTGCACGCTCTGCGCAGACAAGGAGAATAAACTGGACGAGCTCAACTTGGCTGTTTACCTTGTAATCACTACCGAACAAATTTCGATATAGAAGCCACTTTTCGAGCTCTAGAGCCTGCGTCGTGCCACGACTCGAGTTTTTGTCACTTCGCAACCCCGAAATCGACGACGACATTCGCACCGCCTTCCACCACCACAACCACAACCACAGTCGCAGCGACAGCGACTAGACGCAGGTTTCAGACGGAAACAACTCCCTCTCAACCTGTTGACTTTGAAACTGCCCAAGCCCGCATGTGAGTCCGCGGCGAGCTCAAGAAGCATAGAGCTAATGTGCTTTGCACACCGGCCGCAAGCGCCTTTGAAGATCTCAGGATGGGTGCGCCAAAGCGACAGGAGGACGACTTAGCGCTTTGGGTCTAGCCTGTGGGCTCAGTGTGGAATCCGTCGCACAGGAATCAGCACAAATCTCCTCTTCAACTAGGGATGTCTGTCACGTTGCATAGCTGGTGATCCTCAGTTGCGCAGTTCATTTGGCCCAGGCCGCAAGCCATTCCTAGTGCCCCTGCGGCATGAATCGGCATGACCTCAACCCCATGTGCCACAATGACACTGGATCCAAGCCCCAACACATCTCGTCATCTCGGGTATCTGCTCGTACCCGAACCGGAACCCCCCACCCTGATGGCTAAAGCATGCCAGAGCCATAGGGGCTTTCCAGTCGCAGAAGCATGCGGTCTAACGTTGAAGCGCAAGCAAGCATGACCGCTACAACTCCCAGAATGGTAATCCTTAAGGCCGGAAGAGCTCGCAAGCGCCGGCACTCCGGGGGACGCTGAACAAAAAACTGAGGACCCTGGCCCAGGTCGCTTTCCCAGTCGCCTGGCAGCCCAGGGTTCCTTGCAGCCGTGGCCGCTCCAGGTGGGGCTCACGGCTGAAGCTGACAAATATGGGGGCCTCAACTAGCTTGGGAGTTTCTTTGTTGCAATTATCTTGTAGGGATCACCCTTCTAGAAGTCTGGTGAGCAGGTGCCGACGGGGTCCATCATGCAAGTGATGGAAGTCTCAGGAGGCATGCTGGCAAGGAGATAGACGGGCAGGCAATTTTCTGTGGTCGGCCCTTTGTGAAGACAGGGGGATGCGGCCTTCAGGACACCCTGCAACTTAGCCTTCGAAGCCCAGACTCAAACAGGAGGGTCCAAACGCTCAAGTACGGCAACGCCAAACCCCCAGCCGAGGAGCTCCATTTCGAAATCTCTGATCAGGATGCTCAGGGTGGGATTCTTCAGGGGCGGTGGCGGTACACCTGCCTCAGTGGTTGGTCGAAGCTTAAGGCTTTAAGGCCTAAGGGGTGCGCAGCCGTAGGACTAGTGTGACATTCAGTGACTAGTCACTGAATGTCACACTGAAGTGTCGAGACTCGAGCACAGGCGAACGACAAGTCCGAGGGCTCAGCTGCTGCCGGCTCCCCATTGCCTGCACCAGGCTTCTAGGCCAGGCACGTCGCCCAAGATGCAGTTGACGCCCTGGACGACATGGGGCCAAACCTCGCGAAAGAGTGTGATCGGGGCTTTTGATGCATCGAAAATCAGCTGGATAGCACAGCCCCTTTCGGCACCGGGGAAGCGATGCAGCCAGTCAACACCACAGCAACCACATCTGAGCATCCCTGTCAGTGGTTGGCAGTTCTAAAGCGCGGCATGCAAGCTTGTGGTGGAACCCTGGAGGACCACCTGTGCCCGGCTGGCTGCTGACTCCGGATGGATTGGCCTGAGTCGAATAGGCAAGATTGGGCAAGTCTCCCGATGAGAAGCGACGGTGCATCCAGCACGCGGCAGTCAAAACGACGCGCGGTTCATCGGAGGGTGCGCGCGAACACGTTAGAGCGTGGGCGGCGACTGCATTTTCGTGAGTTGATCGGAAAGCAACACACGGCAATATCGATAACGAATCTTGCAGATCTCGGTTGGAATTAGAAGCTGTACACAAATTGCCACAAGTCACTAGCAGTCTGTTTGGATTCGATTTCTGATTGCTGGCACATTGACATGTAAAAGTAGCTTTTGAGCCTTGACATCTACAACGCACTGTGAGATTCATAACAAGTTCGAGGTGGCAGGTGGGAGGTGCTGTGCTGTAGTCAAGCTACGCAGCTACTTCACACTTAACACTTCGCAGCGACTGGACCGTGAAGCACATGTGGCTTGAAGGGCCTCTGCGCAATGACGAGCAGTTTATCAATTTGGCTAGACGAGAAGGGTTGTGAAAACTTGATCTGCTCGTGCACCCGTAGCAACATTGAAGTGTAATGTTAAACTGTTAAACCATCTGAAATTCCGGAACTTGCCAAGGGCTGGGCGGCTGTGGAATCGCATACGATGCCTGGTACGTCCGCACGACCTGCGGCTTTGGCAAGAAACTTGGCGAAGGGCATCGTCGAAGGCTGATACTTTGGGGCCCAGTATACTAGAATTATATGAGGAACCCCCCAAAATAGTATTAAGGTTATGAAGGTCCCTATACTACAAGGTGAATCCAGGAGATGCTCCAGAGGAGCCCACAGAGCCGGATGTGACTGGTCCGACTGCAGGCTGACCGGCCTGCCTCTTGCAAAAGCATGTTTTTCAACGTTAAAAAACCAATGTTTTTTAACGTTAAAAACATGTAAGCATCCGATCAAGACATCCAAGCGCTTCCACCCAGAATCGGCAATTTCTGTCAGGCGGAAGTATTCCGCAAAGTGAAAATCAGCACTACGGGCCCTAGGGGCGGTCCAGGACAAGTCTAGCCTCCGAGCACCGCGGAAGCTCATCAACATACCCCAACGAACATGGCGAAAACGTTGGACCCAGGATCCCACTAGGCCAAGCAGGTTTTCCCGGCGCAAGCCAACATGCAGTTCCGGCGGGCTCGCAGACGCAGCTTCTGCGCAAATGCCAAAGGGACACAGTAGGTGTGGTATGGTTCCCCAATGTTCCCCAGCAGCACCTTCAGAATCAGGGCACCGTTTCGTCTCACATCTCAGTCTTGAAGAGGAGACACCAAAAAGGAACGGCACTCCTTGGAATCCAGTGAATCAGATCCATGATTCGGTCATGGAGGGAGCGAGAGAGAAATCCAACAAAAGATCCAAGCAATAGGCCGCAGGGGTCACCATTCAACAGTGATCCCTAAACCCCCTACCTAAAAGCCGTTTAAAACTTTATGTTTTCGAACCCCGTACCGTTTCTGAAACCCCGAAAGCCCGAGGCCCCGTGCTTTCAACATGAGCATCTCGATGGTTGGATGGAACCCGATGCCTTTTGGTTTGAAACCCTTTCTCATGAAAACGGCCCACATCTACTAAACGTCTGTACTCGGGATTTCAGTTCAGAGTCTTCATAGCCTTCCATGGTCGGAGTCCCTATGGCCACCTGTCGTCTTCTCCAGTGCTAAACATGTTGCTACCGGACTTGCGGTTCAGCTGGGAGCGTAGTGGCCTGTCAAGAGCACGCCAGGCTGAAACCCCTGTTGTGAATGGCGATGCAGAAGTCTTTCACTAGAAGGGCGCTGCAGAAGAAACACGCTATTCCTCACAGTCGCTGGGAGATACACATTCCCAAGGCATTCTTTGCGATGGACGTCTCGCGACAAGCAGGGGCTGTGGCGCATCCCGCGTTTGTAGGCTCGGCGACGTGAATGGTGTCGGGGACTCCTTTCATGAACACGGCAGGATGCTGGAGTGTGTGCGGGAACGGGAGGCGACGGCTCCGGTCGAGAACCGATACAGCCAGCGGTCCAAGTCCGAGTGGCGCATGTCCTGGCGAGCTCACGTCCTGGAGATGTCTGAGCAACAACGTAGGAACCCCATTGGTGTCTTGCGCTGGGCACGCGCCGAGCACCAGGATGCTGGCTTCTTTCATGCCACCGACGTACAGCTCGGGACACAAGCCCAAAACCATGACTAGTAAGTTTACGGACTCTCTAGTCACGAGCCTGGAGTTGTGTCCCGAGCTGTACGTCAACAGGGCTCTGGAGGCTGAACATCAAGCCCTACACCGTGAAGCAACTAAATTTGCACCAAAATCTGGCAGTTTTGGTGACATTCTACTGGAGTGGTGGAAGTGTCTGCTGCAAAATGTCAAGGGCGAAAGGCCCTAGACTCTAGCCGCTAGCCCAAACGGCTACGGCATGGCCTTCTTGCTCTGCACATGTGGACAGACGCGGACGGACAGACAGCCAGCCAGCCACCCAGCCAAGCAGACAAACGGATAGACGGACAGACCGACAGGCAGACAGACAGACAGACAGACCGACAGACGGGCCGGCTTCGCACATGCATGTATGCATGCATGCACGTTACATACATACAAGGAAAGCAAGCTTCCAGTTCAAAGAAGCGAAAACTCCGGCGCTGATACATGGCATGGACAATCAAGCTGGACGGAGGCCTGGGGGCTGTAACATCTTCTTTCGCCAGAGACCTTCAGCTTGAGTCGGAGAGGGGCTAGCTGAGCTGGAGCCCACTAAGACATCTAGGACAGGCGATGTACAGTCGGGAACTTGCCATGGAGCTGTACTCCGAAGCTGCATGGTAGTAGTAAGTAAGGTCAGAAGCCAGGACCATACCCCTCCGGGTAGGGCGGGTAGGGGTCTCTGCTGCAAGCGCGGATCTAAGCCTTCCGCACTAATTAAGCTCAGCCCTAAAGCCTCAAGCCAGAAGACCCTGTCCCCACATCTCCCAGGTGCAACCCCCAAAGCAAAGCGCCGACACCTCCTGGCCCTTGCTTGGCAGCCAAGGTACGATCGTGTATCTGCAAGGGCTGGAACTCCCTCTCACCACTTGCCTGACCTCATCAAAAACAGGTTCAAACAGAAACAGACACGACTGCGGAAGGTCAGTCCCAAGAATCAACCCCAGTTGGGGCAAGTAGCAAAGAAAGTGCATGCGTTGCATTTTCAGGTGTATGCATACATGTATGTATGCAGGCATGTGTGCAGATATGCGTGTGTGCACGTATGCACGTGAGCTTCATCCCGTTCTTTTTCATTTCTTGCCGTTGCCATGCAGCTCTGGTGCTGGCAATTTTTGCGACCTCCTCGAACCCTACGGATGCGGAGCATGCATTCCAAAACCTTCTTCAGTTGGTCTGCGGATGTTTGAACTTCTTCGCCTGCCAGATGACCCCGCCAAAGCTGCAACCCCTGCCGTAGACAAACTCGTGAAGCACCACGGAATCTTGTCTCAACGCTTCAGCATCTGAGTCGCCGCAGGTTGGACGTAGCGGTGGCACGGGGACGTCAGACAGCCCTGGCCGAGATTTTCGGTGGAAGCACAGACGCCTGTTTGTAGAGGGTCAGATTCAAGTTTTTCGGCTGATCAGCTTGCACGTGCAACAGACAGATTGGCTCGCGAGTGCTTGCCACAAGTCTGACATCAGCACGTAGAACATGGCTTTTCAAAAACGCAGAACAAGAGGCACAAAACAGACAAGGAACAGTGAGCCTCTGCATCTGGGGCCAGTTCGTCGGAAGCAGCTTCTATGTTGGACCGGCCCGTGCTTACAGATAAAGGAATCGATGAATACAACACCAAAAGCAAAGGTGAAGAAGTACGCCACAAGCAAGAGCTCAACACTGCGGTTCGCCTCAACTGCCGTGGCCAACATCGGCGTTTGCAACACAGGGCTCCCTACCGACGAGGAAGCTGCCAAGCCTGGCAAGCAAGGTTCTGGATCTCGGGCCCACAGCTTGGATCTCGGGCTCGCAAGCAATCGAAATGCATGGGTCTGGCGGATAGATTGACTTGACGCTGCTGCCAACAATATGCGCTGGCACTTCATCCATGCTTGGGCATGAAATCCCCAAGTTGTAGGTCTGCATGACGGAAAAACAGACTGCTGCTCTCGATCATGTATGAAGCTCTGCTGCATATCCTCAATGCCTGCAAGCCTCAATTCCCGCAGTACAGTACAGCAAGGCTGTCGGGAGTATTGGGGGTCAACAGTCATCATGAATTGTCGTGCACTGCATTTAAAATTACGATGAAACAGGTTTCAGCATGCGCAACTCCCACAATGCTGCGCTCGCACAAACCCATGCGGCTCCTGACGAGCAGCCGGCCGTCGCAGTGCGGGGCGAGAAGGATCGACCTCCGGTTTGCAGTTTGCGGCTGCAGTTTGTGCAACATCTACAAGTACGAGTCTAGGACTAGGACCCAAACCACTCCCAGGCTGGGCTGCAAGCTTCTTTGAGCACTTGGAGTGCAAATCACCACCCGCTCGGGCAGGATGCCCGTGAAGTCTTGAGGCGAGGCCTTGGAGACACCCCCGTGCTGCACAACGCTCGTGAGCACGTACATGCGCGCATATGCCTGCGGGTACGTCTGTGTCTGTGTGTGTGTGGTGTGTGTGGTGTATGTGTCTCTGAGTCTCTGAGTGTCTGTGACTGTCGACTGTCTGTGGCTCTGCAGGTGTTTGTGGAGTCCTCTGTTTCGGAAATCGAAAATGCCTAAACTCTGAACTTAGCTCAAAGGACAGAGCTCCTTCAATCCCGCAGGTGAAACTATAGTAAGTAAGGGCAGGGCCAGAAATCTTGAAATCCTAACCGCCCGCAATTCTGGCCAAGTGCCGACCCCACGCGGAGACGGACGTCTGCTGCCCAGCCCGGTGATCCCATGGCTACACGGCAGCCCAGACTTCGCACATGTAGGCAATGTAGGGATGCAGGCTTCGCTTCTTGATGCTCTGCCAGGGTCACAACTTGCGGACGTGCGGGCTCCTGTCAGGAGTCAGAGCAGCTTCGAGCTGCACAGAAAGAGGCTCCCAGATCATGAAAAGCTCGAAGGATCTTGGATTTAGCAGCTGCACGATGGCTTAGGTAGCTGCGGGATTTGGAAGAAAGGTGACGGCCCTGCCCGGTCCGGTTGTTAGCAGAAGAAATTGCTTGTCTGATCTGGTGAATGGTAATGGGTTTGGGGCCACTGGGTTAAGGGTTTGGGTATTGTGTTGGATTCAGGCAGATCTTTTCGCCTCCAGCTTGAGCCAAGAGCCCTGAAATTCGGGGAAGAACTGCGCGTCTCACGAACGCCGATTCACTCTTGATGGCTGATTCGGGACCCGGACATATCATTCACGTAGTCACATGTTCAACAAATCAAAGTGTCGGAACCTCCTGAAACCCACAGAGCTCAGCCTCAAATCAGTCAAGGACAGACAGACAGGCAGGCAGACAGACAGTCCGACAGGGGCACGCACACACACACACAGACGCAGAGGGTACGGAAACAGATAGCAGATAGATAGATGGATAGATAGACTGTAGCGCTCGAGCTCGAACGATGCATAGATGGTAGAGATGGCCTTTTGGCTACCACCTGTTACCACCTTCGGCGTCGTCGTTGGAAATTGCCACTTTGCAAGTTGGAAGTTTTACATGACACAGGTTGGCTTATGTCCGGTACATCTGAAACCAAAGGAGGCTTCAACAGAGGATCCCAAGATTGCCTTTATCTACCGGTGAAGCCGTTCTAGTCGGCCGAAGAAGAGGCCACCAAACCTCTGATGCAACATACCAGCATATTCACCGCGTGACAGTCGAAGCAATCTTCTCCACAGAGCCGGAATGGCGGGTGCAACCGGACGTGTTCAGGAAACATGCATGAAGCCGTCGAGTTTGTAGTCTCGAAGCTTAGATTACACGGGCAGTTAGCATGAGTGCAAAGCAGTCTTCTCCCTTAGTTCTCCCTCACGTCATGCAAGGACCGAGCCAGGTCTGGAATTCAACCCCTGTAGGGATGAAAAAGACAATGACAATGCGCCAACGTGCCATAGCTTGCAGCTATGTCGAGAATCGGCGCGGCGCCTCAGAACTGCTCTCCTCGTGTCACCTGCATTGCAATGAACGTTGAGATATACCAAACTACCTACCTACATAAATGCATAAAACAAGAAACAGATCTGCACATGTATTAGTAAGCATACTGTGCTTTGTTGTGCTGCACATGAAACTGAGTGAAACTGTGTCCAATGATCATATGGCATAATTACATGCTACAATCATACTCTCCTATGCTATACCACTAGATTATACTAGATTTGTCTACACGCTTCCGCACTATACTATGCTATGCTCTGCATGCTACACTACACATTCCTATGAACCAATACCAGCAGCTTGTGCTGTCCAATGTTGAAACCCAATATCTTGTATTTACGTATGTGTTTTTGGCATGCTGTACTGCATTCGACTAAAACGAATGATATGATACGGTATGATATGAGACCACTTATAAGATGAGATGTTGCATGGCGTGATATGGTATTATACTGTACTCTGTTGTACCAAATGAATTTGCATTAGGCTGTCTATTGCACTCTATTCTAGTCAAATTCTGCTTTATATTACCTTGAGCCAGCACGTCCATGCCATATGGCTACACCTAATATCACCTAATCACGAAACTGACTCAGTGAAGGTCCCAATACGAAAGGTGCCCCATGCTCATGATCCCTTTTGAGGAAAGACTTTTCGCCTGGCCTGTTCGCCGCAGTCGGTGGTTGTATGCGAGTGAAAGTTTTGCTCGTTAAATTTCGTAAGCACGTGCTTTCCGTACACAGCCCAGCTTTTTACAACCACCACTGGTTCGTTGCCTACCATTACAGCTAGCCGCGACTGCTTCTAGCAGTAATCACTTGGGAGACTTTAATTGCAATCAATGGCACAGTGACAGAACGACGCGGTAACTTGCTAGCATGCAGACGACTTCGCATGATGCTCTGTTGCTTGTCACTGCGCGCGGTGCGTCTTGCTGAGTGCATTCCCTGCATGGCTCTCCCATCAAGTCTCCTAGCTGCCAGCACAAGTCCTCAACCAAGGGCAGCTATGGCATTTCAACAGGTCGAAGGTGGTCGAAGGCTGGAGGACAATGTTTCAATGTCGCTTTAGGCTTTACCTGACAGGTCGAGACTAGACTCCGATGTTTTGCTGCAGCAACTCCAATGAAGCTGAGACCATGCTCGACCAGAATGTCTTGGGAAAATCTGCGCACCGATCCGAAGTGGAGGTATGGCTTCGCAGGCTTCAGCAACCCAACCATGTCATATCTGGGATGACTTCGAGTAAACAGCTAACTTCTAAGATACATCTGAATGCAAAGGGACAGGTGTCTGGGTGAAGCTGCAGGTATGGATTCTGCTGTGAGGCCATGTACTCAACGTACCCCCCCACTTCACATGGCACCCCCTTGTGGGGTGTGGGCTCCCGAAGTGGTGACACAAAGGCTCTGGGACGCCAAAGCTCAGGGCTCCAAGCCCCGAGAGCCGAAGCCTTCGGTCGTTTCTCGAAATTTCGGAGTCAGGTTCTCGTCTCCTTCCGTCTCACGGGAGATATAGACCCTAAACCCTAAACCGTGATATAGACTCGGGCTGCAGTCCGTGGCAACATCCGTTCTGCTGGATTCAACATTGGATCTGGTGATCAACATATACGCCGAGTTTACTACTTTCGACACCACTGACTAGGCGTGAAGGAGGCGTCGGAAGGCCTATAGAAGCTCAGATGCTGCGCTAACTTATAAGGCCTTAAACTGTAGACCAAACTTTTGCATGCGTAAATACAATATACTTCTGAAGATATATGTATATGTGCATGTGTGTTTATATCTACTGGCTGATCTAGCTATTCATTTGATAGCTATTGATAATTCAAAAAACGCTTTTTTGCACGCGTGTATATATACATACATACCTACCTACCTACATACATTATCTGGCTTAATTACGTGTTTGTTTACAGTAACACTGCTTCGTTCATCATTGATTTATGTGTACGTGTGTATATATAAACATAACAATATACATACATATACACATATGTTATCCTACCAGTAAGACGCGAGTACTGACACTAGCCGTCCCAATGTTTCGGGCCACCATGTTACCGACCTGCGCTTTGCATGCGAAGCTCAGGCTCGCAGGTTCTAGCTTTGGAACCGCCCCAGCCCCAGACTTGCACACTGCTGACTTTACAGCAAATTCGGATCTGAAGAGGGTACATATTCCGCGGAACCTCCCAAGAAACTTGTAGATCCTGAACTCTTCTGTATTATATATAAGGGCTCCGGACTGGACCAGCCGCACACAGTGAAAGAACAACCTAAACCCACCCTTTCCAAGCGCCACTACACCTCCTCCTCGTTTAGATTCTTCGACTGGGCTACCTCTACTGTAGACTGTAGCTGATCACCCTGATAATGCTTCTGGTGACAAGGATGGTAGCAAGTAGTGAGGCTGATGGCGACGGTGCCGCCCATGGCGACGAGTCAGCTATGATTCATCAACAGCACAAATCAAAGGGGCGCCCTCCCCTCAGCAACTCTATGTAGGACACCTGCACTGACTGGCGAAGTCCTGAGTAATGTAGCCATGGGTAGTTATAGGAATTTCGATGAGCTCGTTGTCCAGAGGAGGTGAACGGCAAATAATACGGAGACCGAAGGAATAGTATCGTGGTATTGATTACTCCGACAGCTGGATGTCCCTCTCTTCACTTCGCTGGAGCCACCTCAGCGCGACCTGGCCTTCGCCTTTGGCTTGGCTTTCCTGAGTGTCTCGAATTTCTCACCCTTTGCAAGAATTATTGGGGATACAAAACTACATTACTACTCATAGCATTATAAGGACAACGAGGGATGTGCAAGGTCCTGAAGTTTGGCTTTGTGCAAACAATCTCGGAGCTGCAGGTTCAGGGTGTCAAGCTTTGGGGTTAATTCCTCTTCATCGCATGCGGAATCTCCATGTAGTCAGGCCCTCGGATCTTCACACAGTATAACCCAAAACCATTCTAAGGATGTAGGCCCCCACATTATTTCGCGGCCGTTGGAAAAGAGACCGAGCTGCTGGAGGTGCTTCACGAGATTGCCCGTGCGGGGGTCCACAAAGTTGTGTGCATTTTGCGTGCATCCGCCTGGGAAATGAGCTGTGTATTAGGGCTCTACAAGCGTTTTATACGGGCTCCTTAAGTGCTTTGTGGCAGTTGTAAGTAAGTTCGCTGAGGCCTTTCCGGTGACATCGTGCTCTGAGAATTCTGCGGTATATTGCGGGATGTTCTGCGTTCGGGTGCGTATAAGAGGATGCACAAGGAAACCTCAGCGTGTGCTGATGGTGCAGTATAAGACGATGCACAAGGAAACCTCAGCGTGTGCTGATGGTGCAGGTCGAGGCGCAAGTGTAGGTTTCGGTAAGTACGGCGCCACAGCCGAAGCAGAACCTTTGCAAAAGCACAATAGTCTTATAGAGCACTAAACTATCGCATCTTATCCTGTCTGATGTATTATGGTGCGCTTACTGACAGCTGACGCCGGCAGTTTGACCCAGACCTTATAGAGGACGTGAAAACCGAAGAAGACAGGAGCACGTGTGATTGAAAACATAAGGTTCAAGAACTTGGAGGGAAGTGTACTCTGACATCACCACGCCAGGATTCACGATTCAACACTCTGCTGCTGCTTCTGCGGCTCGATCTACGGATCTACGGTGCCTGGATCGACTTAGAGGTCTGCCGAAAGCCATGAGAACTCGAATGGAAATGAATGGAACCCAAGACAGCTGCCCGACAATTTCCCAAATAGTTCGCTACTCGTAGCTATTGAATTTACAACAATACTCAAGCTTTGCAGCATGACTCATTGAATATGAGCATGATAGCGCAAAAGCCGGCAAGGAGCCGTCCAAAACTACGGTATGCGGCATGAGAAACATGAGATTCACGCTAGTCTTGATGGCTACCCACGTTCTGCACAAAGCCCTCCAAACTGGCACCCTTGTTACATGAGGGCACGTACTGTACCTCTTTATCATGCAAGGCGCCCGTTTGGAGGTTCGTTGAGGTGCGGAGCCATCAAGGAGTGCCACAGACTGTTTCATAATTGGTCATACCTTGTGCAGTTACGTGAAAACGCATACCCACCTACGGATGGTAGATACTGTAAGGACAGTCTATAGATCTTAGAGTCTTAGATGACACACTGGTAGAGGCCTCCAAGGCGCTCCGACGATCACACATATAGTTCTCGATATTTCTCGTAATTGTAACAGGTTTGGGGTTTAGGGTTTAGGGTTTAAGGTTTAGGATTTAGGGCCCAAAAAAGCCCTTCAAAGGGCCGGTCAAGCATCCGAAGCGCTCCACGCTGCGCGATTGAATCGTGGCCCGAAGCCAGGTACAGTGTACAGGTGTCCGGCCCGAAAGGCAAATGTTCTGCTAGGTTGGCTCCTTGCTGGTAGAACAGGATTTATCAACTCCCTCCAACAGCTCCGACAAGGGACTTGCATCCACAGTTGCGGCACATCATCTTGTGGCACTCTTCCACCTGGTCCTGCGAGGAATGGTCCCTGCGTGTAGCAGGCATGAAACATGGAGCCTGTCTCAGCTTGCAGAGCTGCTGCTGTTGCGTTGCAAGAATATTCGCACGAGTGTGATTACACGAAACACCCAAACACGGCTCCGTCTGGGCATCCAGATTTTCCTTGGATGTCGCCATTCCGCCTCGGGGATAATGCCGTGCCGCTACATCGGGATTCGCCGCATGACAGACCCGGCGCCAAGCACTGTCCCTACTCTATCAAGGAATCTCGAATCCGTCACTGAGAGACATAATGCACCGGTCCCGCCCGTCTGAACTGCAGGCATGCTGCACTGGGGGCACTGTCTCGTTCCTGTCTCTTTCATCCACTCCATGAAACCTGAGAACCGACGCTCTACGTTTTTTGTACCCTGACATGACTAACGCCTGCAAGGAAAGAATACAGACTGAACAAAACGAGGACAGAACCTTCGAACCCTCTGGTGGGACCGCACTAGACCGACCTTGCCAGCAGCATCCATACCCTGTAAGACAATGTAATGAGCTTCCCCTGTCCAGTCATGCAACAGCCAGACTGCAGACAGAATAATTAAAGCCTGAGCTCTGGCTGTCGAGCTAGAAACCAGAGTGACTAGAGGCCGCAAATCGAATACCGGAACCACACCGAGCGGCTCTCGTCGGCGCCCTTTCCCCGCTGTCGCTTCCGGTATTCCTCGCACGTCAGTCCTGGCCCACATGCAGTTCTTGGAGGACTCGGCTCGGAAGTGAAGTGGGTAGGAATCACAATATATTTTTGCGACGATCGGATCACTGTGAGAACTAACCCCACCACCCCCCGGCCGCTACACCTTCGTGATACGGCTGCGCGCCGCACATCCAGCCTGCGACTTTGGGCTGTTCGCTCGGAGGACTTGGAGGGATCACTTCTTGCTGGCTCTTGGGTGTACACCGGGGTCGGAACCGGTTAGAAGTGTAGATACAGATGATCGTGCTGAATGGTCGACGCACATTGACTTTTACAAATGACGCATAAGCTTTGAGCCACGCTTCAAGCAAACAGTGCGGCCATGCGCTGCCCAACTTACACAAGCCCGACCCACAACAGCACCTGCAGTCTGGAGTCTAGATTTTAAGCCAGTTAAGCTGAAGCCAAATCGTATCGAAGGAAGAGCGGGATCGTGAGATTTCCTCATGGGGCCCTCCGCTCTCAAACCCCTGACCTATGAACTCCGAGTGGCATGCTTCAAGCCCGCAAAGTGGGCAGGTGCCCCTCGCCGATGTAGAATCAGGAAAGGCTTTCTTCATCGCGCAGTCGGGAGTTGGACCTGAAGGCACAGGAGCATCGAGGACCCATGAGGTCGCCACGCCCCAACATCGCCGAGATTCAAGCCATGCCGGCCATGCACTGAGCATGTCATGCAAAATTCATGCAAACTGATCCATAGTTGAGCGGAGCCCTCCATCTAGGAGCCCGGCAGGGTCTCACAACATTGCCGGATGCCGCCGCACGGCGCAGAATGTTGGAGGCATGCAGTCGAAAGACTGTCTTCTTCGGAAGCAGTCCTCGGATCTGAGACAACAGAGGCAACTAGCTGTGGGAGGCTCAGAGCAGGCAGGTGTGGGACCAAAGGTTGGAAGGTTGGGATGTTACTGAAACTTTGAGGTGGCTTTGCGTCTGCGAGCAGTAGGTGTCGTGGCACGCCGCTACTTTGCCATTGCGGCTGCTCCGTCAAGGCGGGTGACGCATCGAGGTGCCCCGGGGCTCGGAAATACCCTGCAAAGCTGGTCAACAGGAGGCACGTGCCCGGAAACCGCATCACGAACCAGTGAAGCAAAAATGAATTCACAAAATCTCCAAGCCCAGACTTTGCAGGAAAACAATCCTACACCGTCCTTGCGTTACCTCTTTAACACCGGGTGTCGCAGGAGGTCTTCCTCGGAGATGGCCTTCGCACAATCCGGGCAGGGGATATCCCCCGAGATGCCAGACTCCAGCCTTGCCTCCCAGGAAGTCGGTGTCTGTTGCAATATGAATGTATAGGGATGTAAGCGGGTACTAAGACTAGTACTCCGGGAAGCGTACTCCTAATAGGGGATGTGAAGGGATATGCTAGCCTACTGCGAAGGATGAGATGCGAGGCGGATCCGCACCTGATTTCCTGGAGCAAGAAGTAGCACTAACTAACTAACCAACTAACTAACTAACTAACACTTCGAGACGAGAGACACATCTACACCTGGCTCGCCCATGCAATGGCTAGCCGATGCAATAGCTAGCTGTATGAACATCTACCTTAAAGTGAAAAACTATATGCTCTGCCTGCCATACTTCCATGAATACTGTTCTCAAGGTGCTGTCTGCGCCTGTGACTAGCTTTGTCACTCGGCGGTCATGGCAGTAGAGTAGCTTCGGGCGAAGCTGGCTTCATGAGCACTTCTACTGCATTTGCAGCTTCCGAGGCGACTCAGGTTCAGTGGCTTGACCGGGACTCGACAATAGAAAACACTGAAAGCACTATACTACATGTTTGCACGGCCCATGCCCCCAAAGCCCCACAGCCCCCACCCAAGCCCTAACAAACGCTACAACAACATTAGTTCGCCTTCATTCCTGCATGGCTCGGCTCGATGACTAAGCTACCAAGATGACGATTCTTCGGTTGGAATCTCCCCAAACGACCGACGCGCAACAAGTTCGGGCCGAGACCTCTCAGCAGATGAACATCAAAAGAACATCTTCGGATCAGCCTCCACGAAGTGGTTGATGCAGGATGGACAGTACCAGCCATGGCCACAGCCCAGCATGACCTCTGCAAGCTGGTGCGCATAGCATGTCCGGCACGGAAGACTTCTTTGAAAGCAAGAAGAACAGATGTGAACAAGGTTCCCAAAACATCCCAAAACTCGCCATGATCATGAAGACATGGATAGGTTGATTTCGACTGTCAGGAACCTGCTTGTAAAGTAAGTAAAACAAGTGAACACGAAGTGATTACAACAACCGGGCCCTTTAACTGTTTCTGAACCGTTCCGCCTGAGCGTAAGGAATCCCTACGCCGACAGAACACTGCCTGAAGACATCGGTGAAAAAACTCTTCATATGCAGTCTCATCGCTGTTCTCTCCCAGGTTGTTGACATCCCTTGTTCTGTGTACTCTCGGCGCATCTCGGGTTTCAAGTTTACGCCCCATCATGCCCCATCCTTGAAGCATCCAAGTGGCGGCTGCATCGACCTTGCGTTCATCGCAGCATATGAGGCAGGATTCCTCACGCTGCTCTTAGGGTGTGCGCTCAAACACGCACAGCTAGGGCTTGGGGCGCAAAGCGAGCGAACTTGATAGAGTTTAAGCCGTTTAGGATATCTATTCTTAGTGTTTCATACAAGGTCAACGGGCTTGATGCTGGATGACTTACGACGGCTCATTCTGGTTGGAGGCACTGTAAAAAGGCAATCATGATTTCATCTCACCTGCCGAGCTCCGAGAAGTGGAAACACTCGGTGCACCCCATACGTCCTAAGCACACATCTAAGCATCGACCTAGAACCGACGATTTCGACCGCCGGAGAGGGGTAATCGTCCGGACAAGACACGCAAAATAAGCTTCGCTGTCGGCTTCGTGAAAACCAACACTGGGGCCAGCAATCTGGAGCTCAGGACAACTCCAACCACCAACAACAACAGGCCAAAACTTATCAACAGCCCCTAACATGACTACAACCTCGCACCCCACCAACCCACAAGTAAAGGACCCGAGCCCACACAACCAACCAGACTTTTTCTGGCACCAGGCAGCATGACCCAGCATGCAGTTCCAGCTCTGAGGCAACGCTTCTGCGTGAATGGCAAGAAGGGGCTGAAGTCCCTCTGGTATTGTTCCCAGTATGTAACCCCTCAAAACCTATGGTATGCCTTTGCCTAGCAGTCTTGACTAGACTGGGGCCCAGAGCCTTCTGTCATTCAAATCCGGGCCTCTCGGCCGTGGGGACATGATGCAGTGCCGAAGATTAGGCCCGCGCGAGAACGCGAGGCGGAAGAACCACGCGATTGCGTTATACACATTGGAGTATGCCATCGGGTGGTATCCTCCTCGGAAGGACGCCTCTCGAGACATCAGGAACATTGGCTGTGAAGGGAACTCCGGTTGCATGTAGGGCATGTTCTGGCTCACGGGCTGGACGATGCGCATCGTCACTCGAGGTGCTGCCTGGTGGACGGACCCGCTTGATGATCATGGCAGGATGTTGGACGGTGCCCGGACTGCGATGCAACGACTGCGGTCGACGAGAAGTGATGAGCCCGGCTTTGCCACCGTCACCACCGACTGTGCGATCGTTCCGGTGTAGCCAGTATAGCCTGTAGAGGGGATTGCACAGACGATTGTTGGTCTTCCTACGGTCTTTATAGGGTTCGTGCTGAATATTTGGCGGAAGCCTGCAATGCTGCGAGTGGTTGCATAGGTCCGGGAGAGCTCCTGTCCTGGACACGTCTGAACGTAACGCGAGCTCAAGGCTGCTGGCGCCACGGTCGTGGCCGATCTATCTGAATCTAGCTGGTGCTGCCTTGGGCATCTTCTCCGGAACGGAGTCTGCAGCCACATCGGGCTTTGGAGCTAACCAACATCGCCGTTGGTGTTCCTCGTTTGCCGGAAGCCAGAGAAGGCCTTCCTTGCCGCCGACGTAGAATTCGGGACACAAGTCCAGAACCATGAATAGCGATTTTTTCAGGCTCCTGGAGTCTGAACGTTCAACACAACACCGTGAAGCTGCAAGCCCTTCTGCACTTACGATCCGGAGAAAACAGCTGCGTTTGCATAGCCCTATTAGTCTGCAGAAGTTGCGCTGCCGACCTGTTGGCTCTAGATTTTGAGCCAACTTGCGGACCTGAGGAGTTTTGCAGAGAGCTTGGCCTTTGGATTTTCAGATGCTGACTTTCAGGACGAGGCCCGCCGTCAGGGTATAGCTCAGCCAATCTCAAAAGCTGGAACCTTAAACACTGCAAACTGTAAACGCTACTGAAGAGACACATCCAAACATTGAACCGAAACCGTCGCACGCCAGGGTTCGGCATCCGAGTTGAAACGAAGGATGCCCGCTCGGGTCATCTTCGCCTCGATGCTGCAGTGAGAGACATGGCGTTTCGGCTGACGCTGAGACAAGTCAAGTCTGAACGCTGTGGGTGCAGTCCGTCGCTCGCCGTGCTACTACTTCAAATCTGCGCGCTGAACAACTCTTCTTGACTTGCCCGGCTTACCATAACTCCAAAGCTTCACCCAACACGCCCAAAGCCTTGCAGCTCTGAAGACGCAAACTTCCTGGAATACCCAAATAAGGAAGCGCCCCTGCCTCGTGCTCTTCGAGGTCCTTTCGAGCCTTGCTGACCGCCTCGGCACCACAGACTTCCGTAGATTCGCAGTTCTCTGCACTTACACTTCAGCGACAGCTTGTCCAATCAACCGTGCATGACTCCAAACAAGCTCATGGAACAACAGCAACGAAACCCAAACAAGCGAATAAATTACGCATCATATTGTAGTATATGGTGCTGTAAACTGTAGATGGCTATTTTGTGCGTGTATGAATATATATATATATATATATATATATATATATATATTACATATACAATCAGGTATGCACACATACACATATAGTATACTACGGTACAAGATGCAAGCAAGCGCTCCTCCTCCGCTGCCTCGTGTGCGGCCTCCTTGGCCCTCCTTGCCGCCTCTGCCTGCTGCAGCTCCTGTGGCGGAATTCTGGTCAAAGAAGCATAGAGTGCCAAGTTGTCAAGAGTTTCTGCCCCTTTCCCTTCAGAATCACTGACCGCTGTTTTATGTAGAGCGATCGTCAACTTGCTGAGTACGAGTAGACCGCCACACTTATCACTTCAATATTTGGATTACGCACAACTTGACGGTCTGCTTAGCTTCAATCCAGGATAGTGGTCAAGAGCTTGCAGCAGGAGCTGCTGCCTGTCCAGTGTCTGCCACGGCCAAGAATTCACACCACGTCGAAGACCGTTCATCATGCATGTGCATGTCCAGACAGGAAGGGTGACCGATCGGTGGGAGCTTACGAGCCTAGCTGCTTAGCTGCGAGCCGTGGTTTGCCAGTCCTCTGCTCTGGAACGAGCATCACTGGCACAACGGTCGACGACCTGGTGGCACTGAGCCTACCATTCAATGCTGCCCTCGGCTTCGAGTCAAGTTCTCGCAGCAGGGAATTGTCTAATCCAGCCCCCGCGCAGCAAAAATGAGTCTGCGAGCCCGACCATCCACCGCAAGTCCCAAATCCCCGCAGCCCACCTTCTGACATTGCTGCACCTCACTCCGGCACGTCTCTGACAGACGTCGCCCTCGGATGCATGAGCCCGGCGGACTTGCTCTGGTCTTGGTAACTTGAGTTGACTGCTGAAGCACATGGCAAACCTTCCGAAGCTTCGGTGCCCCGATTTTCAAGTCCTCGAAGGCTTGGCTTCGAGCTCTCTCGCCATTCTGCAGTTCTTGGCATCCTTTTCACGGCAAACGAAGCTGCATAAGTTGCTTGCTGTCGATCGGACATTGTCTGCGCATCAACACACGGATCCTAGGTTGGGGGTGTGAAGGCGCCTGGAAGGGCGTTCCAGAACACCAGGTTCAGGGATGCTCGTGTTGGTGGGCTTTCCCGGATGTTCTTGGAAATGTTTTGTATTTGTTTTGTCGCTAAATCGTCGCGCTAGGCACGATGGCCAAGCCTGTATATTCAGACAGAGTCTGCCTCTTTGCTACGGCTCCGCTGAGGTCCCAGCTTCCTTTGAGCTGTGCGGCCAGTGTCTCCTGTCAAGCAGAGTCTGCATCTCGGGATTACCCTTCAATCATGAATTTCAGAGCCACGCCAGAACCGCGAACAGACCCACAAGATTAAGTGATTAAGTGGTTTGCAACATCTGCTCCTGGATCAAGGTGAGGATCTTCTTGTCCTTGGCCGTGCGCTTGGCCTTCTTCTTGACCATGATTTCAGGTAACCTCAGTTTTCCAGAGGCTCCTCGAACCTAGGATGGTTTGGACTAGAGACTTGCGACCCTCAAACCTGAAATTGCCATACTCGAAACTGGGCAGACACAAATGGGAAGCCATGTCATGGCAAGCACCAGGCTATCAGTCGCATGATCATAACATCAGCTACGTTCTCACGGCTGGTACTGTTGCAAGTAGTGGTGCATGGTACTGCCGCTGACAAGTGTCAGTTGTGGCTGAGCAGTGTTTATCGCTAGCACGCTCTGCTGCCTCATCCTGCACGGGGTCTGTGGGCCCTTGGGGCTTAAGGACGGATACGGCTGAAATTATACCGGCACATTACAGCATCGGACCTCTAAGGAAATCTTGCAATCGGACCTGACCCTGAGCTTTGTTCCGAGTGGCCCCTGGAGCTGTGCCTCGTCAAGTCCATACGGTTTCAAAGAGGTCCTCAGGGCCTCTCTGCGACTTTCGAGAGTTGTCAAGAGCGTAAAGGCCTGCAGTGTTGATCTGTTTTGGAGGTTCGGTTTTCTTGCTTCCGACGATTTTCCGATCGACAGCACAGCGTGCGAACATGCTCTCTCACATTCGGCCTAGAGTCTAGAGCTCGTGCACCTAAACAGCGCATTGTGCTTCTAATGAGCTAGGGAAACAGACACGCGGCCAGCGCAAACACCGATAACACGCATGCCCCCTTTCCCCCACCCCCATCGACACCCCGAAACTGCCTTGATCTTGGTCTTGGCCTTGTCCGACGGATTTTCGAAAAGCTCCTCGTTTGGTGTGGATACCAAACTTGGACGGAGGACCCTTCACCAGCGTATGATCACTCGCGGGCCATCATGAACCTCTCGCTGCTCGCCGTTTACTGTTAAACAGCGCGCGACAACTACAGTATGACCACGATAATGCAACAATACCTTGCGGCTCCTCGAAGCTCTGCTTCACTCGCTGAACTTTGCCGACTTCTTCGTCCTTACTCGGTTACTCGGCACAGAGCTAGGATCGTTCGCGACGGCTGCTAGACTTTTACAAACAACTAACCAAAAGAACCGGACAGCGAAATGCTGCTAAAACATCATCAAGCAAGAACCCACAAACGTTCAGCGAAAGCGTTTGCTTCCACCCATAGAGTCAGACAGACCAGGTTTCCAGTTAAGATAACGAAGGCAAATGCCGATTCCCCAGGTCCAGCCTGTGCAACCGCTCAGCAGCCTGCACTGCGAGCACACCCTTCCCAGGCTGCATCGCCCATCTATGCCCTCGAACGTGGCGGAGACAAGTAATGGATTCGACGCCAAAAGGTGGGAAAGGGTTTCTCCACTTCTTCCGGGGGAAGTAGTTTGTCCTCAAGCCGTAAGCTGCCTAAACCCAACGACGGCATCCTTATCCTTCATTCTCTCAGCTTAAAGGTTGCGAGGTTGCGAGCCAGGCTGCGCAAGCCTTCAAGGCATCCTGGGCCTTCGCGACGGCCTCTTCTGCCTGGCTGTAGACATCGTCATGGTGTCGAGTAAGGATGAGGGTGACAGAGATTGCCCAACACTCGTGCCCTTCAGAGCATCCTTCACTGACGACCCATGCGCCTTCTGAGTCACAGGCTGTGCAGCCTGGGCCCTGCTCTCCATCTGCACGACGAATGCTTTATGCGCCTGCAGGGGTCCATGCTTGGTTTCTTCACCGAGAACATACTTCCAGCATTGCAAGATTCCCAGAAACGAAAGAACACACCAACGCAACCATCTTGGACGCCGGAGCTCCAGCACTGGCTGGCGGACATTCTCACTATGTATATTTATATGTATGCAATGGATAGAACTGCCGCATTTCACGGGGGCCTCCACAGCTTCCGCCTCTTCCGCCTTTTTTCGAACCAGTGCCGCCGAAGCGTCTGCCAGTGCCCTCCGCAGCTCGTGCTGCTGGGCCTCCCGGACTCTTTGAGCAGCGTAATGTAGGGGCCTTATAAATTAGAATAGGGTTTTGGGGTATATTATACTGTAGTTATAATAAGGAACCCCAAAATAGTATATGTCATTCATAACTAAGGCCCCTAGACTATTGATTGCTCTTGCCTGCTCTTGCTGGTTCGTCATGGGTACAGAATCCAGAATCGGAGCTGAGGCCTCGCCCCTCCAGCATTGAGGGCAACGGATCACACGCTGGGGTCGTTTGTTCGTGGCCCCGCACAGCAGGCGATGTCAGTTTTCGATGTGGGCCTTACCGGTTTCACAGCGGACAAGGTCGTGCTTTCGAATTCGGAAGCCGAACGCTGGGACTGATCGGCTGTTCAATCCAACAGCAAGGATAGTACTGAACAAAGCATCATCAGCTTTGCAGGGCACCCGTCGGCACACCTCCGCGGTCTCGGCCGGGAACGTGTTCTCCACACGGAACTGGCCACCTTCTACAACCTGAAACCCCATGCTGGCTTGGACTCATCGAACTCTGCTTCAGTACCTGCTGAGATTACAGAGCTCTTTGCAAAACACAATTGTACCGCCGTGGAACGAGAACGACTGTGCTGGAAGAGGTCGAGGTAGCTGCGTTGGCGACCTTCATCACAGGAGGCGGCTTGATGATACTCACATTCTTCGCATTTTTCTGGCAAACATGGCATAAGGCGGATAAGGGTGCTACTGTAGGGTTGTAGGGTTTTTATGACTCAACAAGTAGGTAGAAGGAGGTAGCATTTAGAGCTGTACGCATCCGAAAGACTGTTTCATACTGTTTCGATGGATTCCGAACCCGGCCTGAGGTGGTGCAGTTGAGTCTGCTGGAGCAGATTGGCTTGAGCTCGTGCTCTTCTTCGAAGCCTCCGCCTCAGGATTGACGGTTATGAAGTCTCACAGTTCGGAAGATGCAGGAATGGTCAAGGAGCCAACACGATCTCGAGTGCCGGTACCGAGTCAGAATATCAAATACTGGCAAAGCTCGCGGAATGCGCCTCTGCTATGGGCACATCTATCGTCGGCGGAATGCTTACCTCCGCACTTCACAGCCGCGCCACTCGCTCGCTCTCGAACTTTTCTGTTCTCATCTCCGGGGCTTAAAAACGCTCTGTCCCTCCGAAAACCAGGGAAACCGCATGCTTCCGAATGCAGCAACTAACCTGGTCCGAAGGCCATTACCGATTAGTCAGGTTTCAAGCTTCAAGCTCGAAGCAACACAATAGACTTTGGCGCAGTTCGGGCTCCATGGACCTATTCAGGAAGGCCTTGACTGGAGATGGCGGCCGAACCTTCTCTGCGGCTTCCTGCAATGGAGGACCTTTGCTCTCGTGGATCCGACGACGCGATGACTTTAGCCGCACTTCGCTCGCTTCCCCCTCACAGGCCATGAGACCCGAAGAACTTGAGTGCTGCCCGCCCCTTCCCCCCCCACGACGACGGTGACCCTTGGCACCGGTGATCCCACAAGCCACATGTTGAAAGCTAGCCGAAAAAGAACCCTGCTCTGCACGACGCGCGCCCTGAACCTGGTCCCCATCTTGCCAGTGAGAGTCCCGTTGCAGCGCTCTGATCGGCTTCTGGCAGGCCAGCACTGGCCTGAAGCACATTTTCATGTCGCATCGACCGAACTGCCCCGAACTTAGGAAAAGTCGCATCATGAGGGCTACAGGTTTAATGCGTCCTGAGCCAAAAGCGAACACAAGCCAATGATTCGATCATCGCGACGTCTGGCAGGGAAAAGAGAAGCTAGCTTCGACGAGCATGCCAGGATCTGCTCTCGAGAAGATGCCTGAAGCCCAACAAACCCGAAACCCAAACCAAGTCCCAAAACTCCCCATCCTACCTAGAAACGAGTCTAGCTCCAAGACTTCTTTAGACTGTAAGAAGGGTTCAGGCTGGCGCCTCCGGGACTTCAGCATCCGGCTGCGGATGCTGTGTCGTCGCGGCTGAAGCCTGCAAGTCCTCCAAAGGTGTTCGGAATCAGTCCCACCCTGTGATGACCCTCGGGTGGCAAAGGTCACACACTGCCGGAAGGCAACCCCCGTCCAACCTTATTGTTCATCCAACACGAAATCCGTACACATCACTGAGCATGTATCTTGGGCTGTATGAGTGCATGGCATGTGCACGCGATCACAAACACACAGACACAGACACACAAAAAGAATAAACACTATCGATCTAACTACCTACGTCTCTATGTGCACGTATATGCATTCAGCATTCAAGCCATGCACACATGTATGCACACACATGCACGCATACAAACATGCGCACATGCATGCAATATAGCTACTGGTCGTATTTAACTGTTTGGTTTTGTATTTATCTCTCTACAAGCGAGCTGGTGCGCCTCTGCTGGCTCAGTCTTGGGCCGCTTCCTCAGCTGCCGAAGCGGCAGAGCTCAGGGGCTTGATAGGGTCCTGGGTTGAAACTTGAGGGCGTTACTTCACAATAATTATTCAGTATGGGAGCGGATGCTCTATGGGCTGTGCAAGCATTGGTTGTGCAATAGCTTCAGCCCAAGCGACTTCAATAGCCGTGCCTACATCGACCGATTTCTTCTGACGGCGCGCATCTGTTCCGACTATCTGCTATCTGTCTGCAACGCAAGGATGATGAAACGAAACTTGACTTGCAAAAGCGAGACAAGCTGTGTCGAGGTGTGGCAGCAGGTGTGTGGGCGCGGCGGTTGATTCTCTGGCAGAGGCAGAATGACCTTCTCCTGACATCCGTACAGCACAACCAGATTTGTCGGCAAGGAGCACTTCGTATCCTTCTTGCTCCAAGTGCTTCTCCAAGGCGTCTGCCATGTCCTGTGCGCAGGGAACACGTGCTAGCAACAAACCGACTTTACGATTCATAAGGGGATGCTCCAGCTTCACTTGTGCGGGCGAGATTGTTCTAGGTTCAGAACAGAAACCGACTGCGATCTCTCCGTCCTGTTTGGTCTCTCGGATTGAGATGCCCAGCTGCTCGCACAGGCTGCGCAGCTTGAACACCAGGAGGTTCTCCTGGAACAATCTACTGGACTGTGCTTCCTGGTTCCTCTCCGGGTTCCACCCATGCCTACTGACATAAAGGGCACTAGCTGCCTCGGAAGTTCTGCAATCTGTCTGAACTTCCGAACCTGCGAACACATGATGGAACACCAGAGGCAAAACAGCATAACAGCATTCACAACTCTGGTCACTCGCACTTGCTTTGAACGACGCTTCGGTAGCCCAAGACCGAGGCCCCGAATCCGTTCTGAGCACCGAGAACCGGGGCCAGCTTTACAAACTCTAAACCGTTATGTTTCTTGTCGCCGCCTCAGGTGCCAAACTTGATTGACACATGCTACAGTACAAGTGGCACAACATGCGAATCCTCACGTTTGGCGGAGACGTCCGTCCTCTTGGCTCCGCCGCCGCTTTGCCTCGTCTCCAGCCTGGCGCTGGGCCTCGCGACCGGGTTGGGTCTCGAGTTCGCGATCTCTGAGTTTTCATATGACCGTCTCAGTACTGTAAGCAGAATTGCAAGCTTTCGCGATGTGCTCAATTCACACCGAGCGGCTGTTCGTGTAAAGCATAAAGCACTTCAACATTTATAAAAACAAATAAAGCTCAACTCGCAGGAGCACCTCGCCCCGAAGGACTTCATCCTGCAATCCCCGCTCTGCCTGGGCAGGGCTCTGGCCGACTTGTGGGGGAAAGGTGATTTATGGTCCCCTTGCGTCACCCCACCACAGCACGTCATTCACATATGACTGCAGAAAGCATCCATTAAGTCTCCACGAGTCTGAAGGTCTTGTGTTCGGCCTCCGTTGCCTCTTCCTGGCACTTTCGGAAGGTCTCCTGCCGCGCTTCGGCCTGGCTTTGGGCTTTGTGTAGGATCACAACCCCCCACAGAATCCTATATAGCACCCTAAATAGTAGGATCCTTATTACAAGGACCCCTAATCACAAATTTACTTTTTCTAGTCTTTCAGCTCCCGAACTCGGTTCGGCAACATGCAGACATACCCCTAAACCCTTTTTGCCCCTACACCCTAAACCTTAAACCCTAAACCTTAAACCCTAAACCGTAAACCTTAAACCCTAAATCTTAAACCCTCAAAACCCTGAACTCGACGGGCCTCCCGCTTCGCGGTGGCCGCGAGACCCTCGGCTTCCTCCGCAAGGCGCCGGGCCTGCGGAACCGACTTGTCTTCATTTGGGTTCTCTTCATGGTAATCATAGCAATATAGTAACATAATAATAATAATGGAATAGTCATAATATAGTAATATAGTAACAATATAGTAATACCGTCATAATATAGTAATATAGTAATGTAGTATTATAGTAATATACTAAACGCTAGACCCTTGGGTCGAACATATGCTGTCGAAATCTGTCGAAGACGATTCCAGGGCTCGCATAGCGATTTGACTTTGGAGTTGAAAGTTGACGGGTGTCTTCCTTCGTGTCACCCTATCTTGCAATTAGACTGCAGGATGTATGTGTATGGTATGTGATGATGTTATACATATGTCTCCATGTCATTGTTCGGGAACGATGGCGTATACTATTCTTGCTACACATCAAAATGGACCAGTCAACAAGAACAGTTTTGCTTAAGTACAGCTCAACATACGACAAGTAAGATCATGTCATGTACTTCCAGAGCCCTCTAACAGTCGTCAAACACCAAGCAGACCCTAAACCAGTACCTAATGCCTTTGTCTCTTTAGAAAACCCGCCTCGGCCGCGCGCTCAGCGGCTTCGGCGGCGCGCGCCACCGATTCCTCCGCCGCAAGCTGCGCAGCAGTAGCAGACCTTAACAGGGATTTCCGGTACGGATGTGTTCTTTTGCTTAAGTCGGAATGACGGGCTGTTGTGATACGACGTCTTGCCCACCAACCAGGCGAGGAAATCCTCAACCTCCATGACTGTCCGCCTGTTGCAGGTCCAGCCCGAAAGATTAATCCGATATGTTCCATCCTCTGCCAGTTCCTTCGCGTGCAAGAGGTGGTCTCGAAACAAGTTGGACAATTCAGCAACGCCCGCAAGAGCCGCAATGAGATCTCCAAGGGCTCCGTGACACGCATCCACTGGTTCCCCTGAGGAAAGAAGAGCTGGAGGGTTCTGCCAGGTGTTTCAGCGCGAACCCAATCACAGTCCCTCTGCCTGCGAAACTTTTTTCATTGTGCGGGAAAGCTTCGTCGGCCCAACCATGCCCAACCCCCGTGATCGTCGTCTGTCGGACTCTTTGCGCCTTGGGTCCACCCTAGTTGCCGCGGCTGTGCCATGCCATTGGGTATGGGAGTTTGACTTGGTGGATGTGCAAAGATGCCTGCAGTGTAGACATGCCGATGTTCACGAGTCAACTATGGCGCCCTGTTGATGTGGAGAGTGGCACTAGCTTCCCAACCAGTGCGGACAAAGATGATCCGCTACCGAGCCTGTTTTTGGTTGTGCAATAAGTGCCTGCCCTTGTCCGCATCTTAAAAGACGGCCGGTGGCTCCTGGACTCATCCTGCTGCACATATGCTCCATGAAGGTCGTTACCAGAACAACCCTCAAAGAGGACGGTCCGGGAACTGCTTCCCATGTTAAGTTGGCATTGGATTTGTGGCATCTTCCACGAAGGTCCAACGCAAAAATTCTTCAATGTGCAAAGATCCGTCGCCAGTGGCATCAGCACCTGCTAGCAGACGGTCCACGGACTTCTCGTCCCAACCAGCTGAATCCAGCATCTGCAACACTTCAACCAAGTCGTCCCTGTTGATAGACCCGTGGCCGGCAGCATCGAGTCTCGCTTTGAAAGCTTTTAGCACAGCTCATGCTCGGGCCTTTTTCGGGACCTGGCCCCTAGGGCCCTAGGGCCTATAAAGCTCAAACCTAGAGTCTACCTAGAGCTTGTTTCGAAGCAAGAGATTAGTGAACGATGGCCTTCTGCAGCCTGATCCAGAGCGAGGCACGCAGCGGCCTTCGCATGGGCAGACTCCCAAGTCTGCAGCTCTTTCTTGGCGGCCTGTCTCATGACTGCTCACTTAAAGGGCCTGTGCATAGCTCTTTAGATTACGGCAATGGACGTCAGATCCGGCTCACTAATACTAATACTACTACTAATACTAATACTAATACTACTACTAATACTGCGTGGGGATTTGATCTCGATTATGTTGCTGCTCTCCCCACCAGAGCTGTAATGAATGTAGGTGTGGCTGGCTTGCACTCTCCACAGACTGGACCCTGTCTCTCTCACACTTCCACACGTGCAATCCTATGCAGGCAGAACCTGCGGCCGTTCCTTTTGCACTCGCTGCCGGCGGCGGTTCGTCTGTGCACGGGATAGCTCTGATTGCTCAGGATAGAAGACACATATAGCACTTGGCTATGGGCATTGACTTGAGCCAAACGTTGCGTGGGCGGTCACATAGAAAGGTAAGGAGAAGCGATGCGGTGTGCGCAGCACGTCCACAAGCTTACTCCTAGAGTCGAGGGACGCGTGGCGTGCCCCCTTAGAGTCGAGGGACGCGTAGCGTGCCCCCTTCCCTTGCACTTTACATGGTCTTGCTCACAGCTCTTATAGTGACACCTTAGAACTTGACAAGGCATCGCAGTCCGTTCGCACCCCCCATGAGTTGCGTCTCCGACGCTGCTCACCCGAAAGATGGCACGATAGGACAACAGAAAATGTTCCGCCGCAACGTTGACATTGAAAATCAGAGCTTTGCATCCCAATTAGAAACGTTGTGACACTCATCTACGTCAGTAACGATCCCCTGAAATGGCAAACGAATCAGGCGTCACCGAAGAAAGAAGCATTCGCGATGGCATTCCACGGGCGAAGCTCAGAGGTCACGATCTGAAAGACGAGGTAGACCAAGCGTTGATTCATCTCCATCTTCGCGTGGTCGCAGGATCGCGGTCCCAGGGCCGGAGGTTTTCCTCTGGATACTGTTCCCTTTGCTTTCCTTTGTCCTTGCCTTTGTTTCGGCCTTTGCCGGCGGTGTAGTCGTAGTAGGAATTGGAGTTCCAACCTCCATGCTGCTCACCTCCGGTTCTTTTGAAGGTCCCTTGGCCGAAGAAGCGCTTGCACGTTCCTCCGTAGTGACAGGCGTGTCCAGGATGGAAGTACCACCTGGAGGGAGATAGTCAGCGGCCGAGATGTGATGTAGGGCTTCAGTACGTTTGGTTGTCGGATTTTGCTGCCTCTCAGCCTTGGATCTGACCAATCTGTCCATGAAATGCGCAGGCATTTGCACGTTGTGATCCACCAGCAATCCAATGGTCTGGACTGAATGATCGGCATGAGTCAGCAGGATACCGACGGGGTCGATGTACAGGAAGTCCACCGGTCCAGTTGGCGTTGGTCGTAGCACTGAGAATTGTTGGTGTCCTGTCACCATCGGAATCACCTCGCACAGGACGTTCAGGCAACAGAAGTGCATAGCCTTCACATCTTCATCCCTGTTGCTCTTCAAGTAAGTAGTAGGGTTGAAGTTGTCCCTGCCAATTCCCATCATGTTGGCTCCCCGTGTAAGCAACGAAAGCATCTGATTCGTCCGGAAGCGCTTCAAAGTGTAAGTCCCGTTGGGATCGTACTGCTTGAGGTTCTCAGGCTCCTTGGCAAAGCGAATGATCTCCTCGTCAGTCACATCCCTGCTCACACACGTCTCTCTGTCCACTACAGCCAAAGATCCCCATTTTCCGAGCACATCATAGCGTTGGCCAAGTGCGAAATTCTCCTTCATCTGGAACAACTGCATAGTCGCCCACTTCGCGAATCCTGACCAAGCCTTGTAGATGGTTCTGCATACCACGAATGCCATATACGAAAGAGCGGCCATGTTGGCGTCGATGCAATGGGCATTTCGCTTTGCTGAGTAGTAGGATGGCTGCATGGCGGTACGTGCGAGTTGTAGTTCAGGATCGATGTTCAAAGACTGGCCGGCGATGAGGACGGGACGTCGTTCCTGTGCAACTGCATCTGGTACTGCGTCATCAAAGCCCTCTCCTGGCTCTGTGTCCATTTCTTCATCAGGTTCCTGTTCTGGATCGTCCTCCGCGATGACAGATGGTTCTGGGATTTCCTCAGGTTCCGCAACGGTCTCTATCTCCATGGCTTCCTGCTCCTCGACGGTCGCCTCAGGCACTGCTGCTGCCGCAGCTTCCATTGTTTGAGCAATGAAGTCACTGGGGATCTCCGTAGGAGTCTCCCGTTGTGGAGTACCTTGGTAGTATCCGCAAGAAACGAATTGTGACCAGCAGGACGTGCATCGGGAGAAGCATGCTGGAACGATGTTGTAGCATGCCGGGCACACCCTCATTCTCCTTCCATCTTCGTCTCTGCGTAGGTCTTCGGGTCGCCAATCCTTGATGACAAACTTGATCCCTTTGCCCATGTAGTGATGCCGAACCGTGTTCTCCCTGTGGGACTCCAGGACAGTCGTAAGGTCTCGAATGATCTGCTCCTTGCTGGTGTCGTGGGGTCCAGGAGGCATCTCGCAAAGCAATTCCATGATCTTGCTTGGTGTTCGGTATCTCTCGAACTCAGGGAGCAAAGGTGATGCATTGTAGTCCAACACCATCTCTTTCTCCAACCGTTCATCGTAAATCTTTTCCACCAGAGCGAAAGAGTGTGTATCTTGAGGATTCGGGACGCAAAACCATACCTCCTTGACGAACTGGAACGGTATCGTTCGGCCAACGATCATGATGCCGCTGTCTGTGATACGTCCATCTTCTCGTGCAAGGTCCTGCGAAGGGACATGGAGGACCGCCAGCGGCATGTGCTTGGCTTGTGGTCCATGTACCCGCATCTTGGTCGTCGCATTCCGGTGATCGAACGGTGCGAATACCCCCCAATAACTGTGGAGTCTGCCGCCTTGGTTGCCTCGAAATTGGCGCCTATGGTCGAAGTCCCCGTCGGGGTCCTCCGAACCAGGCATGATGCCTTGCGTGACAATGGAATCCAGGTTGCGGCATGCCGTAGCGTGGAACGCGCCTCCAAGACGTTGCAAGAGGGTCATAGATGGAGATATTGCGAACCTGTTCTTGTCCAACTGAAGCAAATTGTTCTGGGGATCGGAGTGTGCAGAGTGACCACTCGTAGCCCGAACTGCCCATGGCTTCACCCAGCCGTTGCAAACGTTCAGGTACCTCTGGCTGTGCCGGCAACGATCATTGTTCTGGATCTCTGTGATCTGGTCAGGAATCGATACCAACATGTTCGAGCCTGCGGATCCAAGAGTCTCCGTGCCGGGGTCCTTCACTCTCACGCCCAGGAACTGCAGCCGAATCTTGGCCTTGTGGCGTCTCGTGGCTGCGAGCATGTTCCCTTGAAACAATAGCTGGAGTCTTTCATTGTACACTCTCTTCCTCTGTTGATCATCGGTCCTTGAGACCGCTTCGGTGATGCGTCTGCTGTCATGGGTCCATAGTTGCTCATGCCTCACCAAATCCTCGATCAGCACCCACCCTCCTTCATCACATCGAATGACGCTGCTGAATGCCACTTGGCACCTGTTGTCAAGCCATTCCGAGCCTGGGCGCCTGGCGATTCTGTGACGCAGGTCAGATTGAATGCATGATAGCGCCCAATCCGCGTTCCTTCTGCGATGATGGGTGATGTTGCGAAGGACAACTTCGTTCACGATGTCCCATCGATTGTGGATGAAGCTTGCACCCTTGGTTGGGATCAAGTCGAGAATCCCGCACCGGATTGGCCTTCCGCCGCCGATGCATTCGTAGCCTGGGTTGGTGTAGCCCTGAATAGTATCATCATATTCAAAGCTAGGACGGTCTCCTCGTTGAGGTAGGCGTCGGTCGCGATGGTCCGAAAGCCTCGAAAACAATCACAACACGTGAAAAGAAGCGTAACACCCACCAAAACAAAAACCACACAAACAAAAACCCAGCGAATGAAGAGTCAGCCGATCTAACACAAACCAGAACCCGCTAAACAAGAAAAAGACAAACCAAAACAAATCGAAAGAAACAACGGAGAAAGAGAGAACACGGAAAAGAAAAGGAAGGAAGAGAAGAGAGAAGGAAACAACCGGTAAGCCAACACCCGACGGTTCTCCACATCCGTGCAGAGATTGTGTGTGTTCTCATAACGGATCAAGACCACATCACCCCGTACGGCTTCGCCTCCGCGTCGCGGTCGGGCTTTGGCCTTGGGTCGTCGGTCCGAGGATGCAACACTCACATGGTCCGTGGTGTCAACGTCCATTGGCTCAGCCTCTTGTGGAGGTACTCGACGTGGATATCGAAGAAGGCTTTCCTTGATGATCTGGATGCCTCGAAGTACCAGATCCCGGGTCGCAGCATTTTCCGTGCAATTGGACAGATGGTGTTGATCACTGCCACAAGCGATACAGAACGTGAGGCGATCGCTTCCGACCGACATTTCGCCCTGAGCGAGTACTCCCACATAGTCCTGAAGCTGCGCGACAAATCCTTCACGAATCATCTGCCTGGGATCAGGGTCTTCTGCACCTTGTTCTTCTTCGGGTTGTGCATCCACATCCACATCCTGTGCAGGTATTGGTGGAGCAACGGAGAACCCTGGATCGTCCGTGACGTTGTCAGCGGCCTGTGTCTCGTCGGTCCTTGCAATCTCTACGGGGTAGATATCGCCATCGACGATCACTGTGAAGTCAATCACGAGGTCAGCGGACATGTTGTTGACGATCTCAGCGACTTGTTCATTCTTCTTGGGCGGTGTCCTCTTACGCGGGGAGTCAACCGTGATCAGTTCGATAGCTTCGGCCGACGCGTAGCGGAAGAATGATCTTTCGATCCCCCTCACGCACGCATTTGCCCCATCAAGGCCACCCCAATTTGGAAAATGACTTGGGTGTCTCATTGCAATTGTAAGAAGCCCGAGTGCCAGCTCCACCGTGTCACCCAGGAGTTCCTCCTTGGGCAAGGCTGACACTCTGTAGCATTCTTGGCGCTCCTCCGGAGTCAAAAGCATTCTCATGAAACCAGCATAAGCGCAGTTCCCGGCATCGTAGTAGCAGATGTAGCATGTCTTGCCTTCGGAGTCGTATCCTCTGTCCCATGCCAACTGTTTGGCCTTTCCCCATGCCGCGTACTCGATGGCCTGATTGGCTGTGATTCGGAGACCACCGTAGTGAGAAACCGTCTTGCCAATGTCTTCGTAGACCACTTCCGCACAAGCTTTGAGGAACTCCTTGATGTCCATGCGAGGGTCCACAAATTGAAGCCTCAGGTCATAAAGGTGCTTTGCGCAAGCCAAGGTGTATTTCTGGGACGCGACTAAGTCATTGAAGGAGCCGACCTGGTGCTGCAATTTCAGGGCTGAGGTATGCGCGCACCCGATGCAGTGTCCAGGATACCCGTTTCCGGTCGGCTTGAAGAAGGCCTGTGCGTAGCACTCAGCCAACTTCATTGCGTCACAGCCAGGGCAATAGAACGTTCTCCCTTTGACATAGCCAGTGTTCGGAGTCGCGTAGGTGTCGATCCGGAACCAATAGTGCCTGTTGTCGTAGTAAGCTTCGGGGACGGTCATGGCGATGTCAAAGTCCTGCCAGGTAACTGCGGACGATTCAGCGACCGTGTCACCCTGGGCATCTGACCTGATCTGCTGCTGCTGTTCTCCCGTGAACCATGTCTGCGAAATCTTGGTGGACGTCTTGACTTCACTCTTGTCCTCCCAAATCTCGACAAGCGACGGGTGAGCGACAGTGTCGGCGCGGACAGTTTCATCCCATGAGCGGATTCTCGACGCCTCAACGAAGCACGTGGATACCATCTTCTCGCAGAACAACTGCTTCTCATAGATAGCGTAGCCCAATTTGAACCTGACCCGATCGTCCGGTGCTGGCACCTTTTCGGCTGACAGTGTGTGCACGCCTGACGACGCATGCTTCATCTGGCTGTACATTCTTGACCAAAACGAAGATCCATGAATCACCACACATGCTCGGGCTCGCAACTCCAGTTCAATGTACATTCCCAGCGCGTGGAAACCGTTGAACAGAGAAGCTTTGTGTTGAAGGTAATTGCTAGCTGCTCCAACGAACCGTAGGTCGTGGTTGATGTTGACAATTGGAGGGCGCGTGGTACGCTTCCCTGCCGCAATGATAGGGTCAACGTACGTCATCTTGAGCTGTCGCTGCAACTCAGCACGGATCGCCGCCCCGTCTCCGACTTCACTCATCGGAAAAGACATGTTTTCGATGAGGATTGCCTGGAGAGACAGGTGGTAGTGCAATGTGACGGTTGCACGCTGCTCTTCGGTCAAACCATCCAATGTCGCATTCACAGATTCCAACGAACCCTTTGTGACTTGGAAGTTGTAGTTGGCACCTGTGGTGATCGACGGGCTCACAATGTAGATCTCGCTCCACCCATGCATGCCGAGGTTCTCTCTCACCGTGTGCGTTGATCCCCTGGTCCTTGCAACCATGTCAAAGTCCTGGACGAGGATTGTGCATTGAGAGCGCATAGTCGCGGCATCAGGTTTGCCACCCATACCCAAACTATTGCGAAATCCGTTCAGCGTGTTCATGGTGTTGATCCTGGCTTCTTCCAAAATGTCATCGTTGTCGACAAGATCGCGATCTGCCTCGATCATCACTGCCGAGGTAAGCATTGGAGGAGAAGGAAGATGCACGCATGATACCAATGCCAATGCATGGTACAGCCGTGAATACATCCGTAACCACACCTTTGTACTCAGCTTCACGTAGACCTTCAGGTTGAGACCCTTGTCATCATTTTGAGAGACGGAACGGATCCTTGCCAAATAGGTTACCAGTCTTCTGACGTAATGCTGAATCGGTGTGGTCCCCACGTCGTGGTTGGCCACAAACTTTGGCGTCTCATCAATGGCAGGTGGGTACTCGTCGTGATCACGGGTCGTCGTCAGCAAGATCGATCGACAGCCCTTCTCATCGATGTTGACATAATGGTACCAACTTTCCTGAGCGCCAGCAGGGATTGGAGCTTCCTCCCATGTCGGTTGCGATGGTTCCTCTTCCGGTTGCGAAGGCGGTTGTTGTGGAGGAGGTGCCGCAGAAGATGACGACGCCGATGCCGTTGCCTCGTCCGTCCTTGCCCTCTTTGGTCCGTGGCTAGGGGTGGCTCGAGGTCGGGCAGCGGATCCTTGCGATTGTTCCGGCGTTCTTCCATGCTCAGGGTGCACGATTCCTTCCGGTTCGAGGTTGCTTGCCGTAGGCATCGCAACTCTCCCCGTTGAGTATACCCAGCTAGGATGGCGTTGAAGGTTGGGCGGAAATAGGCCATCATCTTGCATAAGCGGATTTGGTGCCCTCATCTGTTGGAATTCCGCTTCCCATATGCCCAATGTGGCGCGTTTGGTAGAGCAGTCGACCACGTACCCAGATTCAACTCCGCATTGATTCCAGGTGTAGCCACGGAACGCATACGGCAATTGGAAACCGTTCTTGTCCTGAGCTGCACATACGGCATCCACATGGTACTTGAGGAAAGCATACGTGGTGTAGTCGGAATCGGGGAGCACGTCATTAGACCATCGATAATGCGGGAGTCCAGTTTGTGGATCAATCCATGATACATAGGAATGAAGCACGTGGAGACAAACACTGAACGCCTGGAGGGAGTTCATCGCAAAGGCGAGCGGATGTCCCATGCCTTGAGGCAATGTGCGCATCATCAAAGCCAGCTGGTGAACGTTGATTGGCGTAGCGCCATCGTTGCCCGCTGCACATTCCTGGTTGTAGGTCCGACGCCCATACCCAGTGTGCTTTGCGAACATGTACATCAGCTTGCACACCCTACATAACGTAGGCTCTCCCAACAGGTCGGATTGGTCAGGTGCTCTGCCTGACATAGGAAACTTGTGGTAGTAGTCCTGATTCACCGTATACCATTGTTGAATTCTCGTGTCTGTCACGGCCTGATAGGGCGTCTCCACGGAATTGATGAGAACGGCGAGATTGTAGTACACGTCCGCATTGACGATGTTCCTGGTTGCAGTGTTCAAGTCGAACCGAACTTGTTTTCTTTCATGTTCCAGTTCAACCACAGCCCACTTTGCATCATCGCGGATCACTTCCTCATCCACCATAAATCTTGTGATGGCATGAAACTTCCCTCCGTAGTCAGCAACAATGTGTTTGAGACCTCCACCGAACTTGATGACCATGGCGAGGATCTCCCCATAGGGTTTGTCCATGTACTCCTCCGGGGCGGCAAACAAGCAGGCCTTGAGGATTTCTCGGACTCGAATGGAAAGATCCCCTCCTGGCGACAGATTTGCACACGTGAACAGCAAGACCAAAGGAGGTGCTTTGAAAGCTGCCCATGTGCGAATGAGATCATTGTCGACCACTTTGTCTTTCGTAATCTTCGGCGGGAGCGAAACGCTCTGCGACGAGTCCTCAGAATACATCTGCAGAAACTTGTGGAACTTCAGAAACGTCCGCATCATCCCACCAGAAGGGAAAACTTCTTCATGGTCCACTCCTTCGAAGGCCAGCTCGTAGGCATTGTAGCTTTCACCCATGGCTCGGGATTCGGTCCTTCCTCCGTAGGAGAGAAGTACCTACACCCTACTCGACTTCACGGTTCCGGGTGCTCTGTAAGAGGCACCCTGCCCCGATCCGTCGGGTCAGACCTTAGTTGTTCCTTAGTTGGGGCTGTGTTATAGCCCCTTCATCAGCGTCTATACACTGACGTTGCTGCCATGCAATGTCCTCAGATTCATGTGCATCATGACTGACACTGACATGAGCTCGAACAAGGCTGCGAACATTCCTCGCAATCGACCGCCATGACACATCAATGCGCTGCGACAAACTGCTCTTCGATTCATGGTCCAAGCAATCATCCATTCTCACCATCAAACGATCCGCTTCAGGCATGTTAGAGAACATGATCCTGCGTCCACCAACATCGCCACCAGCACCAACATGATCATCAACCTTAACCTTCGTCACCTTGCCACTTGAAACAAGAGCATGCAACTCTGGCCAAGACCAACATGAACATGAAGAAGGCATGTCAAGCGAAAACTAGACGTCGGAAAATTCCGCACACTTCTTCAGCAGGCGTTTGAGAGATTTCAAGACACTTCTGAAAACCTTGTACTTCCCCCCGGAACGTTTCTCACCCCCCACGCAAGCCCCTTCACTACTTCCAGGACCAACACCTGATCGCAAAAGCGATGCCACGAATAGCACAGGTGTGCGCAGGTCATTCCGGCACGCGTCCTTCATCGCACCGATAAGGCTGTCCTCATCGGCCTTAGAGCCAATTAGCTCCTTGCAAGTTATGCGAGCGCATCCCTTAGTGGACTTAGGCACGGCGTAGCCATTGCCCAAGCCACAGAGGTCAACAATCATGCGGTCAGGCTTCCGTCCACCAGCCTTCGACGGCATTGCTACCAATCTCCCATCGCCCGTTGCCTGAAAATTCAAGGCCTTAAGCAATCTCCTGGAAATTTGGCTAGTCAACTCGCATTTATCAGATCGATCCTTAGCGTCCGAATCGGTCATGTGCAAATGTTTGGACGAGCACACGTCAGACGACTTAGGATGCAACGCGACGTTTGCGGCAATGTACTCCCATTCATCCTTGCAGTAGCCGAGCTCAACGGCGGTTTCGGGAGATACAGGATCCCGAAAGGTATAACGTTGCCCGTGAGTGCATCCTTGGATCTTGATGCTCTTCCACATGGCATCTTCCTGAAGTCCTTTGTACTGCTTGGTTTCCTGGACTGGTACTCGAGGAGGCACTTCGATGATGATTTGGAACCCCCATGATGCCGCTCTGCGCGCAATTCTTTGGACGACCTCCCCCCAGGGGTAGTCTGTCCGCAATTTGGCCCTTTCAGGGTTGTCAGCGATTTTCCGACTCAGCCACGAATTCTTGCCCAACACCCCTGCGCAAATGAAGATCACGGAGTTAGGGTTGTTTTTCCTTGCTTCCACCACATCGAAGAGGTAGGCACACATGGCGTCGTCAACTTCTCGCCCCATACTCAGAACATTTACTTGCAACCCAGGGTCGTAGTGAGAATCGGGAGCATGCTGCGCAATGCAGTCCTTGCCAGGAGCATACTCATTCCACCAGTTCTCCTCATCGACTCCTGCCAATGTCCACACCGTCACTGCGTTTGGAGCATCTTTGATAGTGATACGGTATTTCCAACGGCTGTAAGGATTTCTGTAAGTATGGACCAACCCTCCATGGTGGTCGAGGAATTGGATCACCAGGCCCTCCTTGGGTTTGTTTTCGGCGAAGTTGACCACGTGAGGCACAATTGCTCCATCATATCCTTGATATTCCCTTTTCTGTTCAGCCGCATCATGCCATACATCCTCGTACACTGACGACCATTGGTCCTAGCCGAATTGGGAGGCTTGACTTTTGGACTGGCCGTTGAAACAAAGAGGTAATGTAAAGCCCTGGTACCCCCCATGGATGGCACGCGCCAGTGTGACAACCACCGCTCGCCATTTGGCGGGCAGGGCGCGCACATAAGACTGGCCCAAAGGCGGTTCAGGAGGAGGCAAAAACGGCGGCGCAAGGACGTCAGCAATAGCGGCTGGGCGCAAATGCCCCCGTACCGGATGGTACTGAAACACAGCACGCTCCACATAGCGGTCGAACTTGCCCGGTTGATCAAGGATAGCAGCACGGTCCTCCATTTGGTGCCACTGCCTTTCACGAAGAATCCAAGTCGACCGAAGGTAGCGACCAGGCGGCAACGCGGAAGGCGGCCCCCGCAGCATGCGCGGGAACTTGACAACCAGGATGGGGTCCACACTGTCATGTTCTTGCAAGCCTTCCTTACTCGACAATCCAGCGCGATACAACACCTGAGGAAGGATCGGCGTCTGCGTGTAAGGAAAACAAGGCACCTCGCTCTTGAACGAGTAATGCTGTTGGCCCTTCTCATCCGTGCTTTGTGTATGAGTAGGGCGCATCAGATCCATAATCTCTTGGGCGCCAATGAGGGCCGGCGGAAAAATGTTGATGAGCTGACACGCGTGTGTCCAGGACACAGAATCCTTGAACGACTTGGTGTGTATGTCCGCTG